>JAPFBL010000363.1:0-334499 GCA_026182355.1 Hermatobates lingyangjiaoensis
ATTTTGACTGAATGTATCCCATTTCATAATGTGGTTGGATCATTATATATATATATATATATAAACTAGAATTTAAAAAGAACACAAGAAAGGAAATCACTGAACTCACTACTATATTTCGATGTCCTCGTCTTCAGGAAAAGAAGTGAATCGCTCCAAAGGCTGATAACGACAGTCGTTATCAGCCTTTGGAGCGATTCACTTCTTTTCCTGAAGACGAGGACATCGAAATATAGTAGTGAGTTCACTGATTTCCTTTCTTGTGTTCTTTTTAAATTCTAGTTTATTCAGTTCGAAGAATCGTTTCATCTAATTTCATCTAATTATATATAATATATATATATATATATATATATATATATATATATATATATATATATATATCAATGATCAAACCACAATATGAAAATGGGAAAACATGACCCTGACGAAGACCGTTTGTTGTTGTTGAATAATCTTAGCCTTTTTTCCCCATTTCATATTGTGGTCTGATCATTGATTGTTATTGTCACGAACTAACATCGTTGCGTCTACAACGTGCTTGGTCTCCCTTTCTCTTTCTTCCTGAAGACGGTTTTCCCGAAAATTTGAGTTTGTAAGTGTGTTTCTTTACTTTGTGTGTTACCTATCTTCCATTTTGAACTGTCATATATATATATATATATATATATGAGTAGCAGTTTGCTTCTCAACGCGAGTACTTCGCACTTCTTCCCGATGACGACGGATGTCAAAATATTGAAGTGAGTTCTGTAGTGTCTTTCTGTGTTCTTTTCTCTGTGTTAAAGTATATATATATATATTAATGCAATTTACATAGGCTAATTATAATCCATTAATTTGTATGTTATTTATAAATCTAAAGAAGTGGGGCATATTATAGTAAAAAATCGAATATAAGTAGCGTAGTATAATAGTGCCAATCATTTTTATTAAACATACGGCGTTTAAAGATTTTATAAAATAGCAGGCATCACCGGTAACAGTGCTATTAGAACAAGCAAGGGTTCACTAACGACCTGGTGACTGTGTCGCTTCTGCCTTTTCCAATGGCAAGTGCTGTACTTATTATTTCATTCTTATTGCTTTGTAACCCAGCAAAAGTTTTCTGTCTCGATTATAACTTCATTTTTGTTTCACTTCTTTGTTGTGAACATGTTAAATATAACATTTCACAAAAAGAAACACTTAGGATGAAACGACACTTTTATCTTGATATTTCGAAGAATCATTGTTGTTAGTAATAATAATTTTATTATAGTTAGTGGATCCCACACAATAGTTAGTGGTTTCCACTAAGATTAGCAATATTATTAGTAATATTATCCGTTATACTTCGAATAATATCTGGTGAGCTCGAAAGGTATCGGGTCCTTCTGGTTCCTATCTTCAAAGTTAACTGAACAAGGGTTGCTCTTGAAGACGTGAACCATTAGGACCCAATACCTGTCTTCAGATAATACACCAGGTATGACTGATAATATTAATATAAATTCTATTTTATATTAATATCAATCTTACTAACCTCAGTGGTACAAACAATATGCATGATTTTAAATTAAAGCTGTTTGTTATAATTAAGTTGGACAATTAAAAAAAATGTTTGTTTGTAAATAAAAAAAAGTTGTTAAAATACGTATAATAATAGAATAATACAATAAAACATTTAAATACTTGATTGGGTATTTGAAACAACACCCAGGAAGGGAAAAACAAAACAGCTCGGGAGGAACAGAATGACTGAAAATGAGAATAAAAACAAACTGAAACTAAACATAAGCCTCATGTTTTCTAAAGTGTATTTTTAAGATAATCTTAAATTTTAATTATTTATTTCCTGAATCTATGTCCAATATGCTAAGGACTAAACTGTTTTCCAGTTTTGTACTTAAATTACGATTTCAGGAGAAGTTATATTCTTGCGAAAGGGTTTTCATTAACAAGAATTGAATGCCCTTACAGGGAAGTTAGAAGATAAAGTGTCAACAAGATGCTATCAAGTTAGATCTTATTTCAAATAAACATCAACCTGTTCTGCTGTATAAAGGGATATAGGATCCTTTCATTAAATTACCGTTCTTAACTTACCAACCACCTCCTTCTGTTGTTAAGAACTTTCTTATTAAAATTGTTTCAATCTATTTAAATATATGTAGTTTTAATTTGCAAAATTGCACATAAAAATGTCTCTGAGGCTGAAAAGCATACTATACCCCTCTTAGGGTTGTTACAGCAACCGCCTACATTTTCATTAGAATAACTAAGTTTACTAAACTTGATAATGCATTGATAATGCACCGTACACCCTTTAAGTAAATGGGTCATCGCTGTGTCCTTCGACTTTATTTTCTAACATTATTTTATGTGTTTTATTCACTAAAGCCAATAAAAAGTTTAATTATATTTTAATGTTATCTATAAAATAAATCAGTTTTGTTTGTTTGTATGATGAGGATCAGGTTTAAATTTGGGACAAGAAATGTTGGATGTTCCTGTCTAATACGGGGTATTTTTTTCTCTTTTGTTATTGGTGGTGGGGTGGGAGGGTAGAATTGAGGTTCTTCTGAAATCTATACCTCTGACTCTCATTATTCAGGGAAATATAATTCTAGATTAGGAGTCTTAAATTTTGCCTAACTCAAGAGTATATGGAATAGGAATGCGTACCTGCCTGACTATAGGCTCAGAATGAACACTGGATGACCCCTCCAAGGGACGAAGCATTCACATTTTTTTTTCACTGATCCCATGGAAAAATTGAGAAGTAGATAAGAAAATCGAACCCAGTTATCTCCCCTCAGACGCAATGACCAATAATAGACCCACGATATGAGGTATTAGTGCAGACGATTAGTAATAATTCGTCTCTGTCTTTTCTGCCTTCTTTACAGCTACTTGTCTTGGGAGGAATTTTGATCAGTTCAAAATGCTCGACTCGGAAATTTTTTGAAAAAAAGGTCCAACCTGACACCGGTATCTAATCAAGCAAGTGAGTATTATGAACAGTTTTGTGAATGATATAGTTCAGAGGTTGCTGAAGAAAGCGTCTAGACTGTCTCGCTATAATTATATTAGCATAAATTTATTAATTTATAAATTCAAGTAACAAAAAATTTAGATTCTCCTTTTGCTAAACCAAAAAAAAAAAAAAGGAAATATATGCAGATTGTAAGTAGGACAGAGGTTAGTAGCGCTCATATTATTACATAAATCTGTCTTACACCATAAATAGATTTAGTTATCCGACCGGTTTCACACGCAAGTGCAACTTCAGTCTTGCTTGAAGATGCGCTACGTTCGAAAATGGACGGACAAGTACAACAACTAACAACTATTCATGTGGTAATGCGCATTAAAATGATTAAATTATGTAACAAAAGAAAGTTATTAATGTTTCAATTTGCAAATTATGGTATACATTTTGGCATGTGTTATTAAAACAATTTGATTAATGCATGAACAAATACCACAAAGATTGTAGAGAAGATTACGTGTTTACTGTATAATTGACAGCTCTTATCTGGCTTCTTCACTAGAATTATTTTCGACTCCACAAGAGTCAAAATCATTTGGTTTTTTATATTAAACATACTTGATTCATTAGCATAAAATATTTGTACAAGAAAAAATGTTTGTTTGCATAACAACGGTTTCCTGGCATGGTAACTCAGTTAATTATACAATTATACAATTAGTGGTAATTGTAAATCAGTCGTTGGCCTGTTTAAGGATTAACGAACTTCTTCATAAGAATGACTCTCGCCTTTCCTGTCTCAACCCTTTTGCTTTCAAATACTTCATTTTCGAAATTTTTCTTCACAGGCTAAGTTTTTCAATTGATATGTATTATATAATGTAAATAGCATCATAAGTTGTACAATCTGCGGTATATACTCATAATGGGGTAAAACTATAATTCAATATTTCCACAGAAAAGAAGTTTTTTTATTTAAACTAAGCGTTTTAAAAACTTTGTTTTCATCATCAGGTAAAGTTTCAGAGTTTACTGAAGTCGAAAAAGAGTCCCATTTTGACAGTTACCTGTCCTCCACTACTGCTATTTAAGTTTAGCTGATGATGAACGCTAAGTGTTTTAAACGCGTAGTTAAAATAAAAAAAACTTCTTTTGTTGGGTGATATTGAATTATCGCCCCCCCCCCCCCCCCCTGGGTGCGACATAATAGTGCTTGGTGATAGGACACAGTTACAAGTACGTAACTGTTGTAGTAAGTTACAATGACGAGATTCTCAGAGGATTAATGAAAAGCTGTTTGCCTCTGTCACAGATATACGAGTATAGATTCCCAACCAATGTTTATTTATTTGTCACACAAAAAACTGTGTTTTGCCAAAAAAAGCCTGTTGTTGGCCTATTTATCAATTTTTCAGCCTATCCATTTTCAATTATTTAAAGCACAGAAAGCCAAATACGTAGGGAGTCAAGTTAGCACAATGGTTAACGTAATCGCCTCTGAACTAATAGGTTTGGGTTTCGATACCCACCTGTCCCTCGGTTTGTTTACGTGGGAGCTGAATAAATGTGAGCATGTCTTCTCTCGGGCAAGATGTTAAACCTTCCGTCCTGAGCCTGTACATTGTCAGTTACTCGTTAAAGATCTCTACTCAAAATAAACTTGAATAGGGTGAAATTTAGGACTCCTAATGTAAAATCAGCAGGTAATATGTCTTGGGCGTTACTAAAATGGATGCCAAATAATAAATGAGCCACAATTTCCGCACTAAAAATGAAAGCCATAAAACTGTGGGGCGTTGGAAAACAACCAAACCTAAATACAAATTAATTGAGACAAATTGGATAAAACAAGATATATATAATGTTATATAGTCTAGTCGAAGGTTTTGTCCGGTTAAGACTGTTGTTCCTTCAACAAATTCTTACTTCTGCCTATAAAAAAGTATTTAAAATAAAACCGAAACGTCGGCAATGAGAGTTTGATTTTTGAATCTGGAAAATTTGACCGAATCCCGATTAGGTAACACACCTATAATGTTATATATGGATTTATATAATAGTTTTTTAATCACTTTTTTTATTTGATATTTTCTCACAGAAGAAGGAGTAATTAGGTTTAGCAATTGTCATACAAAGTAAATAGTAGATGAGGTTTGTCTAAAATATTATTTTCCATCATTCCATGTAATTGTATTGCATGTTGATAAACTTCAGATTCTCCTTTATCTGATATTTTACATGCATGCATACATACAATCTAATAAGAATTTCAAAACACTCTACATAATGAAACATAAATATAATTCAACTAATGGAAACTGTAGATCTATCTGTTCACAGATAGAAAAGAAAAAAAAACCAGACAATCATGTCGATTACACAAGAAACATTAAACCAACTCTGTTAAAATGTTACAAGAGATAAACAAATTATTTAATTTTGATATAAGAGCAGAAATAAACATTTTCAACTTTTCAATGGTTTTAATCGTTCCTTTCATAATGGTGAACTTTCAGTTTCGTATTTAAATTATTTAGTTACCTTTTCTTTGTTTAAGTTTTCTTTATATTTCAATTATTAAAGTTTTTGGTTAATGTACCTCTATTATTCTACAATTTTAATAGTAGTTATATAGGATATATATTCGCTAACTAGTCTTTATAATCATTTTTTACACTTTTCTGTAAATGCCATTATCAATAATTATATTGTTATATTCTGATAATAGTATAGTCTATATTGCTCTAGACTTTATTATTTTCTGATAGGCTTGGATTTGCTGATCAGAACACATTTTCTGAACTGTGACACGTAGACAGAAACATAACAAAGACAAACTTTTCAATATTCCGACCGTAATGGCGGTCGTCCTCAGAAGAAGAAGTGAATTGACGGAGGGATGACAGTCAACTGAGTCAAAGTGAGTTTTTGTTATGTTTCTGTCTATGTATCACAGTTTACTTTAAGTGTAATCTGTCCTGCCGGACCGTTTCCGTTTATCATGGTATATGTATATATATAAATAAAAAATAAATTCAAAACGAAGGAAACACACAGAAAGACACGGACATAACTCACATCGATATTTCGACCATCGTCGTCATCAGGAGGTGCGAAGAGTCCCGCAGGAACTTCGCTCTTCGCTCTTCACACCTCCTGATGACGACGATGGTCGAAATATCGATGTGAGTTATGTCTGTGTCTTTCTGTGTGTTTCCTTCGTTTTGAATTTATTTTATATTAAAAAAGTCCGCTGGACGTTTCTTTTAATTATATATATATATATATATATTTATTATATATATTATATGAATTGTATATACTATATAGTCGATATTATCAATGTTCAAACCATAATATCAAATGAGAAAAAAAGACTGAGATCTTTCAACCGTAACAAGCGGTCTTTTTCAGAGTTGAATAATTCGTGAGCATTAATTCAGGTGTATATTGGTAATTCTTGTTATAGTCTATATTATAGACTAAATGTAGTCTATAACTAAATCTCCTGTCTCATTCATCTCATAAATGAAAGATATATGCATATATTTCATTATGAAAAGTAGTGAATGAATTATATAATGCAAATATTAAGATGTATATTTCTACGGAAATACTAATTGTTATTTTTCTTTTATTACTTATTTGTTTTGTTTTGTTGAATAGTCTTGCCATTTAGTTCATTGATAAACCTCACTGATCTAGCTAACAAATTAGCACTTCAAATTTAAGAATCTTAAACATATTTTGGTTGTAGGTAAATAAATTATATTTATTTTCTCAAAAAATTAAGTAAAACATATTTTAGAGAGATGTATGTCTTTTTTTAGGCTAAATACTTAACAATGAACTACATTTGGCAATATTCAGCATTATGGTCTGACTATTACCTTAGGTTAGGCTGGAGTGTTAGTCAAGAATCTTTGTATCTTTGTGATACCACACAATGAAGATTTACATTAGTAAACCTAATTTTTTGCATAACATAAGTATTTAGAGTAGAGATATTTAACGAGTTCGGGGGAGGCGGCTTAACGCTCTTTCCAAAGGATGACGTGCTAAGATTTTTCACCTGCTAGGTGTAAATCGAGGACCATAGTGGGTATTGAACTCTGGACCTACCAGTAGAGAGGCGAGCGTGTTACCACTGAGCTACCCTGGACCCCTTACTCTATGGCTAAACCACCAAAATCTCCTTTCTCAATTCTCAAGACTGGTAATATGCTATCTTCTTCGACATCATAGTTGGCCGAAATATATGACTTTTCTTAAATTTATTGATAAACTATAGTTGGTTACACAACTTCATCCAGAATATTGTGTTCCTCGAGTTTGAAGGGACTGTCATTTCAAGAGTATTTACTTTAAAATATACAAACTAATTCAAAGAAGTAAACAACTAAACACCAATCGTTTGAATGGACGTAAGAACTGAGTGTTGAATGTAATATTGGTATGGGGGGGGGGGGGGGGGGGGTCAGAGGAGGTAGTAGCCGGGATGTGTTAGTAGAACCAGTTATCCATAACAATGCGGATTAGTCATTTAGGTTTTATAAACTAAAGCTACAGCTGGAAATAAGAACCATTACAAAAAGTAAAAAATATAAATTTACAAACTTATAGAGTGTTTTTGAGTAAATATGTGTTAATGTTAAAGCTTTTAGATATCGTATTTCTCGAAATAAAGCAATTTCGATTGAATGCGTCCATGTTTGTACTATCTACAATTTTCTTTGAACGATGTAAATGTATGAATGGAGCTTAAAGTGATAAACACGTAATTTCCTGAATTGAAGACAGAATGACGTATACAGGGACTGCAGGTGACCGGAAAGATAATTGGCCGGCCGGCAGCCTCGTGTCGGGGGGTTGACCTGATGTTCCCCTTTCTAGCATCCGGTGTCTCTCGCTTCTCTAAGTCAATCCGCTAAAATTGCCTCCGGTTCTGGCAAAAACATTAAACCACTCAAGTCAATTACAAAATATACTTAGCTTAGTTCATATATAGATTCTGTATTGCTTACTGTGTTGTTTGTTTTCTGTTCTTGGTTATTCCGCGGAGATACTCTCCTCGATTTATTTGTAATATTACTTATAATTTAAATTTCTTTTATCTCTAATAATAATAATAATTTAAGAATACAACTGTCTATAAAAGCAATTCTGATTTCTTTTACTTTTCTTTTGTGCTATTCCTTATTGTATTTTTGTTTACTGTTAGTTGATATTCTGTTGCGGGATTTGTTTTCAAAGTTGTTTATAGTAATACTAATTTTTTCAATGAATTCCTTTTAGCCTAGAGAATGTCGAACAAATATCGGCAAAACGTCGACTTGAAATTAGAAGTTATTATTTTCGATCCAATCCTCAATAACTAAATTAGTATTTAAAAATTATTGGTATTATTTCTTATAGTTATTTATTAATATTCTAATGAAATGTAGCTTAATTTTAATTTTGAATTGCCTTGTTTAAAAATTGAACAATTCTTCATGCACATAAAATAAGTTTATTTTGAGTCGAAGATACCTCCAAATATGAATCAAGTGGCTCTATAAACTGGTATGAATTACTTTCTCGAACAAGAAATAAACACGAACAGCCAAGGCTGTCGTGACCAGTTATCGTTACCAATTACCGTTCTAAATGTGAAATGTGGGACAGTGTATGCATATATTTATTGCACAAGTACAAAACTTCATCACTCAAAAAAAAAAAAAAAAAGAAAGGATACTACCATACTCACTAAAAACTAAACAATCCTTTTATCTTCGAAAAAAATATGACTCTAGTTCGATTATATGACATAAATTGTAAAGATACTTTTAAATTGCAATCAGTGTATGAAGGAACTTCATCCAAACCTGTTTTTCTCTTCATCATTTTCTCACTGTGCAGTAAACCTTTTGGAATCAGCAATCAAAGACTCTCAATCTAGGCAAGCTATTCACCCATACAGCTGCTGATCCATGTAAACTATGTTTTATTCATTATATTATTTGATATTTCCTTGCAGAACTAAGAATAATTAGTTTCATTCAATCTGTATATTTGTTGTTTTATTTGTTTTTTTTTTTATTTATAGTTGATAAGTGCATTGTCTACTAGAACAATAGCACTGTCTGGTTTTCGTCGATTCTCTAGTTCCTCAGATTTTGTTGTATAGCTTTATTTCCTTTGGGAATGATGTCACTTCACTGGAATATTTACTATCAGGGGCTAGTACTATTATCAATTTTGATTGTATGCTCGCAGACATCCTTTCATACTCTATTTGTGGGCATTTTTTAATTAAATGAGCTACCGTCAACACATCTTTTCATTTTGGGCATGAGGGTCTTTCTTCTTTGCATAACACCTTAACTATGTGTGGCTCGCGTGTGACCTATTGTAGGAGGATTAATATCACATTCGTTTCTTGATTTCCTGTCCCAGTGGTAATTGTTGTCCCAATTTATCCAATTATCTTTCCAAGTTGAGTAGTTTCTTCATTCCATTCGGTTTTCCATCCTGTCCATATATAATGTTCTTTCTGATGTCATTCGGCCTCACAGCTATTATATTTCTAGTTTCTCTATTAGTTGATTCCTTTGCTGCTCTATCTGCTTTATCATTTCCTTCAATACCGACATGGCTTGGTATCCAGGAAAATAATACCTGCTTTTTCCTAATATTTAGGCCATTGAGGCATTCAAATATCTTAATAATTATAGGAGCTTTTAAATTTTGTTCTTTTAGGGCTGTCTATGCCGACCTGGAATCTGAAAGAATCAAATACTGTAAGTCTTATTCTGTATGGCAATAATTGATTGCTTTGTATAAGGCTATTAGTTCGGCTGTATAAACATTGGTTACAGGAGACAGGACCCGTGACCTCTGTGAGTTGTCTATATTATTTGTTATTACAATATTAATGATTGTTAACACATGAATATGACCGATGAGGTCGAAAGCTAGATCAATCAAGTAAAGTTCTTTTGTGTTCAAAGTATTTTTTAACATGTCCTTGGAAGAGTTACTTTTTCAGTTGCCTTTGCAATACCGTAAAATGTTTAGAAGAAAAGAACACGTTCTTAAAAAGATCGTTAACACTGAAGCCGCTTTGACTTTCAGTGATATTTGTACAAAGGAAGATTGGCTGCCCATTTACACGAATATATATATATATATATATATTGTATAATATATTTGTATATATATTGTATATATTATATTATATTTATATATATATATATATATATATATATATATATATATTATATATTGAACGAGGATACCCTCGTAATATAATCAACAGTTCCGTCGTTCTGCTGAGAGTATTCACCGCCCTACAGCTAGAAGGATCGTTAGAATTACTACTCCCTTTATTTCTACTTTTTTCCCAAGGCTCCCACAGGCTCGGCGCTGTTATTAGGGAGTTCTTTCCTATACTTTCTTCTTCTTCGTCTACTTCTCCTATTTTCAGTCAGTCCCCTACTTTCTCCTACCGTAGACCTTCCAACCTGAAATCCATTTTTACCCATATTTCCAACAGCCCCTGTGCTAGCAGAGGGATGAAGCGATGTGAACGCCGTAACTGCCAAACCTGTCCCCTAATTAACTCCAGTCCTTACTTTACTTCCCTCTCAGTAACGACTCCTATCCTGTTCTTCTGATACATCTTGCACTTCCTGTAACTGCGTTTACCGTTTGGAGTGTACTCGATGTGATGCTTTTTACGTTGGCTTGGCTTCAACCAAGCTGAGCCTGCGTATGAACAATCACAGGGCGTCCGTTGGTCAGCGCAAGAGACCTACCCATAGCTATCCATGCTAATTCCATGACCTCCCTTTCAATGATTGTTTCAGGGTACAAATCCTCAAACAAATCCCCGAGTCTAATCCCCATGTCACCCTTTAGAGCTTCCGAAGAGGCATTCATATGCCTCCTTGGGGCTCGTTCTCCTCCTGGTCTCAACCTGTACCGTTAATTATTTTTTATTTTTTATTTTATTTTATTATTATTATTATTATTATTATTATTATTATTTTATTATTATATTTTATTATTAATTATTTATTTTTTATTATTATTATTTCGTATTTTATAATTTTTTATCTTGTTTTCTAAATAAATATTGGAAGAATTTCTATTTTTCCTCTCCTCCGCTGGGGAGCAGCATTGCGGTGGTTCCACGAGTTACTCTGGAGGCCAGTAGTAGTTTGCTTCTCAACGCGAGTACTTCGCACTTCTTCCCGATGACGACGGATGTCGAAATATCGAAGTGAGTTCTGTAGTGTCTTTCTGTGTTCTTTTCTATGTATTAAAGTATATATTATATATATATATATATATATATAAATTCAAAATAGATCATGAAACCCTTGGAAAAAAACACAAAAATAATAATAACGGAAGAGAAAACGATGAAAGAAAATTGATAATAATAGAAGCTGTGTTCATCCTAGAAAAAGAAACACAAATAAATAGTTGAAGTTCAAATTTCAACAGTTTTAAAGTTATTCGAATGTCAATACTTTGTGTGAAGGCAGCATAAGGGAACGACCTACTACCTGAAATGACCCACCCACCCAACAGATGTCTCAACCACCAACTTAAACATACATGGTTCAGTTTGTGAATTAACTTTTACCAGATGTGACATTAAATTTTATTTTACTTTCTAGTTTTGTAGTAAGTTTAGCCGGAAAATGCAGTCAATAGATGCAGTTCTAGGAAGTGCAGGAGGTATTAATATGGGCAGAGCAGGAGTTACGGTTGAATTAGGAAGCGAAGGAAGGACTGAGTTTAAAAATAGCCCAAGTTTGACAGCTGTCACAACGACAAAGTTCCGTTCCCCCTAACAAGATGAAGATGGTTTGACGAAATATAGAGAAATATACTCTTCCAGTTGGGAGGTTTTCGGAAGGAAGTGGATAGATTATTAATGGCACAAGAAGTACAAAAGGAACAAACGAGTGAGATGGTGAAAAACAGAATAACAGAGTTTTAATGCTACTATTGCGATTAAACAGTAACTACCTATTTTAGAATACTTAAACAGGACTCTGCATTATTTTTCAGTCAGATGTTCTTTCAACTATTCTGAAAGCCCACATTTTACTACATTGTCCACTGTGATATTTTATTTTGAAGAAATTACTTTCGGTAAGCTTAATAGCAATATTTTCTTTTTCGAGTGACTCATAAACTTTGGCAAAGGTCCTGGGAGTTCTTACATTTTCTCTCATGCTTCATGGCTACATAAATTGAGGTACACTAATTTTAGTATTTCTAGGTTCAATGTTTTCACTATTTTTACCAAGTATAAATAGCAAAGGAACACTTTGACTGTTTAACTTCTTTTGTTGTTTACATTTTTCAGAAGTAAGATAATATCTTAAATATACAAAAACACAATTTGTCCGTTGAACGTATAATTTGTTGTCTATTTATTCAAAAAAAGTAAAAGACAGAAAAAAAATGGGTTATAAGACTTGAAGGACTACCAGGTCATATTTTGAAACCAAGTTGACAAGTTACCACCTGTTTTCAATCATATCGCATATTTAGTCCACTTATGCAAAAAGTTGAAAAAATGAACATTCATCTACAGTTAGCAATTCCATAGAAAATTAAAAGAACGAATGGCCCTTGGATCCGTAGTTTGTTCATCTCTGACTTATACGACATAATGAGATTATTCATCTAATGTTTTCGCTTTCTCTACTTGTAAATTATGTAATCTGAAAATGTATTTGCTGAGTGATTGCAATCATAATTTGACTGATTATAATATGCAGAATCCAGCGAATATATAAAGGACAGCTTACTTAAAGGACAAGACTGTAGATAATAAGTTATGTATTTGAAATCAAAACCGTTTTAAGAGTTTTAAAATAGTATGAAGTTGCTGAATACATAATTGAGTTACTTTGAAAGATAATGAAGAACATGTTTACTAATAAGTTTAGGAGCGCTGTGAGATAATGCGCAAGCAGAAGGGGATGTTTGGTTGCGGAAGACCGGCTGTAGTTCGCGTGCCTTCATCGCTACTGTCCGGTATCTCCCATCGACTGTCCTCCAGAAACCGGTTCCACTTTCCTCCAAACCCCCATTAAAATACTGAGATAATTGACGTCCCACCACTCTCCTCAGACCCTCTTATCCTCCTTTCTAACCGTTAATTTGAATACATCTTCCAAAGAGACAGTTCCCTGTTATATTTGTTGATGATATAGCCCTGTCCTGTTTTCAAATCGACAAATTATGGCCTTCAAACTTCATAATACCTTCCACCGCATAGATTGGAATGTGAAATACCAATTCTTATAGGTTTTATTGAAATTTTGACCAACAGCTAAAAATAGTTTAGTTTGTAAGCTGATAATTGAATGTTTTAGCTATTGATTAGCGTTTATATAGCCTATAAATGTCTTAAATTCTCTAAAAGTAACCAATCTTTGGTATTTTCTCATGTTATACCGTTTGTCGTTGGGTGATTCAGAGCTTTTATAGCCGTTCTCTTATTTCATCCTTAAGTTTCAAGAAATGTCATTTGTAATAACTATTATTTTAACTTTTATATTTTCTTTGTCGCCATTATATATGAACCCGGCAAGTTTCTTTGATATAACTTTGTTGCAGTATACTTTAGTTTTCATTCTCTTTATGTTATGACTTTAAAATTTTGTATACCTTTTTTCATTTTCATAATTACTGGATGACCTACGAAGTGATTATTTGGAGAACATATGTTCTCCAAATTCTCAGTAACACCAAACTACCAGTAAAATAAAAAAACAAAAAAAAATTGGTTTTACCCATCCTGAAACATGCAAAATCCATCAAAATGTGAAACCTGAATTTTTTTAGCTAAATTCAGTTAAAAAGAAAATGAATAATTCTTTTTGATTAATTGTAGCTGGAGGTAAGTAACTTGTGGTTATTAGCTTGTGATCAGTAGCTGGTGGTTTGTGTTGGTATGTTTTAAAACACACAGAAATCCAATTAATGTTTTTTTACAAAAAAAAAATCCTGTTAATGAAATATATTAATTTACATACATTAATGAATTCTATGAATAAATAATATCGGTTGAGCAATTTCAACAGTGTTTCCATTGTATGTTTATTACTATTAGGCATTGATATACAATGTAAAGTTAATAGAAATGCGAAATTTATTCAAAAAAAGAAATATAAATAAATAAATGTTAGGGAATTGTAAAGTCTGGTAAATGAGTTGACAATTGGCAAAAACATTTAAAATGAAACTGTCAATTCTGCTAGATTGTTCAGTTATTTCCGAAATAGCGTTGTTGTTACTCCCCTCTTCCTCTGTTAACCATGAGGATCAATGTGAAACCTTTAAAATAAAATTGCTTTTTTTTTTCTTCATAAAAAAAAAGATTCTTTTTCTACCTTTATCTCATAGGGACGAAAATATTGGTATCTGTGGATTGTTCGTTTTTTTTTTCTTTTTTAAGCTCTTGGTATAACGAAATACTGGCATACCTCCATCTGACCCAGACTCTGTTCTGTATTGACAGGAAAAATATTTTGACTCATTGGTGATACCTTTATTACGTAAGGCAACTTATAGTTCCATGATATAAATCCTAAACTCCAAGGAAAAGATATTGTAAAATGTATTTATTTATTTAAAAATAAATACACGTCACTCCGGAGTAGGACTGAAGCGTTTCGACCACTAAACATTTTTATTTTATTTCTTATTGTAAATATAAAATTAATATACAGCGTTCTTTTAGCAATTGTATTGAGGGAAGTTATCAGGATTTTTATACTTTACGGTAGATAAAGTAAGTGAGAATAAAAAACAATTGATTTGGTCGGTTAAACAATCATCATAGTTGTATTATTTATATTTGATTTTCAAAACTATTTTTAAAACAATAATATTTACAATAAAATATTATTTACTGTCAGGGGTCAGGCTAGCTCAGTGGTTACGTGCCGCCTCTGAACTGATAGGACCAGGGTTCGATTCCCACCTGGCCCTCGATTTATTCACGCGGGAGGTGAATAAATCTGAGAGCGTCGTCCCTCGGAGAAGGATGTTAAACTGTCGGTCCCGAGCCTGTACGATGTCAGGTACTCATTAAAGATCCCTACTCAAAATACACTTGTTAGGCAAATTTAGGACTCCCACTGTAGAATCATTATCTTCATTGTGTGGTATCAAAAGGGCCAATGCTCGGCCTAAGTGTTCTTGTGGGACTGCCACTGAAACCTAACCATTATTTACTGTCTTTTATATAATTACATGGTATAATGATATATTATAATTGACTGGACCAACCCATCAGCACCACATCCTTGGTGTCCTCCTGATGATGAACACAAAGTGTTCGAAAAGCGTTGTTGTTGTTGAATAAAACTTCATTTGTGTGGAGACTTTTGTTTGTTTATCACTTTACCTCAGAATAGGGTAATTGTATTGTAGTATATTTGAGAAAGATTTTATAACTTGCAACATTAATATTATACATATAAGTATAAATAAAAATAATAATAAAAAAGAAAATTATAAATAATAATAATATACAAAATAGAAGAAGAATTATTCGTCAAATTCGCTTTAATTTATTATACTTTTATTGTCGCTCTGAAGTAACAGTTAAAAGAAATTATGTTATAATTAACCATTTGAACTTTTCTTAACTTCACTTCACTTTTCTAATGTTGATAATTCATTAGATGACGTATATTTGTTGAAATAATATTTTCTTGCGCTTTCCAGGGATACTTTGTTTTCAAAGAACTGAAGGTGGAAAACAAGAAGAGCGTTCAGTCGTGTGTGTGAGAGAGAAAGAGAGAGAGAGTGAAAGTGAGGGGATGAGAAAGAGTGGTAGGGGAGATATAGAGAAGGACAGAGAGGGGGATAGGAGAGAGAGAGAGAGAGAGAGAGAGAGAGAGGAGGAAGGATGAAAGATAGAGAAAGAGTGCGAGAGAAGCAAAGAGAAATAGTAATTGGGTGTATGAGTAAATGAAAGAATATTTTCAGAACCATGAACATGCCAATTAACTCAACATTTGGTGTTCTGGTGAAAAGGAAAGTGAGTGAGAGCGAGAGAGAGAGCTAATTAGTTAAATATTTCGACTATCGTAATGTTCGTCAAGGCAAAGGGGGAGTGGTATGTCACAGTGATTTGACGGGAAACTCATTCAACAAAAAAAAACTTTCTTGCTTATTATCAATTATAAGTATATTATTGTATTCTCAGACAGCATTCTTTCTAAAATACACGTATCATTGACCAGAGAAGTTTTCTTTCTATTATTTGAATTCTATTACATTGATTAATACGTCAGAAAAGTTTATTCTAAAGAAATTAAAAAAAAAAATTGTATTATTATACTGTCGAAATAAGAGTTATTAATGCATGTAATATAATGGGGAACATGCTACAATAAAACAAAAAAGAAAATACAATGTTCTCTTTTTTATTCACGATTGCAAAAACAAATTTTATTCTGTTTCACGAAGTGTCAAGACGTTTTAAACATCAGCAGCAATTAATTGCTTTCATTAAGTGTAGCTATATGTCAAAACAGTGGTAAATGCAAGCCAATAGGATTGCCAGCAGGGACCAATAAAGCTCAATAGCTTCAATACTTGTCAGTGATTGGCTGTTAGTTTGATTGAATACTTAAAAATTGAATTATTAAAAGGAAAATGAATTCCTAGTTTTACAATTCTATATTAAATCATGAATTGAAGATAAAACACTTTTGTTTCCGTTAATAATATAAATAATTCGCACAGTTACAAATTGTTAACTGTAAATATACTATTTTCTGGAGTATATTGTTAACCATGTTGCTTATAATAATATAAGTATAGTTAGTTTCTAATGGTTGTTTCGTGAAGTCACATCCTCCTCTCCAAGGTATTATATTTAAGTATAATACCGGTAAAAAGAAACGTTTATTTTCTCGTCTTGCCTCAGGCTAGGTAATATCCAGGTCCTACACCTCCAGTATCCACTAAATTTGATCTCCATCCCATAAATAATAGTTTTTTTTTCTCCCACCTATTCCGAAACTACTTATAGTTCTTCAAAAATTATATTTCAGCTAGACATTAAGCAAAGATTCCTTTACTTTAGTCTTAAATAAATATAAACAATGGTAACGAAAATGATTTTAAGTGATCTATTATATATATATATATATATTATATATATATATACAAGATTTCACATAAACACTGAAATAACAATCAATGATCAAACCACAATGTGAAATAGGGGGAAAAAACTAAGATCTTTCAACCGTAACAAGCGGTCTTCGTCAAAGTCAAAAACCAACTTTTTATCGATATATATATAAATATTGATAAAAGATAGCAACAAAATTATAGTTTATCGGGACTCGGTCAGTTCTTCAGGTTCACATTAAACTCTCATTGCCAGCGTTTTGGTCTTTATTTAAAACCTTGTTCATAGGCAGAAGTATGAATTTTGAAACAGAAAAACTAAGTATTACATTACAAATTATTTTACAAAGTAAAGTAGTATGTGGATTTTAACAACAACTGTAGTCTTTGTTAAAATCTACATACTATTTTTCTTTGTAAAATAATTTGTAATGTAATACTTAGTTTTTCTATTTCAAAATTTATACTTCTGCCTATAAAAAAGGTTTTAAATAAAGACCAAAACGGTGGCAATGAGAGTTTAATTTGAACCAGAAGAACTGACCGAGTCCTGATAAACTATAGTTTTGACATATATATATATACTAGAATTTTCAAAAAAACACACAGAAAAGAAGTCACTGAACTCACTACTATATTTCGATCTCCTAGTCGTCAGGAATAGATGTGAATCGCTCCAAAGACTGATAACGATAACTATATATATATATATATATATATATATATATATATAATACTTCGAATAAAATGAAAGGTCTGTGTCGACAATAAAAACTTCAATACATAGGAAAGAACACAGAATGTCACTACAGAACTCACTTCAATTTTCGACATCCGTCGTCATCGAGAAGAAGTGCGAAGTACTCGCGTTGAGAAGCAAACTGCTACTAGTTCTGAAGTGACTTTCTGTGTTCTTTCCTATGTATTAAAGTGTTTATATATAGTATATATATACTATCCAAAATGTTTGTGCTTTCTGTTATAGTAGTACATAGTTTGTATTCTACAGAAATATTAAAAAACGGATGCTTCTTACTCGTTTTGATTATTAATTTATTAATATTATCCCAATTTTTTAATATGAAAACAGTAGAGTATATCAATTGTTTCCATACACATCAGTTATAGCTTCCTTTTATTCTATATATTTTGTTTACCTTACATATTATAAGTAACAATATTCCACTGTAATCACGTCAAACAAAAATGAACCTCCAAACCATAATATAAAATCAGAATAAAGACTAAGCTCTTCAACCGTCTTCGTCAGGGTCAAATCTCAACTCAAACCAAACATGTAGAAACATCTGGTGTTTACTTGAGGTCGTCATACATCTGGTATGAAGGTCATTAGACCCTCTTCCTATGCTTATACGCGAACTTGATTTTAATATTTTTTTTTCTAATCGTAATAACATAGGCAATGTGTTAATTGTCTAGGACTAAGCAAGGAGAGTAAAAACTTTCCTAGGGATCTGGAGTCGAATGGTATTTATAAGATCCCGTGTACAAAGATGCCATAAAATATATATTGGTCAAACACTGTTTTAATTAATTGCATGATTTTTCCATCAGAAATTGGTGCAATAAATCTGCCAAAAATGTTTTGACTGTTTAATCAAGGATATTATTATTTTTTTGTATTTCTGGCATATTGATGCATTTAAAATATTTTCTTTTCCAGATAAATGAACAATTCTAAAAATGTTATTCTTGTAAGTTGAACTATACCTCTTTCTTTTTTGATTTGTTGAATGTTAACAAGGATACGTTATGTAGAGATGTTTCTATAATAATTTATAGATTAATGCTATTATTTATAGTTGGTACGGAGGGTTGTGGTGGTCAAGAATAATTGAGATGCACTGGTATAAGATCTATGGTATATGATCTAATACCATAGAATTTTAAGATTAATAAATTAATATCGTATAAGGTGAAATAGCATGAAATATGTAAAATATAAGTATGTAACCGTAAGGGCTGACGTTTTAACCCACGAGGGCATCGGTTTTTACAAGAAAAAAAAAAGTTACATATAAAGTGAACGTTAATAACGTTCGTAATATAAGCTATAACATCAATAATACAACGAAATATTACTAACTTCAAATTATGGTTGCACCATGCAATATTCAATGTAGATTTAAAAACATGCTCTTCTCTATATTATTCGGCCTTATTTAAAAAGAGGAGTAAAAAGTTTCTTTGCTGGTCCTTTGATGTGTTTTAGGCGGCGTATGTGAGGTACTATGTGGATGGAATGTTCATCAATCGATATGCGTTAGTTGAAAGTTACAGAACGACATCCTCTCTAGTGAAAGCTAAGCTCCGAGTAGCACTTTCTATCTCGAGATTGTTCAGAAATAAATTCAACGTTTATCCCACTCTATAGCTTTCTTCTCCATTCCTTTATTCAAATAAAGAAAAAAGAAATTTTTCATTCAATATAATATACATCAAATATTTTTGATATTTGTCCCTCATGACTTCTACAAATATATTTTACTTGCTTTTACAAAGACATTATTATGATGTTTACTTTATTTTAAGTATAGTATAGTGCACATGAAAAGCAAGTCGACTTGACATTTTGTCGGTTATACTTTTTGTGGTTTTTCGAGTGAATTTTGAGTTTTTTAACATTCTCTAACTGTTCTCTAACATTCTCTAACAACTCCTGTGGGAACTTTCACCCTGCAAACGAAATCTAGTGAGAAAACTAGAATATACCAGCAAGAAAGTCGTAAACGTTGAAGCTGCCGTCAATTTTAATAAAGTATACAAGCAAATCTGCCACCAATCTATACTAATATAACAACACATGATAGAACAACCATGGAATCAGGGGAAATCTTTACATATAGGAGACAATTTGTAACAAGACAACTTACCATAAAACATCATGAAGCCTGTTTACTTCTGAATAATCTCAAAAGTCTGGAAGAAGAATGGGTTAGCCAGAATATCATGGTTTTAGCACACACACATATATATATATATATTTTACTTCCCCCCATAGCAACATTAACTACCCTTGTCCTCCCCACACCTCATGCACATCGGTTAATTGCGTTTACCGTTTGGACTGCACCCAGTGTGATGCATTCTACGTTGGTATGGCCTCTACGCAGCTCAACTTACGTATGAATGGTCACAGGGCTTCCGTTGGTCAACGCAAAAACCTCCCTATTGCTATCCACTCTAATTCCCATGGACTGGATTTTAATCACTGCTTCCGGGTCCAAGTCCTTAATCATATCCCTGTTCCGTCTTCTCGGGTTACTTTAAGAGCTTCAGAGGAGGCAATTATCTGTCTTCTCAAAGCTCGCTCTCCTCCTGGCCTTAACTTGTACCGTTAATTTAATTATTTTTTTTTATTTTTATTTTTATTATTTTATTTTATTTTTTATTTATTTTTTTTTTTGTAAATTGTTTATTGCTTCATTTACTATTCTTCTCCTTCTGTTATTTTTATTTGCTTTTATTTGTTCTTTTTAGTTATTTTTCTCTCTGTAGTTAGTAGCTTACCTAGGGCGGCCGGCAGAGTGCGTGCGTCTTCGTTTGCATTCGGCCTACCACTCAGTTAGCTTCAGCTACTCAAAGGGACTACTTCTACCCGATGATGACGACTGTCGAAATATCGTTGTGAGTCTTTTGTGTGTATCTTTATTTGTTTTTTTCTCTTTCATGTGTTAACTTAATATATATATATATATATATATATATATATATATATATATTATATTTATATATATATATATATACATTTATACTATCAGTAAAAGTACCAGAAGAAATTGAAAAACTTCTAAGCGTTTTTCATGGAAATTATAGTACGAGGAGAATTGAAAGATTTTCAATCTTACCAAGGACAAGTATGAATTCCGCAGTTAGTCACACTGACAGCTAGACAACTCGCTCAACAGGATTAAAAAGTATTTTATTATGAGAACAACTACCTGTCTTCAATTTGCATATATAAATGAAAAATTCTCTTAAGAAATTATTCATGTCCTGAAGATAAATGGTGATCATTTGAAATACGTTCACTTTAAGAAATATTTTATACAGTATAGATAGAGTAACGAGAGTGTTATTAGAAACATTGAGTTTTCTTCTATTTTTAATTTTAGATATATATATATATATATATATATATATATATATATATGATTCGCGCTCCGTTCTTCGACGTGGGGAGATCTCTCTCACTTCGTCCTCTCTTCTAGTCTACTCTCCTGATGACGAACAACAGTTCGAAATATTGAATTCTGTAAGTTTTCTTTGTATTCTCTTTTCTGTGTCGTGCTTTGTGTAATTTAAAGTTATATATATAAAAGGTGGCTGCACTGCGTGTCATTGTATCGTTGTTTGTATCGGTCAGTGGACACATTTACGTCTCCGTTCCTTCATTCCTTCTCATTTTTATTTTCTTCTTCTCTCCTGAAGACGGCAAGACATTAACAGGGCTCGCTGTAATATGCACATTAAATTGACCTGAGGCATTCAAATTTGAATTATATATATATATATATATAAAAGTATAAACCGTAAAGTAGAAACAAAATAAAAGTTTTATCAGGTGTCTGTCAGTTCTTCAGGTCTAATGAGATTTTAATTTGAATCCAAAGAACTAACCGATTCATGATCTACTTTTATTTTGAATATATATATATATTAGTATAGGTTGGCAGCAAATCTTCTTGGAGGCATACTTTGTAAGACTGTCAGGAGACTGGAACAGCTTAGTTTAAAAGTCGTTAATACCGAAGCTGCGGTACATTTCAACAATATGTATATATGTATATGTAGTCGTTATTGTTTATATACATTGGCAGTCGTTGTATGTCTGCGGAGCGAGTCGTTTCTATCTTTCTGATGACGAAGCCATCGGATTATACGTAGTAGTGAGTTTCTGTTTTATTTCTGTATATACTCTTTATCAATATATATATATATATACCAAACTCAAAATAATAACATTTAGTAATGATTAAGAAAACTCACTTTGATATTTCTATGAATCATGAAGCCCTAATCGTGAAGGTGAGACAGCTTTCGAAAAAATATGAATATATGGCATCAGATTTCCTCTGAGTTCTTACCTTATATTGATAAGTATAGATAGATACTTGATAGGTATCTTGATACTATAGTTTACAATATTTTGGATGTAAACTTAGTCTTCTTTCAATTCTTGAGAAAATAGAATATTGTTTACGTTATTCTGAGAGTTTATTGGTTTATCAGTCGATATGGCAATTCTAATTTCAACCTAAATTCTCTCTCAAGTCTGCAAAGCAATCATGTTCACTTCAATTTCATATCCTGACCACTGGTGATTACTCCCCGGAAATGAATCCTCAAGTTCTCTCCTGGGGTCATTGCTTTGTCCAGCTGTACAGTTTATATATCCTTACAAAGTCTCATCAAGTATCAGTCACATTAGTTTTTCATTAATCAAACGCCCAGAAATATTAGAGCCTTCGATCATAATTGCTAGCATTCAGAAATACATAATATATTATATCAGAAATAATAATTATTTAATATTTTCAAAAAGAAAATATGTTCGATAATTTATCTTATTGCAAGTAAGTAATGAAGGATGTATAAAATAAAAAAGGATGTAGTAATATGTAAAACATTGCAACAAGAGTGATTCCAATTATTTTAGCACTGATAAAATAGATATAACGTCATGAAAACAGTTAAATCTATCAGTTTGATAGTAATACTTCTATTGATAGCCACATTAAAGGAAAGCCGGAACTAAATAATGTTTACTTCTAGGAAAGTTGAGTGTATGCCACTCCAGATTTTCTAAAAAAATGTTTGAATAAATATTTAGTTTCTTTTTTTTAAATTCAACATGACAAGAAAAATGTTCAAGTAAAATGAGGGTAAATCTTTTCAAATTAAATGCCTTAAGTATTTATATAAGGTGCAGTGATACAGAGATTTCTTATTTGAGTTTTATATTATTCGCCTTTAGTTTGGTAAAGTGCCAGCTGGTCCTGCTATTTCTTGTCAGATGGGCCATAACTGGTCATTTTTTTTTTATCTCAGTGTTTTCGTTGGGTTGGGGCATGCCATGGGAAGACATACAGGCCTTCAATATCACCGTTTAGAAGAAGATTCTGGAAGTCCTTCCAGTAATGTCCTTCAGTTCTTCTTCACCTGCTCCATGTGTGGCCATTTGCAACCAATCAAGGTACTGTACATTCAATTATAACAATCCAATCCTTTTTTTTTTTCAATCTTCATTTCCTTTTACCAATCATTTCGAATAACCGTTAGCTTTCAATGATAAGTCCATACAACTGAAAGAATCCTTGCAATTAGCGTAATCATTTGAGTGGTATTTACTCATCTTTGGAATAACACAGTAAAATTAAGTCTCCTCAGAAAAGATTTTGTAAGTAAACTACGCATTTCAAACACTTCATGTTCATATTCAAGCTAATCTAAAATACAAAAACGAAAAAATAACTGTATAAACTACAATTCTGTGAACTAGTACATGCCAGAGAGAAAGATGCAGAGTGATCTGTTGGCCACAGAACACTAGAGCAAAAGAGTACAGATAAAGAAATGTAAGGGGAAGATTATGGAATACATTTATGGCAGGGTTGGTGTACGATGACTGAACTTTACATGAAACCTACGTATTATTTCACTTATGTACTTATTAGTTTCCACTAAAAAAAAAGAAACTGTTCTTTGTGTTATCCAGTTAAGTACTTATTTATTTAGTTTTATTATTCAAACCCCTAGCAGATGATAACGTCAGCCGTTTACCAGTTTTTTTTTTTTTTTTTTTGATCGGTGATTCTACAGATTTTCATTGGGGTTTTTAAATTCTATCTAACTCAAGTACATTTCGAGTAGGGGTCTTTAACGAGTACCTGACAGCGTACAGACTTGGAACCGACAGCATGTACTCTCCGAGGGACGTCGTACTCAAATTTCTTCACTTCACGCGTGAATAAATCGAGAGTCAGGTGGGGATGAACCTCAGACGACCAGCCTTAGAAGCAAGTACGTTAACCACTGAGCTGACCTGGCCCCTAGTTGCGTACTTAATTATTACTGTTATTATTATTATTTTTATTCCAGTTTAAACTAAAGATGAATTCGAAGTGTTAGAGACAAATAGCTTTCTAATAAACTCTTATATGTTGAGACTTAATCTTTTCTGTTATTAAAAATATTAAAGAAAATTTCAATATATTTAAAGTATTAATTAATGTGTTCACAAATATTAATTTTTCTTATAAGAATCAGTATTATTCATCAGGTTTACATCTATAATACTAATATTTAGAAATTCCTTTTGATTTATGGAACCACAAATATCCAGATGTTTAAAGAAATAAGGGTCTTGCATACCTAGTTGAAGGTAAGAGTTTGTGCAAAACTCAATTGAAGGGCTTCTGTTCCTTGACGAAGAATACTACGTGTTCGAAACACGTTGTTTTACAGACAAGATTTATTTACAAAAACATTACTCTATGTCTTTCCTGAAATGAGTAAATACCACATAATGACTAATTGCAATATTCTTGAATTAAGATGGAATATTTTTAACTTTTCTAGTCATCAAATGCTTTTTCCTTTCTAAATGATCAGATTACTTAATAAAATAGTTGTCAAGCAAAGTTATTATATATTGTTTCTAGAAATCAGTGAATCTTAAACGTATAGCGCTTGGGAACCCCAAGAACCTATAAAACCTAATTCTATATATGAAAACTTTAGTCATAAATCATTGTTTTAGATAAATAAAAATATAATAAAACTATTGTATTATCTTCTTTTTACAGTTGGTACAGGATTTTTATATTAAATGAAACATATGATTCCTTAATTATTTTTTATATATTATTTGAATGTATGTTGTAAAAAAATGTGAGCTTTTCATATGGCATGAAAAGAGAGCAATACGCAAAATATGAAATATATCAACAAACTACTGAGTCCTTGTGGTTTACATTTTACTTTTACAGTCTAGCTGGCTTAGGGTTGTTGATATATTTTTCTTTCTCTGTATATTTCTCCTTGATATATATTAATTACATGATGTCCTTATTATTGAATTAGATACAAATTGAATAAACTGAGACAAAGAGAAATGTGAGACAGAACATTAGTTTGGGAAATAATAAGTACTAATAGTATCAAGAGCACTACTTTGTTATAACTAGAACCCACCTTTCAGCTCCGAAATAGCCTATATACTGGCGAAAGACTCATGCCAACGTACCCTTCAGAGAAAGGGTAACTGAAGTTATTAATTGGGATGAGGAGATAGTTGAAAAAAAAATAAAAAGAATAATAAGCAGAGGAAGAATGTAGTGGTCAGGCTAACTTACAATGGCGTAAAGTTTTAGGACTACCATAGATTTCCTTTAAATTCGGTCGCCCTCCACTGAAGAAGGCAAAGGATGTTACCCCGGGACCAGGGCTTGCTACTAGTAGTTAATTGGATCCCATCAGGGCGTCAATGAGGAGTGTTGTTAGTATCTCAAGAGGAACGATTCAAAGGGAGAGGTTAAAACCTTTCGGTGGCTAAACTCTACCTGGTCCTAGTTGTGAGAACTGAACATAAATGGCTTTGAAGGGATAGCATGTAATCGTCCCCACTCTGAGCTCCCGTCCAGAGCCGAGTCTCTACTAAGCAAGTACCAATTGTCCAATCCAATCAGCTGAGTTCAAAGCCCGTTCCCACTGGTATGGTTTTAGAGTCTCTAGCTCCCCAGTATGCTAAGCAGGTATCCTCCCGATACTTTGCTTTTCATATGCTTGTCACACAAAAACCACAAGGGTCTACCTAACTTGGGTGAGAACCAACAGCCACTATAAGTCCAACCTCTGAGGTGGGATGAAGAGAAAACCCTCCGTAGGCCCCCGCCACCCGTAGTACCAAATTATTTTAAGAGTTTTGGATCAAACTCCGGACTAATGGTCCTACTGAAAATGTTCAGCAGCAGGTAAGATCAGTGGCCTTTGTAGCCCCTGGTTCAAAGAACCTGTGGATATATATAAGCCAATGCAGCTTGTGGTAGAGCGGCATGGCCCCACTAGAGGGGGAGAGGATGAATATGGAGAAAGCTAGTAAGTTGAAAATGGGTAAGAGGAAACTATTTTCTAACTGTAACAACATTTAGCGAGTTTATATTTAGTAACCATTATTAAGCCGAATTTATACAGGTTGACACAATTTTTAAATATATATTAGGGGTTAACTCAGTGGTTAACGATTTGTATCTGAACTGGTATGTCCGGGGTTCGATACCCACATAAACTTCGATTTATTCAGGCGGAAGATGAATAAATCTGTTAATCCTGTTTTGACACTGTGTAGTTTATTATCTAAAACATTGTACAAAAGAGAACGTTTAGCATTGGGCCTCCAGCCAGTATGATGCCAAGATAAGACATATGCCAACGTACCCTTCAAAGAAAGGGTAAGTGAAGTTCTTAATTAGGATAAGGACTTAGTTTAAAAAAAAAATAAGTAATAATAATAAAACGAAGAGGAAGAAACTAGTTAGTTGAAAATGAATCCCTACTCTAAATTCACTTGAGTTAGGCAAAATTTAAGTCTCCCAGTGTAAAATAAACTAGTAATATGGTTCTCCCTTTACTACGAGTAAAATGGGTGTCAAATAATAAATGAGCCACAATCTATTGCATTTAGAACAGCACTAAACGGTGAAAGCCTGTAAGTATGGGAGTTCGAAAACAAATAAGCAAAGAATTTTTATTTATATATGAATTAAAAACCTAACACATCATAAGATTAAAATTATAAAATAGAGAAGAAAAATTAAAACTTTTAGCAATTTTTAAATATTGTAAGTATTTTGTTGATTGCAAAAGCTTTGTTAATAAATTAATTTCTAGCGTCTTTAAGTTAGTACAGGTTTGTATAGAGGGGAATGTTGAAATCTAAGGGAATTTACTGAGACCCTCTGCAGGGAGCATGCTGAGTTATAATTTAGCCAATGACTGCTCCAGACTCCTTGTCAAAGATCGGATTCCATTAATTATCTAAAGACATTTATTCTCAATAATTTCCTAACGAGAAAAGGTTGACAACTTAGTGTTTAAATTCCACCGACTCTTATGGAATTTAATTAATTTTGTATAATATGATTGGGAGAAATTAGTTAGAAATTCTTTAACTTTAACAGAAAGTAGTTTGTTTTGTTTTTTTTTTATTTTATTTTAAGTATTTTTTTTTTGAAAAATTTATCAATAAGCAAAATTTCTTATGTTTTCTTTTTATATTATCATCTTCGGTCAATCCAATGGATAAGCGAGTCACTGTGGTCACTAAATAATAAACCTCCAAACAACCATATTCAGCAATGAATTATCCTGTTTCATTGTCATTTGCCTGACATTTGCATTGTCAAAATGTGATAAATAATTTCAGTAGCAATTAATTTCATTTCCACAGTAAATTATAGTCCTGAATATACATTTTATGTCAACTATGCTAAAATTACAATAGTGTGCACAGAGTTTTAGTAAAAAAAAAGAAACACAGTTTTTTCTTGTAATGTATTTTAAAACAAGCACAACTTTGTTGCTGAGCTCGATGTTTCGTCACAATCATAGCAGGAGCTTCATATAAAATATAAGCTTAACTATTCTATCAAGTTTAATTAATATCAGAACAACTGTAGATTGAAATAAATATAAAAAAGAAAACAATTAGAAGATATAGGAACACCAAGCGCACATGCGAAGTGACTTGCTGTTCTCATAAAAACACCAATAACTTAAATATAAAGTTTGGTGAAATTAGCTCTTTTTGATTTTGAGATATCTTTCTCACACTCATAAAGATACAGTTTTTTTTTTTTGGAATTAAGGGATCTCAAAATGTATATTCAGCTGGAAAATTAAATCAATTAGAAAAGTGTCCTACTGTCAATGAAGTTTAAAATGTGAATGACAATAGGACAGAATCAATTATTAAATGACTTGAACTTCGGAGAGGGTGTTGAAGCCGTCGGTCCAGAGCTTGTACTATGTCAGGTGCTCGTTAAAGATTCCTACTCTAAATACCTTTGCTTTAGGCAAAACATAAGATTACCAATCCAGAATTTACTCTAAAAATGTGGCTCACCACATACTGGGCCAAATAATAAATGAGCTATACTTCCCTCCCCTAGAACAGTATTAAAATTGAAAACATATAAGTGTGGGGAAATGAAAACAACACGAAAAATTAATAAATGAATCTAAACCATAGAATGGTGCAGCCAGATAATATGTTATATTTAATTTGTTGGGAAATACATATATGAAAAGTATCCATATATGTACATGTTTCATTAAAACATAGCGTTTTGAAGACAGGGCACTTCTTGACATGTAATCAACCGTTGTGACTGATGAAAAGGACTAAAGGATTAATGCTTTCACAGGTGTTCATTTAACCTGAAAATGAACCTTACTTGTCGAAAATTCGTTTTTTATATTATTTATTTGTGAAGTCTTTTATATCTTTTTCCCTATTCTTGACTTGAACAGAAAACCTACATAAACCTGTATAAAATATCTATTCCATTCCTTACATGTCTACCACTGCAACCTAACCTAACCTACAGACAGGTTATTCAAACAGGGTAATAGTCTTTTTAGATGAGACTTATAAACAATTAAAATCTGGAAAGGATGTACTAAAGGAATTCATAGAGTTTTCGTAGAATTGGTCCATTTAAACAAATTCTACGAAAACTCTGTCAATTCCTCTAATGCAACCTTTTTAGTTTTTAATCGTTTATAAATCTCCTCTAAAAAGACTATTACTTTGCTTGAATGACCTGTTTGTAGGTTAGGTTAGGTTGTAGTGGTAGTCGTCATGTAAGAGAACCTTTGTAGGCCGAACATTAGCCCTTTGTGATATCACACAATGAAAATTGATTCTATGTTTTGCCTAACTGAAGTTAGTAAAATGCCTTGACATTATAGATGCTCGGGATTAGACAGTTTCACATCCCCTGCGAGGGATTACTTACTCAGATTTATTCACCTTCCTGAGTGGGTATTGAGACCGGGACCGACCAGTCCGGTGGAGAATACGTTGCAACTGAGATAACTTTGCCCCTGAACTGTTTCTATTGTACCAAACAAACTGAGCTTACTAACCAAGCTAAGTTCAGTTTGCATTTACTAACTGACCTAAAATTTACAGCAGAACAGCTAAAACAGCAGTAGTAGGTCCATGTTACGTAATCGCTGATTACAAGTGCATACTAATCCATGTGAAAAGACTTGTTGGTCATTAGTTAGTCAGTTACCACACGAGTTGTTAATTTATTCTGACTGTTATTTGTAAACAACAATTATTTAGTTCTTTTAAAAAACATTAATATTTTACTCGGAATGGAAAAAAAAAGGAAAAAAAAAAAGAAAGTACTTTTTCATTTAATTAGTAGGAGCTGATGACGAATAAGTTTCAAGAATTTGTAAGGTTAAACGACTGCGTTAATGAAAAGAGGGTGCAATGACAGGACCGTTTTTTTTCCATAGCTGGAAGTCAAGTTTTAATTAAAAGGTAGTGGCTGTTTACAGTGGCATGTTGACAGGAAGGAAAAGTATGAGGCAGTGTTGACAGACGCAGAGGCCAAATAAATAAAGGAACGCCTAGAGTTTGTGTTGGAAAAATGTCGGCATTCGGTATATATTGTTGACGGGGAGAATTTTATTAGGTTTGTAGTGGGAGGTGAGGTCAACAGAATGGTATTGTAGCCGTGACCAATTACTGTGCAGCCTCAAGGCATTTCTATTTCTGTTGTTCAAAACCGCACAGTTTAATAGGCTCTGGCATCCAATCCCCTATAGCTAATCAAACCCCTTGGATATCTCAAACCGCGTCTTGACAGAAAACACCGCAATTAAAAGCATATTTGCCACGCAAACAATATTACGGATATTTTACTCTATTTCGTGACCTCTTACATAATTCTATTAGTTACTTTTAAATATAATTGGACCATTGTTTTAAGCTTCAAAAAAATTAAGTATTATGGTGACATTCAGTATTAAAAATGAAGTGAATAAAAAAATAATATATTAATGAAATCTTGAATATATAGAAAAGAAACACTCAGTCTTCCCACACAAGTAGGATTTAATAACACAACGCGTTTCGAACATTTAGTGTTCATTACAAAAATATCTATGTAAATATAACACTAAGTGTTCGAAACGCGTAGTGCGATTAAATTCTTTTTTTGTGGGAAGACTGAGTATTTCTTTTCTTCTTTAATCATGAGCAAATACCTCACAATAACTGCTTGTATGGTTCGTGATTTAGGTTAAATTGCGTTGACAGCCCCACAAGGGAACATACATAACCTTGTGTGTGTTCCCAAGTTCCATTGTGTATGTTTATAAAAACATACCCATTGTGATACCACACAATGAAAATTGTCTTCTCCATTGGGAGTCGTAAGTTTTGCCCATCTCAAGTGTATTTAGAGTAGGCATCGTCAATGAGTGACTTACATTGTACTGGCTCAGGACTAACGACTTAACGTCCTCTCAGAGGGACGACTTGCTCAGATTTATTCAACTCCTACATGGATACATTGAGGTCCAGGGTGGGTATTGAACCCCGGACCCACTAGTTCAGAGGCAAGTACGTTAACCACTGAGCTACCCTGGCCCCTTCTCGTGAGTTAATCATATCAGTTTAAGAATTAAAAAACTAAAAAATTATTATTAATATAAAATCGTGACCTAAATTACTTCTGATTGGTTTAAACATTGTTCAGACTATTTTCAAGATTATAGTTGGAATTCATCACAGACAAATTGTTCTTTAGCCTCAATTTTTTTTAACTTTGTTCGGAAATCACGATACATATACTTTTAAAAGGTTCTGTTTCAATATGTCCAGTTATTAGAAAACGACAGAAAAATAAAATAATAATTTTGAATATTTTCTAAATTGATTAACTGCTTTGCTAAACAATTAGATAATACAGTAGACTGATGTGTATTTTACTACCAGCACTCCTGGTGGAAAAAGGAAGAAACCTTTGCTGTTGTTAAACCCTAAACATATTATGACTCTAGATTAATTAATTTTATAATATATTTAAATTAAATATTTAATATATTAGAATTATATATTTCATTAAAGAATACTTGATTAATTAATGTAATTAAGTATAAATATCAAATCATTCTGGTATTTTTTTTCTTTTCAAGTAGGACTTATTATTAATGGTTTTTATTTCAATCAATCACTGCAAGAGAAGTTAATTTATTTTTACATAAATTGCATATATAAATAAATTTAATTTCTTCAATGTAGTTTATTTACATATATTTAATGTAAAAATAAATTTGTGCATAAAAATGTATGTAATTTTCATAAATTGTATATTTGTTTTAAAAATTATAAAAGTCTACAATGAATTATATTCTGTAAGTTTTAAGGAGGTGAAACTTTTTTATGATATTGCTGCGACTGATTGTACAAGTTATATAAATTTAATGAAGTTATTATGTTTTTATTGAATTATTTACTAATCTCTTCGATGAAAGATCCATTATAAGCTGATTATTGCCAGTCATAGTGAATGGAGGGAAACAGATATTTCATAAAAGATAATTTAAGAAAGTTTAAGTCATTGGTATAGTGAGATTTGAAGTTAGGTTCATAGTTGCAAAGTCTAAGCTTCCGTAACTAATTTCATCGGATATATTTTAATCAGCCAGATGGTTAATTGATGCTCCCTCTTCTCTTCATTACTTTAAAAACTTTAATTCGACTTAAGGAGAAATTTGAAACAAAAGTAAAATTAAGAACATAATTTCCTAATATAATTTTCTAATATTGCTAGGTTATTATATCTGGTTAATTATAAAATACTAAAAAAAATATTATCCCCACCCAAATAAATGTTATAAAAAATAACAAACGTTTCAAATATACAGTGTTTTTTTTCAGTTGCATCTAAAAGACGAGCCGTTAAATGTTTAAAACACGTTTATATATATATATATATATATATATATATATATATATATATATAAAGATTTCTCATGTATGTGAATACATGTGAATCACAATCAATGATCAAACCACAATAAGAAAAAGTTGGGTTTTTGACTCTGACGAAGACCGCTTGTTACGGTTGAAAGATCTTAGTCTTGTATATATATATATATATCGTAATAGACGAGCCAATCCCTGTTACGTATTACTTTGGGCACTTCTTATTGGTTGTGGGTGTTTATTCGTTGAACACGTTTCTCCTTAGCACACTCCGTCTGCTCGGCCGCCTCAGCCTTCACTCCGGGAGAGGGTTCGCAGTCCCTACTTAATTTTACACTCAACTTCAACTTCAACTCATAATGCCCATAGCCCGGACCAGATTCTTACGAGGAACTCTTCTGCGTGAGGACGCTTATGCCATTCCTGCCCTCTGTGAAATTAAAGTAGGGACTGAGAGCCCTCTCCAGGAAGGACGGCGGATGCGGCCAAGCGTGTTAGGAAACCGACGGGGAAAAGGTCTACATACACCCACATCAATAGAATTTACAGAAAACACCAACAACCAGTATCTAATGAAATCCACTAAGCCCATAGTAAACACCGAGTTCGACGAGGTACACTTCCAAGCCAGGACGCCAAGACCTTCATCCAACTCTATGGAAAATTAATTAGGGACTGCGAGCCCTCTCCCGGAGTGAAGGCTGAGGCGGCCGAGCAGACGGAGTGTGCTAAGGAGAAACGTGTTCAACGAATAAACACCCACAACCAATAAGAAGTGCCCAGAGTAATACGTAACAGGGATTGGCTCGTCTTTTACAATATCTAATCTGGCATTCAACATATATATATATATATCATGATGTTCCTTTCTTGATCCACTATTTATACGTTTTACAATTTGTTTGAGGGTTTAGGTCTGGATTTAAAAGATTTTTTCGCCAACGTTTTGACATATATTTCACTAATGGCTAATCAGTTTCAAACTGCTGCTGCACACTTTCTATTGGTCAGTGAATCCTCTCACTCATATTCTCTGCTGAAGACGGTGTATAGCAGAAATGTTTAAAGATCTTTTTTTTTTATGCTTCCTAGTTTATCTTTAAGTATATATATGTATATATATAAATATTGATAAAAGTATCGACCGTGGAATAGAAACAAAACTATTGTTTATCGGGACTCCGTCAGTTCTTCAGGTTCAAATTAAACTCTCATTGCCAACGATTCGGTCTTTATTTAAAACCTTTTTCATAGGCCTTATCGGTTTAAAGGCCTATGAAAAAGGCTCCAAACAAAGACCGAAACGTTGGCATTGTGAGCCCAACTTTAACCTGAAGAACTGACCGAGTATATATTTATATATGAACTATGGGAGCAGACCTTCGTTCATGCATGTTTTATTAAATTGTATGTCAATTTTCATTCTTATTCTCTTGCCTTTTCCTCTTTGCCTTCTTATTTTTCTAGTTTTCTGACACTGGTTTTCCACCTTTCTGGTAATTTGTATAACAATTTACGAAACGATTTATTGTGAATATCCATTATGCTAATATAAGTTTCTACAAAGTCATACAAAATGAAAGTTTTCGATGTTTCGGTCAGCTTTGACCATCTTTCGGGAATCTTCAAGGAGGAATGACTAGAATATAAGTGAAATAAAATGTAAAGAAAAACTTTCCGAATTATTAAACATCTTAACATAATAAGAAATGTTATATTATGCCAAGGAGTTTATTGGTTTTTACAGGTTCTGATGTTCCAGGTTGTCTATTAACTAAAATCACTAAACACTTTGAACTTAATCGGGGTTGTTCGAATTCTGTGTTCCATCATGCAGTTTTACTTATATATATATGAAACTTTGGCAATGATATTTTAATTTCTACTTGAAAAACTGACCAAGTCCTGATAAACTTTAATTATATATTATATATATATATGTGTGTGTGTGTGTGTGTGAAACCTATTTTATTGGGGTCAGCAAAACTCAAAATATCTATTGACATTGAAAACTTGATCCCAAACGTTGACACTAGCCTAACACTTTCATTAATCCATATTTCTAACGGAAGGTAAATAGAAGGTAATGGATTCCTTCTAAAAGGTTAGATATTATTTTCCTTTAACAGTAAATGTAGCCTTATTGAGTAAAGATTAACTGTTTTTCACTGCATCCATTCTAAAGATTACTTTGACGCTAATACTTTAATAGTTGAGTCATTCAGTTATAAAAGAGAGTTATGAAGGTATGAGAGGACAAAGCAGAGTGTTGGGGAGGTCTGAGGATGAAAAGAAGTGGAGAGTACTTTTGTTGGGCAGGTAGCCGAGAGGGGCTTTATTCAGCAGTTGATCATCAGTGAGAGGTAGCAGCTGGAGACAGTCGAAGCGTGTCCACCTATACTCCCATAACAATAGGTGTGCCCTTGACACTGGTCTGTTTTTGCTTCTCCTGTAAAGTTTTTTGACAACTGCCTTATGTGATAGTGAACTCCGTGACAGCCAGTCCTCACTATACAGACCCAACTCCCAATAGTCTCCTTTTTATGAACTCCACCATTAACGCACAATATATGAAAAGGACACGCTTTTAACAGTGATTCAAACCGTCAGATTTCTTATCCTTCCTTTTTTTTTCAGATTATCCGACAAACTCTTTTCATGGAGCTGAACACTCTTTGAGTAATGTTGCTAAAAAATATTTCCAGCAGTCTTCATACGACTTTATAAATAAACTGAACTTACTCAAAATAGATTGTTCATGCAAACTTATTATACATCATGTCATAATCAAGCTAGAGACTGTATATTTTTTGTTGCACATTCGTTCCCAGAAACTATAAAAGATATAACTTTAAAAACAAATTGTTTTCTTTTTTTAAGGCGCAGATAGTAAGTGAACCCCCGTCACTTACAGTACTGTACAGATTCTCATGTTTGTCCTTTTGGATCATTTTCCTGTTTGCAATATATATATATATATATATACCATGATAAACGAAAAACGGTCCGGCAGGACAAATAACAATTAAAATAAGCAGTGACACATAAACAGAAACACAACAAAGACTCACTTTTCAATATTTCGACCGTAATGGCGGTCGAAATATTGAAAAGTGAGTCTTTGTTGTGTTTCTGTTTATGTGTCACTGCTTATTTTAATTATATATAAGTTACGCGTGTCCGGGTAATGAATAGGTTTTTAAAAAAAAGGAATTTAAATAAACTAGCTCGCACGTGATGGAAGACAAGAATCGAGTTTTATTAGTCAGCTCCTTCTGTTTATAGGAGAGGCAATGTTGATACGGACTTCAACCCTCTAGTCTCTCGCGGGCCGGCATTACTGCCCCCTCCCAGTCCTTATCAACAATGCTCTCCGTACAAGTGTCTGAGTTATATCATAAAATAACAAAACAAAACTTGACTCTAAACATAAGAAATGAATATAATGTTTTAACATTCAAAAATAAAATGACGTCCACACAAGTAACTGAATTAACATTGTTTATAGAAATTACAGAAATAACAAAAGATGAACTTCTATGATTATTTGTACAAAACAAAAATAACAAAATTAACAAAGGTAAACACACATAACTACACTATATCGTTCGCACCATTGGTGGGATTTTCCTTCTCACCCGTCGCAGTTCCTGAAAATGAACTATTTCTTGTTTCAGGGTGTCCGTTCCTATCCTCCATATCTGTGCTCTGTACCGTGGTAACGTTGCGAGTACTTCGTATGGCCCTACGTATCTCGGGTCCGATTTCCTTCGCTTCTGCCTATTCAGTTTATATACGAAGTCCCCTTCTTGTATCAACCCTACTGTTTCTTCTGCTTGCCTTTGATTATATTGCTTGGTCCATCTTTCTTTTGCTGCTTTGACTCTATTATGTAACCTTTGTGGATCCGCTTCCTTTTTCCGCAATTCAAATGGTGTTGCCTCTGTGGTCGAGTGAATACTACTGTTGTATGCTAGGACCGCTCTGGCCATTGCCACATGACCCTTTATGTTTTTTGCATCAGCCAATAACTGCAAGTGTTCCGTTAGAGTGTTATGTAGTCTCTATATTGCTCCGTGGGACCTTGGATGACCCGGTGTACACCAATGGGGGTTTATATTGAATTCTTTTAACAGGGTTTTTATTTTAACGTTGTTGAACTCTCGCCCTCTGTCCATATAGATCGTTCTCGGGCAGTCAAACGTGGCCAAATACGACAGCAATGCCTCTTCTGTACTTTCACTTGATTTGCTTGTTAGTGGCCATGCTGAGGCTAACTTCGTTAGTCTATCTATTGTTGTTAAATATTTGTTTCCGTCGTATGTAAATATATCAATTTCTAGCTCCTCAAAGGGTCCCTCGGGCGTCTGACTTTGTAATAATGGAGGTACAAGTGGTACTCTTTCATACTTCCTCCTTTTGCATATTTCACAGTCCTTTATCACTTGGGCTATCCTCTTGCCCATTTGGAGCCAGTAATGCGACCTCTGTAGATGTTTAAGGGTCTCTGTGACACCACGATGGTTGGTTTTTCCCCTGTGATAATTTAGGATGACCTCTTTCTGCTGCTCTTCGTCTTCTACAGTTTCTACCTGGTTCTTACGGATTATGAAATGAGCTCCTTGTCTCAGCTCTCTTTCCTGAATTAGTCGGAGTAGTCTATTTTCAAGTTCTTGTGATTCTATAAAGAAATGGTATACCTTTCCTGGCACTGTTAGTTGGTTTATGACTGTACTTAATTGTTCGTTGTTCGCTTTCGTTCCTCCTGTAATAATATTTATTTTTAAGTGGCCATATTTGTGCAATTGGGTGTTTATTATTTCTTCTGTGTCGTCTTTTATAATTATTTGATTTCTCTTGTTGTTTATTATATCCTGACTAATCTCAGCTTCCGGTCCATTTCGTTGTTCTTGGTCTTCATCTGCGTCTGGTGTCCAGTTGGCGAAGAACTCTCGCACGTCCCTGGAGGTACTTGGCTCTCTCGTACTACTTCTCGTAATGACGTTGACGTTTCTGGACAAACAGTCGGCTACTTGATTATCAACGCCCTTTACGTGCTGGACCCTGAAGTTGTATGCAGCTATCCTTTCTTTCCACTTTGCTATCCGGGCTGACGTCTCCTTTAAATTCCCGATCCACATTAGGGGCCTATGATCTGTTCTAATAGTGAACTCAGCCGCAAAAAGGTAGGGTCGGAAATGTTCTACAGTCCACACTATGCCTAACATTTCCCTTTCTATTGTGCTATACCTTTTTTCTGCTGGTGATAATTTTCTGCTGGCGTAGGCTATTGGTCGCTCTCCCTGGATAGTTTCCTGCATCAAGACTCCCCCGATAGCTTCTTGACTGGCATCTGTCATTACAATGAATGGTTTGTTTAGGTCAGGAAATTGGAGCAACAGCGGGCCCCGCAACGCCTTCTTACACTGCTCCACTGCTTCTCTTAGATCTTCTGTTTGTATAAACTTCTTTCCTTTCTTTAAACTGTCCGTCAAGGGGTTCGTGATTGCTGCAAAGTCCTTTACGTACCTTCTATAGAAACCTATCATACCTAGAAAAGCCCTGATGTCTTTGGGTCCCTTTGGATAGGGTAATCGATCTATTGCTTCAACCTTCTTAGGGTCGGGTCTTACTCCTTCACCTGAGATAAGGTGCCCCATAAATCTAACCTCTTTTTGATATAAGCGGGTTTTATCCATCGCTACCTTTAAGCCAAAGTCCCTTATTCTTTTCAGCACCCTTGTAACATGTTCCTTATGCTCTTCTATTGACTTACTGAACACTATGATGTCATCCATGTAGATTTGCGTAAAGTCTTCTCCCAGTCCTTCAAGCAGTTCATCCATGAGGCGTTGGAACGTGGAAGGCGCATTCTTTAGGCCAAAGGGCATCCTCAAAAATTCGAAGTGGCCTCTATCGAACGTAAAGGCCGTCTTCTCGACATCTCTCGGGTGCATCCTAATCTGGTGATACCCGGCCTTGAGGTCGAAGGTACTGAATACAGTTGCTCCTGCCATATGGTCGAGTATGTCTTCTATCCTTGGCAGAGGGTATCTTTCAAGCTTAGTGTACTTATTTAACTCTCTAAAATCTACTACCAACCGGTATTTAGGGGTTTACCCTCCTCGACCTTTTTCGGGACCAGCCAAATAGGGCTCGAAAATTGCGACTTAGACCTCTGTATTATGCCCTGGTCCAGCATTTCCTTTATTTGCTCCTGCATTATCTTTTTCAATTGGTGTGGGTACCTTCTAGGTTTCACGTAAACAACTGTACCTTCAGGGAGTTCTATTTGGTGTTTGACCCTACCTGTAGCTGATAACCTCTGTCCTTCACTATAGAATACTTTTTCAAATTCTTTCATTAATTCACTCACCTGATGTTCTCCTGGTATCACTTTTCCACAGTTTACCGTTATTCTCTTCCCTGGTTTAACTCTCCCTTCCACGAAGTATTTCCTTTTTCCTAGTTTAATGTCCCACTTCCCTCTTTTACACTCAAGTTTTGCATTGATTCTCTCCAAAAAGTCGCACCCTAGAATAACTCCATATTTCTGGGTCTCTAAGTGGGTCACATGCACTTTCATCTCCAAGGTCTCTCCTATTAATTCTCCCATCTCTACCTGTAATTCGCCTACCAGGCTCTTCCTTCCTGCCATGGTGACCAAGGTGCAGTTGCACGATGTCAGCCCTGAATAATTGTCCATCCTTTTTGCCACTTCATTGTCCATAATTGTGCTATCTGACCCTGTATCTACCAAACACTTAGTCTTCCATTTGGGAAAAAAAAATATAGGGAGCTTACCTCTTATGCTATTCCTCTGTTGCTCGCCTATATACCTCTCGCCTAACTTTCAATCCTTCTTCCTCTTCTCTCGAATAGCGATCCTCCCACCACGAGTCTCTTCCAGTGAAGGCCACTTCCCTCGCTCGTACCAGCGCTCGTGTCGTTCTATCGATGTCTCTTGCTCCGACCCTGTTGACTCTGATGAGCTCCCGTCCTCTGAAGAGCCTTCCCCTTTTTGTCTTCTCCTGCCCCACATCTTCTCCCGCCGGGTTGTGTTAACTTCCATGGGCTCATCTCTTGGTGTTGGTCTATACTGTGTCGTTCGTGGTCTCTCCTTGCGATATAAATACGGACACTCTCGCGCGAAGTGACCGAGTTCACCACACTCCCAACATCCTCTTCTTACTGGCTTCTCTCTTCGCTTGTAGCCTCCCACTGCCTCATAGCTGTTCCTCCTGGCTTGAGATCTTCTCTCTTCAAAACGTCCCCGTGGCTTCCTCTCCTGTGAATACCTCCCTTGTCCTCGATCCTCATAGGCTCTTGCTCTGAATTGCCTATCCTGAGGTACTCTCCTCCTGGTCACAACTGCCCATCCTCCTTCTGACTTCCCTCTGTATATAACACCGTTATCTTCTCGGTCCATTTCTTCCTCCCGGATGGCATTAATTGTCTCCTCGAGACTAGTGGGCTTCATGATACGGAGGGCCATTCTCACTCGTTCTGGAGCTGCCTTGAGGAGAATTTCACTGGCTATCTCTTCATATATCGTCGTTCTCCATTTCGCTTCTTGACTGTCTGTGCACTTTTCATTTATCTTCATAGTTAATTTCCTTGTCGCATCCCCCAATCTGCGCCCGAACTCAGCGCAGGTCTCACCATTCTCCTTCCGCATTTCAAAAATTTTTAGCGCACTTTTAGCTACAGGCTTTGCGGCTCCAGCATATCTGTCCTTAAGGGCTGCTCGCACCGCACTCCACTCCGCACAAAACGTAAGTCCTAACTCCAGCATCACCGTAAGGCTGACCCTGGCGAGGAAGTAGGTCTTGATGTTCTTGTCTGTAGCTGGGTCTAGTTGAGTTGTGACTAACTGCTCGTTGATGGAGTCCATTCTCTCTATGAACAAGTCCAACTCTCGAGCATCACCCTCGAACCTCTTTATCGAATCTAATAGGTTCATCAGGTACCCTGCTTTTGCTACTCTCGCTTGTTCTATTTTCACTGCGAGCCTAACATCGGCTCCTGTTGTCGTCATGTTGGTTTCTACACTGGACACAACACTACACTATTAAACAGTTGGCGAATGATCCCGGGTTTCGGCACCAGTTACGCGTGTCCGGGTAATGAATAGGTTTTTAAAAAAAAGGAATTTAAATAAACTAGCTCGCACGTGATTGAAGACAAGAATCGAGTTTTATTAGTCAGCTCCTTCTGTTTATAGGAGAGGCAATGTTGATACGGACTTCAACCCTCTAGTCTCTCGCGGGCCGGCATTACTTTATATATATATATATATATATATATATATATATATATAGAGAGAGAGAGAGAGAGAGAGAGAGAGAGAGACCACTCTAAGGGCTTCTGAGGAAGCCTTCATTTGGTTATTGGGTGCAAGAAATTCCACTGGTATAAATTTAATCGGATGATTTTTTTCCCCACGTTTAATTTTAGATTTATGTTCTTTTTCCTTTCCTTTCTCTTTTTTACTTTTCTCCTCCCTTTTACTTAAATATCACTTTTATAATTTTACTTACTCACAGCCTAAACTGGTTCACGTTGGTAAGGTGGCTGCACTGCGTGTCATTGTATCGCGCCAGTTTACATCGGCCAGTGGACGCATTTAAGTCTCCGTTCCTTCATTCTTTCTCCTTTTATTTTCTTTCTTTCTACTCTCCTGAAGACGGCAAGACGCCGAAATTATCGAGATTCGTGAGTGTTTGTCCTTTTTCTTGTGTTCTCTAGCTGTCTCTTTAATTATATATATATATATGAAAACAAACCACAAAAAAAAAAAAAAAAAAAGAAAGAAAAAAAAGAAGAAAACAGATGGAAAAAAATGCTCTGAGGCCTTTCAATTTATGTCATCAGAGAGCAAACAAGGTAAGAACTAGAAAGTAACATAAAAGGTATGTACAAGGAACGTAACTAAACAGCTGGGAAAACAAAAGTCGAAAAGGCATAATAAGAGAAAAACAAAAAATACCCAATACAATTAAACAATGCAAAATGAACAATAAGAAAATTAATTAAAATAAAAATATAAAAATATAAATAGAATAAGAAACAAGTGTTATATATAATTCCTAACTATAAACAATATATAATAAATATAAACAAATAGATACAAATTAAATTAATGCAATATCAAAAAATAAACAATATTAAATTATTAACAAAACAAGAATACATGAGAAAGTAATAAGTCAAATAAAAATTATGTTCTATTATTAGAATCCACAATCTGGTCAGAGTTCATGTTCAACGTTGCAAGTACATTTTGAAGGTCACCCACAGGACCAATTTGCCTAACTATACCTTCAATTAAAATTTCATCCAATCTAAAAAGCCCATGACTTATATTTATTAGTTTATCAAAATTATACTTAATTAGGGCACTTTCTACTAAGTTCCTTTCCACATCAGATGAGAGAAATATCAATTCTTTGGAATCTTCCCATTTTATTGAATGATTTTTTGAATTAATATGTTGGAACAAGGCACTTGATTCTTCTTGCCGCCTAATAGTGTATTTATGTTGCTTCACTCTAGTAAGCAAACTTTTTCCCGTTTGTCCAACATATGAAAAATCACAATCTCTACAAGGAATCCTATAAACACAACCTTCCTTTTCTTTTCTTTCACAATTATTTACAAGTCTGTTTAATAATTTCCCACCACTACTGAAAACAACTGAAATATCCATTTTTTTCAAAAATACCGGGATGTCTCTTAGAGTTTGATTAAAGGGAACAACTCTAAGAGTTGATCAAACTCTAAGAGACATCCCGGTATTTTTGAAAAAAATGGATATTTCAGTTGTTTTCAGTAGTGGTGGGAAATTATTAAACAGACTTGTAAATAATTGTGAAAGAAAAGAAAAGGAAGGTTGTGTTTATAGGATTCCTTGTAGAGATTGTGATTTTTCATATGTTGGACAAACGGGAAAAAGTTTGCTTACTAGAGTGAAGCAACATAAATACACTATTAGGCGGCAAGAAGAATCAAGTGCCTTGTTCCAACATATTAATTCAAAAAATCATTCAATAAAATGGGAAGATTCCAAAGAATTGATATTTCTCTCATCTGATGTGGAAAGGAACTTAGTAGAAAGTGCCCTAATTAAGTATAATTTTGATAAACTAATAAATATAAGTCATGGGCTTTTTAGATTGGATGAAATTTTAATTGAAGGTATAGTTAGGCAAATTGGTCCTGTGGGTGACCTTCAAAATGTACTTGCAACGTTGAACATGAACTCTGACCAGATTGTGGATTCTAATAATAGAACATAATTTTTATTTGACTTATTACTTTCTCATGTATTCTTGTTTTGTTAATAATTTAATATTGTTTTGTTTTTTGATATTGCATTAATTTAATTTGTATCTATTTGTTTATATTTATTATATATTGTTTATAGTTAGGAATTATATATAACACTTGTTTCTTATTCCATTTATATTTTTATATTTTTATTTTAATTAATTTTCTTATTGTTCATTTTGCATTGTTTAATTGTATTGGGTATTTTTTGTTTTTCTCTTATTATGCCTTTTCGACTTTTGTTTTCCCAGCTGTTTAGTTACCTTCCTTGTACATACCTTTTATGTTACTTTCTAGTTCTTACCTTGTTTGCTCTCTGATGACATAAATTGAAAGGCCTCAGAGCATTTTTTTCCATCTGTTTTCTTCTTTTTTTTCTTTTTTTTTTTTTTCTTGTGGTTTGTTTTCATTGATTGCATCACGTGTTTATTGTGATTTATCTGCATATATATATATATATATATATAAATATATATATATATATATATATATATATATATTAGTATAAGTGGGCAGCAGGTCTTCTTGGATACAGATTGAATTGAAATGTGCAGCAGCCTCTGCATTGACAACCTTTTTACTTATAGCCTCTATTTTTCGTACAATCGTCCTTTGCTCTAGAGGTAATTTCCATAAGTAGTTGGCCAACGACATGTAGACAAACAAGGTAAACAACTGATAAAACTAAATGACTATATTAAGAACACGATACACTAAAAAATCACAAGCTTTCGACCATACATTGGTCATCTTCAGGTTTAAAATATGTTAAAACTATGTATAATATCAATAATAAATAATAAATGAATCTTTAACACTAAACAAAACAGGTGTAACAAAAATATAAAGGGAGAGAATAAAGTACATGAAAGTAAGACAATCAAAAAAGGAAGAAGGTTATAGTAGTGTTGTAACAACAATCAGGTCGGACCCTCAATTGTTGCCAACCCTACTAGATTCGAGATCTCTAACAAATTTGTAACTGCTATCAAAAGTGGCGCTGCTTGGTATAACATTGAGTTCATGATTTTGGATGTTCAGGCTCGGATACAATCAGTATATCGTGTTCTCAATATAGTCATTTAGTTTTATCAGTTGTTTACCTTGTTTGTCTACATGTCGTTGGCCAACTACTTATGGAAATTCCCTCTAGAGCAAAGGACGATTGTACGAAAAATAGAGGCTATCAGTAAAAAGGTTGTCAATGCAGAGGCTGCTGCACATTTCAATTCAATATATAATATATATATAATATATATATATATATATATATATATATATATATATATATTATATATATATTTGAGTAGCAGTTTGCTTCTCAACGCGAATACTTCGCACTTCTTCCATATGACGACGGATGTCAAAATATTGAAGTGAGTTCTGTAGTAACTTTCTCTGTTTTTTCCTATTTGTTAAAGTTTATATATATATATATATATATATATATATATATATATATATATATATATAAAGATTTCACAAAAACACGTACGAAACAACAATCAATGATTAAACCACAATAAGAATGGGAAAACAAGACTAAGATCTTTCAACCGTAACAAGCGGTCTTCGTCAGAGTCAAAAACAGAGTTGGGTTTTTGACTCTGACGAAGACCGCTTGTTACGGTTGAAAGATCTTAGTCTTGTTTTCCCATTCTTATTGTGGTTTAATCATTTTATATATATATATATATATATATATATATATATATATATATATATATATATATATATATTGCTACTTGTTTTCTATTTTGATTACGGATTTAAATATCAAAAAGTTGCCTTATTTTATTATATTTGTTTCGAAATAACTAGTATCTATATTTCAAAGTTCAGAAAAATCTAAATGATCAAATAATTAACTAATTTAGCATATATAAAAACGCCAATAAGTCATATTAGTCTGTTATAATAATTATGATATCTCTGTCTTCTTTTTTTCTATGTTCAAAAACAATCAAAATCACTAAAACAATTAAGCATATATTAATGTTTTCTAATCTAAGAAATGTAGAAGCCAATAGTCTAAAAATTATTATTATTGACCAGGATTACATATTAACACTTTAAAATATGATCAATTATTTAATAATTTTGATTTTTCTAGACTTGAGAAAATGTGAAAAGTCAAAATTAAATATTTATTTATGTTCCTCCCTCCCCTCCAATTGATGTTCCCAGTGGCTGCCCTGTATTATATTTTTATTTTCATTCGCTTATATAAGTAAAGTTATTGTTTACAAAGAAATATTAAAGGGAAATAGAATATAGAGATACTATTAAAAAAAAAATAATGCTATCTGTTATAGTGTGGTATTTACTCATATTGCGGGCTTTCAAGAAAGACGTAGCCACATAAAAAAAGTTTAATATAAAACTAAAAACATGCTTCAACTACTTAGTGTTCTTTTTCAGGTCAACATCCAAAAAAAAAATATAATATTTTACTCACTTTTCATACTAATTCCCTTATCAACAGTTCAATTCAGCATTCATATATTGTATTCAATTTGAAATAATTCATTCTGATGTTCTTAAATCTCACAGATATGTATTTTTTTTAGATATTGACCTGAAGAAGAACACTAAGTGTTCGAGACGTGCTGTTAGTTTCATATTAAATATTTTTTGTGTGGATACGTAATTCTTGAAGCCCCCCCCCCCCCCCCCCAATATAATGTAGTAAAATTCACAAATATACTGATAATTGTGTTTCTGGTTTATTATTATTGTTGTGTTTAATGTCCATCAGAGACCCTGCTATACTCATACTATATCAGATTATTAAACTTAACTTTCATCCTTTAATTTAAAACTGAAAGGGTTGTTTGGTGGAGGCTGGTATCTTTTATAAATATATATTTGGATTAATAATCTAGCGATAATCTGGCTTTGATGTGAATTAAATATACAATTTTTGATTGTATACGGCTAAAATTGTACGCATTAAAATGAGTTTCAACGTTTTCTCTTATTTTATCAGCGTTTCAATACTGTTTTGAGCAGTCAGCGACTATCACTGGGCATTTATTCCTTTAATGTAGCTATTTGGTTTAAAAACCAGACAATCCCAATATATAAATTACATTTTCAACAATACTCGATAATTTCTAACTGTAATAGGCGTCTGTAAATGAACTTTTAATAAACTACAGGTATTTTTGCATGTTTTTTTTTTATTATTCCTGGCTTGAAATGTAATAATAGAATCGATAAGGGTGTATTGAAAAAAAGATAAAACCAGGTCCAATGGAATCAAGGGCTGCAATACAGGGATTATATAGCCTTGAGGCTTCGAGACGACCCTTTGTATTGTGAACATGTTCGGTGATTTTAATTAAAGTTAATGTCTGTTCAGCTCTATTGAGGAATAATTCATACAACGCAATTTTTTTTTTTTTTTTGAATGTTTTACCTTTTCATTTTTTTCGTTTCATTCGATGTTTTTTTCTGCTTAAGCTGGATCGTTGGCTTTTGCTGGGCGACTCTTTGAAGACAAAAAATTGTCCTTGTCAGTTAGTGCGTATGTTAGTTTATCGTCTACTGCTAAGCATATTGTCAAATGATACACCATTATTTCCTCTGCAATGTGGTTCAGCTGCAGCAAGGGTGAATATTTCTAAAGAGTCAGTCCAGTTCAGTTTTAAGTTTGAAGTAGGAAACGTTTCATACCTGTACCACTGTCACTCCGTTTTCTTCTCAATCTATTCTTTCCAATCTTCACTCGATTCTCTTGACTAGTCTTTTAGTGCTACCTAGACATGTACAATATTTATTTAACTGGCTAGGCTTCCTATATATGCCTTACAGTTTTAGGATTACCATAGGATTCATAAGAATACGGTCGTCCCCCTCCGAAGAGGGCAAAGCCTGTTAATCCAGGACGAGGGCTTGCAACCGGTAGCTCATCGGACCCCACCAGGGCGTCATTATTTATTTCGGTGGAAACAGTTTGGCGTCCAAGTCGTGCCAAACAAATGATGATGCCACTACTTCCCGGCCTGCTACTCCCAGTAGATCTTTACTCATCAACAGGACCGAAAAGACCAAAATCCCTCTGCTGCCCCTGTTGCCTGAATACTTATTAAAAGCTACAAGATATAATAAAGCGATTGTCACGTCTGCTTGTACGGCTGACCACTTACACATTTTAATTGGAAAAGGTTTTGTATATTGGTTGCCAAGTAGTAAGGAGTTACTTGCACGTGGTAAGCATTAATAGCGTAACCACACACATCAAGCAAAGGGCACCAATTAGCTCCTAATAGTCAAATTGCGCCCTCCCACACAACTACTTACATAACTGTTCTTTCCATGCATTAAGCTGCACATCAAAGCCCTTATCTTAATTGCTTTTATAATATCCCATTTCGGTATTAACAACAATCTAATAAGTCGCGATAAAAGAATATTTTATATGCATGCAGGCACAAAATAACAACTGCCTTCACAATTTCCAAGATAACTTCATTACAAGCATACAATCCCCTCAAGAAAATCGGCCTAAACGTACATTCATTATTTATTCATAGCTATTTATATATAAATACAATTACATTTCTTAATTTAATTTCATTATTCAACAAACACCTCTGTACAAATATGATTTTAAATAATCCAGACAATCATGACAGAATTAGTAAAACTGAATAAAATCACAGTTTATTCTTTTCAAGATTATTGATGATGTAAAATAGGGTTCAAGCTATATGACGGATGTACTTTTATCAAAGAACGCTTTTACTGATTTTGTTATTAGAGTCATCTGATGGTCAGAATAACAAAATACAATCAGAACTCTGATTAAAGTTAACAATCAGACATAAATTAACACAAATTAAGATAATCGAACTCTCTTTTTCAATACTCAAAATAATTTCTGTGAATTCTACGGTTCATATGTTTTACAAAAAGTGCATTATAGTTTTGTTTCATAAAATTAAATAATAATAATAATAACCAATTATTGTTTGTTTGCAAAGCAATCCAGCACATCTCTGGTTGTCTGTGTAGCCTTGAGTTCAACTATGAGTCAGTTTTGAAAACTTGAGTTCACAACTCAGTTTTCAATGAGCAGTCATTTACTTCAGAGTTACTTTAAAATATTCATAAACACTAAAAATTAAATTTTAGAATGAATATTTATGCATAAATTACATGTTAAGTTTGAACAGATTGCAGTGACCGACCCAGAAGAGAACCGGTGTAGGCCACAAGCTGACCCCTTGTGGTACCACAAATGAAGAATAGGGCTATTTTGACTGGTCGAATTAAACCATCAATAGAGATCAGTAAATTTAATTAGAACCGTGATAGCAGTGGATGGAAGGTTCTCAAAATCATCAATGAAGTACTCTCCTAACGTTGTAGTCCTTCTTCGATCCAAACCAGGACATTGACAATGTGAGGAACAGAATCCTCCTTTTCGTCGCTTTGGTATACTCTGGAGTTGTCCTTTGCCTCCAGGCCCAACCCTATGACATGCTCTACTATTAGCCAGTATACAAACCAAAACGCAACGACATTAGCTACTATTTCTCTACGCCTAAAAAGAAGTTCCTTAGTCCTTCTCTAATTACACGAAGACCATAGTTGCTACGAAATGAGACACCTGACTTACCTTATCCATCTTTGATTAACTCGCTCATCAATACTTCGGTAAACCGGGACCTAAATTACATATTTGTCAAATGTTAAGTACATTATACAATTCCAAAGAAATATTAGTTTCAAATTTTGTAAATTATGTATTATTTTGCCCCTCTTTCTCTTCTTGCCTATAGGCCATTACTGGCCATCGTATGTTTTTAGTCCTTATAATATATCTTGCCTATTTCCATTTTCTTACTAAGGTAAAGGCGTTATATCTGGAATACCCGTTCTTTGTTTGATGTTTTGTCACAGTGACGACAACCATGCATTAATCTCTGCATTTTCTTTTATGGATTCTCTCTTTATTAACTATTTTGGGGATTCAATTAAACATTTAAATTTTTTTTCCTTTTTAATTTAATATTAAACTACTGTTCAATTGGTATTACGTAAGGAAAAGAGGAAAAAATAAATTTACAATATAACAACCTAAAGTAGGTTAATTTTATCTGTCCCACATTGTATTTGAAGCATTTTATAACATTGATTATGATAATTTGAAGTCTGATCGATTGTTAGATAAAAACAGTCGATTCAAACATGTTGTTAGTTTAGTAATGTTATCTTCACTAATCGACTTTCTGAATGTAATCTAAAATCGATCTCATAAGTGTTATGGTAATGGGAGGAAACTAAGAACCATGTAGAATCCCCGAGAGACTGTCTTTGAAAACTGATAACGAAAAGCAATAACAATAAACTAAGAAATTTCTAAATCTTTTCGAACTTGATATTCAAAAGCGGTTGAATTTTCGGCCACATATTTTGCGTTCTAATAATAATAATTCTAATATCAAAATTGTTAAAATATAGCTTACTTTTGACAAATATGATTTCAAAGATTCATAACAAATAGTTTAACTTCAAACCAAAATTTTTTGAAATTGTAAACTATGCACAAAAAGGTTTTAATTTATTTAAAAATAAAAAAAAATCTTAATATTTTGGATTAGACGGTGATTTTAAAACACGTAAACAGATTTTTATAATTTATAAAGAAATTTTTTTTAAATATATACAATTTATTATAGTTTTATAATATTCTCTTTAAAAATATAACCGACTATAATTTACACTTATAGACAAATGGTATATCTGTTAACTTATGGTTACACTGATTAAATGCTTGCTTTTTAGAAAAAAATGTTTTGTAACAATTAAAATTAATTAACTGAAAGTTTCTAATTTCTTTAATTTTGAAGAAAAGCAAAACGAGTGAAACATTATATGATTTTATGCAAAAAAACTTTATAAAATACTCAGATAAGAAACCTACATCATGGGACAATATCTACAAATCGGATAAGCCAGTTTTATATTTTTACAGTTTTTTGTAATATTTTAGGTTTTAAATGACGTCACTGAGAAATATTTTTTGAATAAGAGTTGAAGTTAAAAACATTTATAATCAATAAGAAATTTTTCAATTTTCATTGACTTTTGTGTCCTTGTTTTCCAAAACATATTGGTTTTCTCCTTCAATGTTGTTCGAAGGGCAAAAAGTTGGACTAATTTATTAGTTGGCACCCTTTTTAGGACCCACGTTACCGGCTTGATTCTGCATTGGGCGTCATAAATTTGGGCTAATTCAAACACCTTTTGGTTAGGGATGTTTGCCAGTACATGGGATGGTACAGGGTTGGTACTGACGACATAACGTCCTTTCCGAGAGAATCAGTACTCCAAATTGTTCGACTCTTTTACAGTGACTAAGGCGTCATGTGCCAAGAGGCGGCATTTTAACAGCTGAAAATAGAAAAATATGAAAATAATAAAAAAGTAACAAAAAATTATAAATTTTACATCAAAATGAGTTTTTAAGGTCGTAATTGTTTTTATGCTTTGTATGTGCACTGCTGTTTTTAAACGGATTTTTCCTTTGTAATATTGGCAAAATAAAAATAAATGTATTTTAAAATTTTCGAAACTACTTTTTTTAAGGTCTTCAAAATTCACTTCAAAAACATCACTTATATTTAGTTTGCATAGTGAGATAATTTAACTTTTTTTTTTTTTTTTTTTTTGTTACATTTCAAGTATGCATTTTTGTTTTGAAAAACCTTTGGTTTTCCTTGATGGCGATTGCATATGTATACGATTACTGTAATATGGTGAAAACCTGAGACTATTAAAAGTAGTCTAAAATTAAAATTGTTGATTGTAATTTTATGATAATAAATATTCTTAGGAATTCCGAAATTTTGAAAGTTAACCGATTATCCATAGATTAGGGATAATCTATAGGGATAATATATAGGGATAATCCATAGATAGGGATAATAAACCGTCCCGGACGACAAAAATGGTTGCTACGCCATTCAGTTTAAATAATGCAATTTATTAAGTTGATTGTGCGTTATTTATTTAAGACTACCTTGAACTAAAATTGACTGTGCAACATGTTTTCCTCCTTTAGGTTGAATTAGAGCTCTTTTTTTCTTTTAAAAAGGTGTAAACATCTACGCTTCTAATTTTTATCTACATATGTCAGCCACATAAAATCGCAGCAACCCTTTAGAGCTGAGTTACATTCAAACTAACATCTCAGACTGTGTAGGCAGCAAAAAATCTTATCATCCGGGCTATTGAGGCTCCATATCAGTACAGTTTTCTTCAAAAGTCGATTCAAAACATCACTTATAGATGGGTCTTTAATATTGTATAGCACAAAAGAATGAAGTAAGATGAAATATAATACAAGTAAAAGTTAAATATTCTAGCAAAGTTTTGCCATAATGAGTTTTCTACCTTTCACATTTGCTTGTTTCTAATTACAGATTTTACTTTCCAAAGAATTATATTAAGAATTAATGCTATCACGCAGCTTTCTTATCAATTCAAAGGTTCTGACTTTTTTATACATATTCCCTTTTACTTATTATAAATGACTGGAAAACTCACTGAACTGATAAAAAACAGAACTGATGAAAATGTAAAGAAATTGAATTTTTGCGTCTTCTACTCAATATTTACGATAAAAGGCAACCATTTGAAACTTTATCTCTCTAATACATCTTTGAATACAGTTGAATATTTTGTCAACTATATTTTGTAGAAATAACTTTTTTTTTAAAAAAAATTAAAACTGTTGCCTGTACTAAAAATGTAGCTATAAAAATAAACATTACTCATTTTTCATGTAAGAAGAGTCATTTAAATAATACAGTGGAACTTATTTATTTATTTTATTTTATTTATTTATTATTTAATTCAATCTTTTCAGAAGAATTGTTTAACTTGCAATTAAATTAATGGAAAAAAGTGCTTTTAATCGAATTTTTGTTATATTTGAAGAAAAATTGTTTTATACAAATTGGTAAAACTTTCAGAAAAACGTATTATAACATGATCAGAGACAATGAATCTGTCTATAGGAACTATTGAAGTTCATTGAAATGAACTTTTTCAGTTTTCGTGCACCAATAAATTTAACAATTCAGAAATAACTGCTAAACAATAATTTAAAGTATTAGCTTTTTTTTTTCACATGTTGAAATTATGCAAATTGAAATATGTCATGTCCAAATTATACAATTTAGGACATTATCTTTTACTTAATTCATATGCTCTCTTTTTTTTTATCGCTAAATCATACAACTTGTGCATATCAAATTCTTATAAATTCGAACTTTTACTGTGATCTCACCAACTTTAAATTTATAACATCCCATTGTATTTTACAACAGATATAACTGTATAGTCATATAAATATGTTGGGTTTTTAAGAATTTGGAAGTTAATTGAAATATATACCCTAAAAATTCTCCATGGTGGTTCTGTTGAAGAATGTAATTTCCAAAAGATTCTGTAGAGTTGATATATTTTGTTTCCTTTAAATCATAAAATAATCAGATACTAAAAAACTAGAAAAATTTTTGCAATGTGATGTGAAAATTAAAATATGCTTATATTATATTTAAAAATTAATTTACTTGAAAAGAACTTCTACCGTATAGATATGACAAATACTACAACACATGTAAATGTTGACTCTATGCATTTAAACTCTAACACAGGGGTGTCAAACTCATTTCACTATGGGGGCCGAATACAGCTTAGTTTGATCTCAAGCGGGTCGGGCCAGTAAGCTAATTGCAAAATTTCATAGAACTAACAGTAAGTCCACCTTTTTCTTTATTAGTATTAGTCACAAATACTAATAATTAGTGCAAAGAAGAATAACTCAATTATAAAAACCTTTATTAAAATTCAACACTTTGTATCCACTTTTATCCTTTTTAACAGAGATATTTCACTGGTGAAGATGCGAGGTCAAAGGAAAAGTAGATACTCGTAATAAGCCAACAGACTCTGAACAGACGGTCAATGCTACCACCTCCTTGTGTTAGTTTCGCCGAAGTATTCCTTTCATGTTGTCTGCGTGTACTAAAACACTTTGCCTCTAGCGTATAATATGAGAAACACAGATTTTTAAGGAAATTTGGGTAAACTGATTTTTTTTTTTCTAATAATGCAGATTTATCCCGCGGGCCGTATGTTTGACACCTCTGCTTTAACACAACCTTAAACTCTAAATTTAATTTAGTGTTTACCTTCCTTAGGAGGTATAAACATCTGCGTGGATACAATTACTGTTCTGGTATGGGATAGAGGAAACGAATATTTTTCACTTTTTTTAATCCAAAATACACCCCCTTCTCTGCTTTTATGATAATCTAGTTACTCTTAAAAAAACAAAGGATTTCCAGTTAACCTTTTCTGACAGCTCTTGCCTTTTCCGTAACATCAGTTCCACTAGTTTTATTTTGGCATAAAAAAAATTCTTATTTTTTTATCTTTCCACTGAACTTTGAATTTTGTCAACCCTACAGAGCCTTTGATAGTGAACTATATTTTATTTTGTTTTCTTTCATTGGGTAATGTAAAAAAGTTAATACTTTTAAAGTTTTTAGTAATAAAACTTTAATACTTTAAAAGTTTTAAAGTTATTTATAAACTGTATATTATAAATTATTTTTTAAGTATTTTTATGAAGTTTATGTTTATATTATCTGATTTATGCCAAAGAAATAGTAATTCGAAGACTTCATATTTTTGTAAAAAAAAAATGAGACACTTGGATCTAACAACTTTAACAGAAATTGTATAAAAATGTTTCCATTTACTTAATAAATATATAAATTCATTAACCAGGTCAGCTGAACCTGAATGCAGGTTTTTGTATAAAGTGTAATTTCAAGAATATTGAGTATGGGTTTCTTTTTCTGTTTTCTAGTTGTAACTTTTATAATATATTATCCTGAAGAAGTAATCCTGAAGACTTCGATCAGCCAGGTTAACTTGTTAGTATATTTTTTGTTTGGTTCATTTAGTTCTCTGATAATGTTGTAACGAAAGGCCTTAGAGCATTGCAATTAATTTATATTTGTTTATTGTGGTGTTTAATTGATATATATATATATATATATAGTTCAATGTACAGAAAGAAACAAGAGAAATTAAAAGCACACACTTACAGTCTCTAATTTTTGGTTGAACCGTCTTCAGGAGAGATAAGAGAGGGAAACCAAGCGTACTGGTACAGAGACGGTTGGAGAAAAAGTGTTTATATACTCGTATATATTATATACATTACTGCATTTTGTCTAATAGTAGTACGAAATTAATTACTGCATTTTAAAAGTTAGCTTATTGCTATTACAAAACTCTTTTCTGCATATTTTACCTGAAAGACAAATTCAGTAGACCCATGCCTGCATATTGTATGTCTGTTAAAAATCCAATGTAACAGGAGTTTTAATTAAAATCGTCTCAGAAATTTTCATCACTTCGCGAAAAAGAAAACATTTTTTTTCCGTGATTTGGTACTCTTTTAAAAAGTTTATTGTGGAGTTTTCTGCTCAGTTTCAGTTAATCAAATGTGAACTTTAGTGAGTACAAATTTTTAGTTTTTTAGGTATCTTGCTCAGAAACATTCAGAAACACACATGCAGACACATACGTTTTAGGTCCTCAGGGAACCAAAAAAATGTATTTTTGTTGAAAGCTCGATATTGAAATGTTCCCCCAATGGCAATATTTCTTCTCTTTATTGCAAGAGAAAATTTTTGAGAAAACATCAAACATAGGACTAATTCAATACCATTCTTCTATTAGTTCATATTCAAAGAAAAAACCATTAACTCTTAATACAATATTAATAAGCCAAAAAAAAAGTATTTATTTGGAATGATGTGTTCTAAAATTTTTGATTTGTAAAGAACCAATTTAATAATAAAAAAACAAAAATAAATGAAAAGGAAAATAGATTCATTTATTTTAAATAAAAATTGTCAAAAGAAAAGGATAGCTATTGTTCTAAAGAGTTTATCTCTGGTTGTCTGATAAAGTACTTTACAAGAGAGAAAGTTAATGCTTTTCTGAGATACTCCACTTCGTCTTTACTCCGGGGACTGGGACCTACTCCTTTCAGGCCTCCCAGAAGAAATCCGATTTGCCAATCTTTCGTTTCTAGCTTTATTGTACACTTTCGCTAAAAGCAGATGTTTTTGTTTTTATCTAGTGAATAACATAATCTGGAAATGTTTATATTTTTGATTTATATTTAATAATAAAAAACTTAACACAATATTTGCTTATTTGTTTATATTCAAACAATGTATTAATGCTGTTGTTTCATTTTTATTCTTAATAATTTTCATTAGCAATTTTTTTATAAAATAAATTCATGTTAGTTAGTCTTGGATAATTTTTATTGTAATTCTACAAATATCAGGACTAAATTAGGAGTAATTATATTATTGGATCATTATATTACAATTGATGTGCTAATAAAGGACAATGGCATTTAATAATATTGTAATTTAATAAATTACATTAAAAATGTCATAACATTGAACTATTCAAAATAATGATATACAATAATTGTAGAACCTTTTACTCCTGTAAGATTGTGTATTGTTAACATTCTCAGTCCAGTAGTATAGTAATTGTTCACAGTATAGCTGTCAAGGAATTCTTGCCTCTTCCCGTGAAGAAGGTTTTAAATGAAAACCGAAAGGGTTGGATTTGAGAAAGTGATTTGAACTGGAAAGGCTGACCAAGTCCCGAATTAATTTTAGTATTATATGTTTGAAGTAGAGATGGGCATATCAAATACTTTCTCGTATAGAATACGTATTCGATACTTAGAGCCCATATTCGATACTTTCGAATACAATGCACTCATTCGGCTATCCAGTATCTTGCGTATCGAATCCTTTTTCCTGATCACTTGACACTCTCATTTATTTATCCCATCACATACATATATTAACTTACAGCTTTCTACAATGTAAAATTTTTGTAAGCTTGCTTTACTTTTAACATCGTTGGCAAAAAAAAATGATGTATTAGTATTTAGGTACTGACTTACTTATATTACACAACTTAATGTTAGGATTCATTTTCAATAGATAAATGTGCGGCCTATCGCCTTTATTAATAAATGCTTTGTAAGAATATTGTAGTTTACAAGACTTCCTTAGACTTTCATAGTACTGAGAAAAAAATCAGTAGGAAAAAAGACACTTGGTAGAGTAAATAGATTTATGTAGTAGTGGTAGAATTTATTAATAGAACAGAGGACAATCGGAAACGGTTAAAAACGAAGTAGCTGAGATGGGTCAGACACTAGTTGCAGGTCACTCACAGTCACAAGCTTGAGGGCGAGAGTGGAGTTAAGGGGTATTACCAGTCTCTGTTGCTGGTCGCTTGAGGCCATGGTGCAAGCTCTAAGCAAAACGTTAGTATAATTTGAGGGAAGAGAGGAATGAGTAGGAGCGGGAGGTGGCAGATGTAATCTGTGGTAGGGAGAAGGGAAAACCGAGGTACTTGATAAGAACAAATGCGATAGGACACTTGTCATATGAGGCTGACCGAATATGTATCAAAGTAATCCAAAGTAGTCGTGTCGGAACTGCTTATTCGACTTATTCATCTCTAATTTGAAGTCCAGTTCTTGACAAATATTATTTATATAAGGTCAGTTGACTTTCGCCTTCTTACCATACTATTCCCTTTTCTGGGGACGACTCATTAAAACAGGCATGGGCAACCTGCGGGCCACATGCGGCCCAGTACGTGTTTTTGTGCGGCCCTCGGAGATTATCCGGAATTCTATTTAAATATTAAAATCTCTTTGATTTTTGCTTATTAACAAAAACTCACAAAGACTTTTGGAAGGAAATTACAACATTAGAGAGAAAGCTCTATAGCAATAAATGTTTTAATTTTCTTTCTTACATGACTTATTAATATTTTTGATATTGTGTTGTTATAATTGTTGACCACGGTTAAATGTATGTATCGACATACCTCAGAAATTAATTACTATGCGAACCCCAGTCCACAAAAGTGGATTAAAACGGACAAAAAGTGGATTAATGGACAAAAGTGCATTAAAGGGTCGAAATATTGAAAGTTCGTCCTTGTGTTTAGTTTTCATTGGGGATTTTAAATTCCTTATTCTAATCTAATTTACATACACTATTACTAACATGTAATAGGGTTTGTTACATTATATTAGATAATGAAATTAGAGAATAAATCGTTTGGTGAATTGTTATTCATAGTACCTGATAGATTAAAAAAAAACTTTATATGAATGGAAAGAGAACTAGAATAAAAATAGGCCTATTATTCAATGAAACATGTTTAAATGAAGATCTGCTCCCGAAATATACGAATATATACATAAAGTTCAAATATTAAAAAAGTAACATACATAGTAAACAAACACACTCTAATTTACTGTAAATTCGTCTTCAGGAGAGAAAAGAGAGGGTGACGATCTAAGCTGGAGAAATGTCGGAAAGAAAACCGTTGAATCGATTTTCTATATAATTATACGGAAGTTGTATAGCTATGCTTTTTATAAATTTGCTGAAAAGATTTTGTCTTTTAAAGTCATTTACATTACTTCGATGTATTTCTTTTTATTTCTGAGGGAAAAAGAAAGTTATTAAAGATATATTGATTGATAGAAGATTGCAATCTTCGAGATTAAGATTCTAATGTGAACGCCTGGGCTTTTGCGATTGACTTTGCCTCCTATGGCACTTTATTTGTCTTACTTTTTTTTTTTCACCAATGGAACTGTCTAACAAATTTCACGAGGGCAATAAACTGTCCCCAGCTGGAAAGGCAGAAACCCCTGTTCCTCAGAACTCAATTGCGTCCCTAACTAGATCTTTTCTCCTTTTCCTTCCCATTCCAAGGCCAATTTCCTTTCTCTTTCACTCTAACGTATCTCCTCATTTCAGATCTCCTCAACATAATTGCCTCTGACTCTATATCCGAACTGTTTGCAGACATCCACCCTAATAACTGAGTTTTTCCCGTTATCTTTCTCTCAGCTGTGTTCGACCCAAAGATAATCATATTTCCTAGATTGTATGACTTCTTTGTTAGAAAATGTTACCTTCTTGTTAAATTGGATACCTTCTTCTTTGTTTATGATTGTGAACACGATATCATCGTATTTTGAGAATTCGCAGACATCTAATTAGATGTTTACTCAAAGTAGGATATCCGGACCTTCATTCAACATCCCAGGAACCCACATTACACTTACTGCTCAACAAAAAAATCACTTCCTAACCCACTCTAAATGCTTTAAAAGCTTCTTGCCTTATATTTGTTCATATTTATTCTACTTTACCACAAAATGCATAATTATGCTTATCACCCTATCTGATATGAACAAAATATTACAACAAATAAATTACTATTAAAATCATAGAAAATAAATTTATCTTTTGTATAATTTATTTTAATTATTTACAGAAAGAAATCTCTCATAAAATGAATACAAAAGCCAAAACTATTAGACCAAAAGTAATATTGATAACAATCTGGCAACTTTAAAACTACTATAAGTTTCCTAGTTTCCAGAACATCGTCTCTTTTATGTTTTTTTGTGCTGCAACAAAAAAAAATTCAGAATGAATATAATGAACAAATAAAATCATTAAGAGTTTTTTCATTGTTTCTGTTTCTTGTCTATTCATGTTTAATCAGCTTTAAAGTAATTTCAATTTCTTTTAGAAAAAAGTCATTAAAGAAAAGAATATCACATATAAAGTGATTTATATATTAAATTAGTATTGGCTAGATTAACAGGAAATCTAGATTAAAGGCAAGAGAAAGTTGATTATTTTCCTTCTATAAATCTATAATACAATTTATTAATTTGGTAGGAAGGTAAATGCATAAAAGTTACTTTGTTATTAAGTTAAATAAGTTACTTTCCAGTTATATTTTAAATACTTACTTAAGTAATACAGTAATCGCTAGTTCGCTTTTTAGTTTCGCGGGTTCAGTGTTTTGCGGGGTCATGAAATGTTCAATTAAAAATTAAAAAATATAAAATATTCAACTGTAATTGCAGTAAAAAATATTCATTCATCATCATCTTCATTTATCGTACTGCAAAGGCATTTTCATCTATTAATTAAAATAAAGGATAGTTACGAATTTTTTTATTTGATTTACTTGCATTATTATTTACTGAACAATACATAAGGGTATAACTCTCTCACTCTCTCTCTCTCTCTCTCTCTCTCTCTCTCTCTCTCTCTCTCTCTCTCTCTCTTCTCTTTCTCTCTCTCTTTCTCTCTTGTAGTCGGTAAAGACGTAATTTTTTTTTATTACTTATTTCTTATTTTTTTGTTTTCTATTTTTATTTACAACACAGAACAGTATTTATAAGGTCAGGGTTCTCTCACTGTTGGAAAGGTCGTTGTTTGAGCTTTAGAGGCTTTTATAAAGGGGTGTCCATTATTCACGGATTTTCGCTTTTCCCGGGTGTCTTCGGTCCCCATTATCCTCGAAAAGTGAGGGATTACTGTATTGTTTTCTGTTTGCTGATATTCATACCAATGCTATTACAAACATGCTTGATTTGCTGTTTCAGGGCGGACAGTATAGTTTATTTATTATTGTTTACCCAGTTTAGTGAGGCACTATGATTATCTATGTTCTATCGGGAGTTCTGAATTACTCCGGCCCATATTTATTATAGAAGGGACCCTTAACGAGTGCCTGAGATCGTACTGACCCGAGACTGACAGCTTTATGGCTTATACTAAGGACGACGTTCAAAAGGTTTTATATCTCCCACATAAAAAACTAGGGTCATGGCCTTCAGTGCTAAAGGTTAACATCATAACTGTTTTGATTTGTCACATGCTTCTCCCTTATTGCTACACAGTGATAAACAAACCATGTTGTTGTTATCAACGATTTATCTTCAGTATTGAAGACACATGTTATCAGTTTTGGTTCAGGTATGCCCAGGTCATTTGACTATACTCCGATAACCAGACAATGTTTTTCAGTATGAGTCCCTTTTACTGTATTATATGATAAAGCATCAAAACTACAATACAAAAAAACGCCATATAACGCATTTTGTGATGTTAATATAACGTGTATTACGTTTTTCAAATAGTATTGTAGTCCATACTTAAATTGTATATTGATTTTTAAAATATTGTACACTTATCTTGTTTTTGTGTCCTGGAGGATGATATATAAATACATCGAAACGTTGGCATAAGAAGAGTATTTAAATTCAAGATTGAGCCTTCAAAAAAAACTAGTATATATATTTATAAACATACTTAAAATAAACTGTGACACATAGACTGAAACATAACAAAGACCCACTTTTCAATATTTCGACCGCCATTACGGTCGAAATATTGAAAAGTGAGTCTTTGTTATGTTTAAGTCTATGTGTCATAGATTTATTTTAAGTGTAATGTGTCCTGCTGGACTGGTTTTTGTTTATCATGGTTATTTATATATATATATAATATATTATATATATATATATATATATATATAAACCAAATTAAAAAATATAGCACACAGATAGACACAGGAATAACTCACTTCTATATTTCGACCATCGTTATCATCAGGAGGCGAAGAGTCCCGCAGGAACGAGTCGCCGCTCTGCCTTCCAACGGGAGTCTTCGCCTCCTGATGACGATGATGGTCGAAATATAGAAGTGAGTTATTCCTGTCTCTATCTGTGTGCTATCTTTTTAATTTGTCTTTATTTAGAGGTCCGTTGGACCGTTTCATTTAATTATTATATATATAATATTATTAAATATTGATATTATATTATATTATATATATAAATATTGATAAAAGTATCGGCCGTGGAATAGAAACAAAACTAAAGTGTATCGGAACTAGGTCAGTTATTCAAGATCAAATTACAGATTATTTTATAAAGTTATTATTTATTATTATTATTTAAAGTTATTTTACAAAGAAAATAATTTGTAATGTAATACTTAGTTTTTCTGTTTCGAAATTTATCCTTCTGCATATGAAAAAGGTTTTAATTAAAAACCGAAACGTTGGCAATGAGACTTTAATTTGAACCTGAAGAACTAACCGAGTCCCGATATACTTTAGTTTTATATATATATATATATATATATATATATATATATAATATATAAGAGAGAGAGAGAGAGAGAGAGAGAGAGAGAATTCTAGAAATATACCTGTTGATGAAAAACAGTGATATGGAAACACTAAACGGACAGAACGACCTGTCCACCAAATAGGTGGATTCACATATTTGATCAAGTTTTAATTCTAAATTACTTATAATATTTATCAGAGAGCAGTGTGTTATAACAAGATGAGATGAATTTTTTATTAAAAACATTAATGTTGTATATAATTTATGTTTCAACATTTTTAAGAAGAATTAAACATTGTCATTTTAAAAAGGAACATTCCCGTTCTTAATGAATCCTTCCCTCCTCTGATTCGATAGTCTGTAGAAAAGATAGGTTTCCGAGATTGGCAGAACGGTATCTGCTAGAGCACTCTAATGAAGGCTACATTTTTGAGCCTGATTGCCATCTGAGCATCCCTTCGATTCAACTCGACATCTTCTTCTCATTTATTTACAAAAATCAATTTTTTCCTTTTTTTTTGTATCCAAAAAAAATCTTCAGTTTACACCCAATTGTACTCTTAGTATAAATTATCATCAAACACTGTCCACTTGTTCCATTGCGAAGAGGTGAAACTTAAAATAACTCTTAATTCCAGTTTATGTCAAATTATTCAAAGAAATATTAAAGAAAACAGTAAGAACGTATTACTTTAAGAAATACTTTAAAGGAAAGAAGAAAGTAAAAAAATCCCCATCATAATTAAAATTAATGTATACACCTGTAATATCTGTTCCGTATATAGAAGAATCCTGATCAGTTATTTTTCATAAAATATTTCAGCCTTACTTTTTTAATACTTTCTTGTTGTTTAAATGATGTGTTTTATTCCACCTGTTTACTGCATAGATTTGTTATATATATATACAAATTTATATGTGAAATTTGCAGCAGCTTCTTTTAAAACTCTATATAAATCCATATTAACTAAGAATAATTACTTCACAAAAAAAAACAATATCACAGTCGACATGCATGGCAGGTACATAAATAAGAGAGGTTACAATAATGCTATGCTTTTTTAAATGATACAGTTTAAACTAATTCATAGATATTTGTCCCTAAGGCTAAGCCTAATTTCAGATATCTTTTTTGCCCTCTGCTCACAGACTCCTCTACATGTAGCTTCAAAATTCTGGTAAAACATGAAATTTGTCCATTTCGGTTGAACCGTCATGAGGAGAGTAGAGGTAGGCACACCAAGCACACTTGCAAAGCGACTGTTGGAGACCAACAGTGTTATTTCAATCAAGGACAAGTTTGATATTTCTGACGGTTATAATAATAACAGAAGAAGAGAAAAGGTTATTTTTGATATGAGAATACAATGGGTTGGTTCAGAAGAAATTGATATATTGGGAAGATTTAAAAATTACTCCTCCACACAAAAAAGTTAAACATGAAAAATAATAACGCTTTCCAAACATTAAATATTCAAAACTAAATATGTTATTAGTTTTCATATTAAACTTTTTTGGTGCGGAGACATAATTTTTGATTCCTCCCCATTGATTAAATATCACACTATAACAGATTGCACAAGGAATGAAGAGAATTCCTATTTATACCTATATTGTGTAATTTTTAATCATCTTTATGATTTTTTAATAAAGATTTTATATTTTTTAATATAATTTTTAATTATCTTTAACCAACGACAAAGGGATGCGCACAACCACTAAGAAGGGCGGCACAGACTACAGCATTTCCAATACATACATTGTATAACCTTAATATGGTAATAATGTTTGTAACAAAGTTATTTATATGTTAGGATGGAGTACGCTTCGTTTAGTCTCATGAATTGTATAAGTTCGTGAATGAAGAGCAATGCCGTGTTGACACTTATGAGGGTAAAATAAACTTTTTTTACTTAATGCACTATTGTTAACATGGAGTAAACAAAATTGTTCATTTTCTTCGGTTCATTCAAGGAATGGTGAGGAAGGACATATTTCTCTGTTAATCCTTTATTGGGTGTTAGGGACGGAAGATGGAAGGGGTTCGCTTTACCCATAAAGATGGAGGCTTGAACAATCGTCTGCAGTGGGCAAGACCTTGTACAACTCACTGGGTGGTCAGATGCATTGGGTCAAGCTATTCTCCCTTACTGTGTCCAGGAAAATGGGTGCAATGATTGAGTGCAACCCTTAGAAAAGGGAGCAGGCTATTTAGTGAAAAGCAGCTTACACTCAACTCGGCCTGGAACCAGCCTGGAAACCCAAACCACAAGGGGATGCGCACAACCACTAAGCAGGGCTGCGCAGACTACAGCATTTCCAATACATACATTTTTACCCTTAATAAGGTAATAAAATTTGTAATAAAGTTATTTATCCAGCTTTTGCAAAAACATTATTGTGTTTTACTTGGATAATCAATTTTAGATTTTATCATCTGCTATATTTTTAAACCACGTTAGCAATACTGAATTAAGTAAAAAGTTTCCTTATTTCGTTTCTGCAAATAATTTTTTGCATATTTGTTGTATGGTAAATCAACAATTGATTTGACACCAATATTTTATTCTAGTTATTTTTAATATCTCCATTGGTACACTGCGTTAAGCATGATTTAGACCTAGTTAATGGTGTAAAAATACATTATTAATCGCGTATCCTCATTATGAATGAGCCAATGAGTTAACGGGTATACTAGCTTGAATAAGAACAAGCATGCTTTATTTAGATTTATTTTATTAATTAACTAGACTCCCTCCTACTCGTTGTTACCATGCCCCAACCTTTTTGCACATCCACACTCTCTCACTCCCTCTCACTTTAGGTATATGTGTCTGCCTGCAGCTATCTCTTGGTATTTTAGTCTCTCACTGACGATCATTCGTACACTAACTTTCTGTCTCTCTGTCAGTCTACCATTCTCTCTCACTCACTCTTCTCTTTCTTTCACTCTTTCTTTCCTTCTGTCTTTGTATCACTCTCCTTTTCTTTGTCTGGCTTCTTTCATTCACCCCTCTTCTCTCATCCACTAACTTTCTCTCATTCACACACCTTCTCTCCTGGTATTTTCTCTCACTGTCTATCCTCTTTCCCTTTACCACTCGCTCTCTTTTATCTGTCTCCCTCTGCCACTGTCATTCTGTACCTCTCAGTACTTCTCTGTCAATCTCTCTCTCTCTCTCTCTCTATCTATCTATCTATCAATCTCTCTCTATCTCAATCTTTGTTTATCTCTGTCTTTGTATTTATCCCAGTATCGCATCTCTGTTTCGATGTCTTTGTGTGCATCTCTCTCTCTCTCTCTCTCTCTCTCTCTCTCTCTCTCTCCTCTATCACTCTCTCTCTCTCTCTCTCTCTCTCTCTGTTTGCCTTTCTCTCTACCATCACTCTATCTTTGTAACTGATATAGTAAATTTGAAGACTACTTCCTATCTCGACCACTCAGAAGTTTTGTCTACAATATAAACAATTTTGTATAATAGAAAGATCTTTTAATAAATTACCAGTTTCAGAGGTTAGTAGTAACATATTTAAAGAAATCCACTAAATATAAATATAGCGACTAGGTTAGATTACAGTTGCAGTCTTACAAGGGAACACACAAGGACTAACATTGACCTTTTGTAACACTACAAAATCAACATTCTACATTGGGAGATCCAACTTTTGCCCTAACTGAAGTGTATTTAGAGTAAGGGTATTTAACGAGTACTTGATATCATACAGTCTAGGGAACGATGGCTTAACATCCTCTCCGAAAGGCGATGTGCTCAGATTTATCAGAATAAATCAAGGGCAAGAGCGGAGATTGAACCCCGGATCTACCAGTCGAGAGGTGGTCACGATGCCACCGAGCTAACCTGGCCCGCCTTGCAGTCACTAATCGTAATGGCAGTAATATTACATATCATATGACGAGCGATGAAAGTGTGAAATAAGTGTTTATCTAGTGAATCATAGCACTAATTTGTTTTCGCTATAATATAACAGAGATTATTGCTTCATAATAATTTAATTGCAAAGACCAGACATTATTACTTCATTTGATGAGAAACATTTTATAGCAGATAAAAAACAGCTTTTATAGCTTTTTTAACTAGTAGGTCAACCTGGATTTACCCCTTGGAAATAATCATAATAATAATTAAATTATCAGTTTTTTTTTCTAATTAAACTCATATAAGTGCCTTTTCTTTTCTGTATTCTATAGTTTAAAGCTAAATTTTAAGTCAATTACAATTTCTTAAAATTATTGTACAAGTGAAAGTATAGTAAAATAATGAATAAAACATTATGATTGTGTTTATTGTTACAGGGATAAATTTAGAAGTGAATAGTTTTAACAATTGAATACGTGCATATTGTTATTACCACTGAGGTTAGCCTGATTTACATTATTAATACGGCAAACCGCCATACCTCGTAAGATGATCTTATAGTTGTTGGAGTGCTTTCGAACTCCATCTATATAAAGACTAGTGATTATAAGATAGCATGAATTTCACGAATTTGAAATTTTTGTAAGGTACAATATCAGCATTAGGCTATTCCTGTATTGAACTCAGATTTAAAAAAAAAAATCATGTATCTTGGATTTAATTATGCGTTAACGTAACAATAAAAATCAAAAATAATTTTTAATCTAATTAATATTAATCTCTAGTGAAGAGGAATTATTATGTTTTGTTTTTTCATACTTGTATGTCCAACAACCAACGACCAACGAATATAACCACGCACTATAGTACACGTCGTAACTAGCAGTTCCAGACCAGAGGCCTTCTACTGCTTGATTACTGTGCTACTATAACTTGGAATGTCAGTAATTCATGTCGGATATTAAGTTAGTCTGTACAGTAATGATGTCGTATTCGCGGTCATGTGGTCTTGTTAGTCATAGTTTTCAATGTTTTTAGTCATGAGTTGAAAAGGTAGTCAGATAGTCACTGGATAAAGTAATTATTCAGTGAGGTTAAGGAAGGTTGGTTGCAGGATTTAGAGTTTGTACAAGGAGGCTTGGATGAGTAGATAGTTTGTTGTACTTGTATTTATACTGGTATATTAAAACCTCAGTTGTCTTTGATGATAGTGCAAAATCCTTTCACAACATCAATAGTATACAAATTAAATAAATTTATCAGATGGAATAAAATTGTTATGGAATTGTGATGGAATTCCATCAGTTATGGAATTGGAATAACAAACTGTGAATCTAACAGAACCATGAAATTTGCTGTTATAGTAATATTTTAAAGGAATAAAATAGGAGTAAAAGAATGTATTCCAGGATTGAAGGTTATTAAGAGAAAGGAATCAGTAATCGTGCTTGATTCATAATTAATAATGAACCAACTGAATTATTAATTAATGAAGTATTTACTTATAATTTTATGAATGTTTTAAATTAAAAATGTGAAGGAATGAAAACACAACATATGGCCTTCTAGTATGATTTCTGTGGTGATTCGAGGGTTTTTGTACTTCTCGACAATCAACAGGTGGTTACAAGGTCTTTCCCACGTACTTTCATTTACCCTTCAGCTTCTAATAGTTAGTTTTTAAAGAAGTGAAGTAAATGAATTAAATATTTCTTTATGAAGTGAATGGATTAGCAAGGAGCTTGTAGCAGATGTATTAGTAAGTGGCAATTCGTTTTTATGTTGAATAAGAAATACTTTCAAATAACTGCAACCTGATACTTTCCTCAGCCTTAATGTTAGTTTGATTAGGTTGCAGTGACAGCTCTACAAGGAAACACAAATAAGCTGAACATTGGTCCTTTTTGATGAAAACAGAAAAGATGGCAATGAGAGTTTAATTTGAACCTGAAGAACTGGCTGAGTCCTGATAAACTTTAATTATATATATATATATAGGGGGCCAGGCTAGCAAAGTGGTTACGTGCTCACCTCTGAACTGATAGGACCGGGGTTCAATCCTCACCTGGCTCTCGATTTATTCACGCGGGAGGTGAATAAATCTGAGCACGTCGTCCCTCGGAGAAGGACGTTAAACCGTCGGTCCCGAGGCTGTACGATGTCAGGTACTCGTTAAAGATCCCTACTCTAAATACATTTGAGTTAGGCAAAATTTAGGACTCCCACTGTAGAATCAATCTTCATTGTGTGGTATCACAAAGGGCCAATGCTTGGCCTACGTGTGTTCCCTTGTGGGACTGCCACTACAACCTAACCTAACCTAACCTATATATATATTACATAAAATAAACTCACAGAAATAACACATCAAAATCAGATCTCAAAAACGCACTACTATATTAGTATTTTGTCTGACTCTTCACGAGGTAGAAACATGTGAGTCGCTCCATTGATAACCCAGAACAGAAGACAAATTTCATTCAACAGCTACTCAATCAGTGTATCCAAGTTATGCAGGTAGTAAAAACAAAGATAAATAATATAGCTAATATCAAACATAATTAAATCAAAATATTTTGAAAACTAAGAAAGATATTTAAAATTAAAAAGCGAGCTATGCATTTAAGATAACTAAGTAAGCAAAATTGATTCAACAGACTATTTAAATATTAATAAAATGTAATTAACGATTGAGGTTATGTGCAGGAGCCGATCTACCTCCCAGGATTTCTTGCTTGTATTCAGAGCGGTCCACACATTATTCATCATGACGACACAGTCAAGATATAGTAGCAATTTTTTGTGATCTCTGTAAATTTTATATATATATATATATATATACGATCAAACCAGAATACGAAATGTGAAAACAAGACTGAGATCTTTCTACCATAAAAAGCGGTCTTTTGTTAAAACCCCAGAACAGTTGGCTTTTTGACTCTGACGAAGACCTCTTGTTACGGTTGAAATATTTTAGTCTTTTTTTCCCATTTCATATTGCGATTTGATCATTGATCGATATTTTACGTGTTTTTGTGAAATCTTGTATATATATATATATATATATATATATATATATATATGTAATTTTAGTTACTATAACATTTTACAAATTGTTATGAATTATAAATTCTCAAATGTATGGGTTGAACGAAATAACTACCAAGAAAGTTTAAGACAATTATATATATAATAGAGCTATTTTCAGATGAGAAGATAAAACCGTTGCTGGGGAAGGGGGTGACCTGAAGTAATGTCGAGTTAAACTGTTCAGGAAATCACCTTGTCGTTCCCAGTTGATGGCTCTCTCACTGACTCTCTCGCTCACTCTCTCTCTCTCTCTCTCTCTCTCTCTCTCTCTCTCTCTCTCTCTCTCTCTCTCTCTCCCTCCACTCAGCCTATCCATGTCTCTCGCTGGCTTCTCCTTTCATCTATTCATTTCAATATCTGAGTCTACGTAAACCACTCATCGTACACCTTCAATCCGTGCCGCTGGTCAATTTCATTTGATATAAAGTTGTACTCTCTATAATTATTATATTCAAAAATCAAACACTCCTTGTCATTTCAGTTGTATTTAAAATCTTCCCCACAGGCAGAAGTAATAGTTTGTTGACTAATATAATATTCTTAGTCAAAAATTTTTACTTCTACCAATGAAAAAGTTTTCAAATAAAACCGAAATATCAGCAACTAGAGTTTGATTTTGGAACATAGAAAATTGGCCACATTCCCATTATCTAATAAACCTATTTTATCAAACAGTTGATATACTATTGATTTTGTTGTTTATATATGTATATCAATGATCAAACCACAATAAGAAATGGGAAAACAAGACTAAGATCTTTCAACCGTAACAAGCAGTCTTCGTCAGAGTCAAAAATCCAACTGACAGTTGGGACGGATAGTTCAGTTGGGTTTTTGACTCTGACGAAGACCGCTTGTTACGGTTGAAAGATCTTAATCTTGTTTTCCCATTTCTTATTGTGGTTTGATTATTGATTGTTATTTCACGTGTTTATGTGAAATCTTTTTATATATGTATATAATCTAAAAACATCTTTTTATATACTTAAGTCGACTAATGAATTTCTGGACATATTACCTACAAACAAACCACAGGTCACTCTAGCAATTTTAGACATGGAGTGTCCAAATTTTTCCTCTTTACAAATAATCCTCTTAAACAGATATTAGATATAATTTGTAACAATGTATATAAATATCTGTATATAAAATGTGTACTATGCTAGATATTTTGATTATAAGTTCGACTTCCTCTGGTGCATTTTAACCTCAAGCCGCTTTTCACATTGAATGCAAAGTAGGAAAGATAACGAAGAAGGTTATTTGATGTCTTTTTGGGCTTTAGTGGTGAGTGACATGACTCTAAGGAGCTTATGTCTTCATGAATTTGAATTACCTCAATTCGATGAATATGTATTGCCCCTTCATAACAAGACCATTTTTTGTCGTTTGTTCCAACCAGAAATAATAGGTCAATTTTTGTGATTTAATATTTTTTTAATAATTGTTTCAACAATATTTTTATTTGATTTATATTGTCAAATTAATTTTATATTACCTAAAATAATGATTACCTTACTAATAATATTTTTTTTCTAAATACGATATCTCTTCGGTTTATAATTATATAATTAAAATTTTGAGTGTAATTTTATTATAATCTATAATCAAATGCGTATGTTTTTTTCTTAATGTCAAGATAATTGTATTTTAAAAGTGACGATTTTGAAATTCCGAATATCCTAAAAAACATGAACATAAAATTATTTGTTAATTAAGTGATAGCCTGAAAATGGATTATTACAGTTTGAAAAATATAGATAAGAAGATAATAGAAGAAAAATGAGCTATACAAAACGACTTTACTAATAATCATAACGTATGAATGTCATTTTCAGGTCCTAACTTAGAGCCGAAATCAGTGTATCCAAAGAGTTCAAGTCAGACTTTCATTGGTTTGTAAAATATATATATATGCGAGTTTAAAATTCAAGAATAGTAACACACAGAGTAAAGGAACACGCTTACCAACTCACAAACTATATATATATATATATATATATATATATATAATATGAGTTGACTGTCGTCCCTCCGTCCATTCACTTCTTCTCCTGAGGACGACCGTCATTACGGTCGAAATATTGAAAAGTGAGTCTTTGTTATGTTTCTGTCTATGTGCACAGTTTATTTTTGATATATATATATCAGCTTTAACAAGTGTTTCTCGAAAGGAAAGAACAACAAATTTTAATGAAGGAAACCAGTAAGAAAATTCAAGAAATTTTGTAGGTATGCATCCATGAATACAAAATTGTCACAATAACATGTAATATAAATATTCAAGTAACTCACCACAAATGATTGAAGATAATTTCTCTGAGGCCTTTCGTATATTTTATATATAAGTTATCTGGTAGCAAACAACCACCTTCTTTATCCCAGAGGCAGCTGCACCAGCAGGAGTGTTGAACTCAAAGTGTTTTATAAGCATTAAAACAAAAGAGCTAGCGCTGCGCCGCAGCTCTAGTCTTGTCAAACCTTCCGTAGAGTCTTGTCCAAACTCTCATTCAGTCTTGTCGAATCCTTAGTCTTGACTCTGTCTTGTCTCAGGAGTCTTATTATCAATAATTTAATTGTATTAATTCTTATATTATATTTTTATCATTATTAGACAGACTCCTATTAGAACAATCTAATAGTAAATTATTAAACCAATATTGTAATTAGTAAAATAAAAACTTTTTAAAAAGACAATATTGAGAGGCAAGAACTTATATATATATATATATATATATATATATATATATATATATGTATATATATACATATATATAAATGATAGAAAATACCAAACAGTCCAAACTGGATAGATAAATAACTGAAAAAAAATCAAAAATAACACAGAAACAACGAGAACACTTCCTAGATCAATATTACAATCCGAAGTTCGGCTCATCAGGAAGAGAGTAGAAGGGAAGAAGAAGAGGTACGTGCGTTCAGGCTATTACTTTGAGTATATGTACTTTAAAGCCCTCATTGAATAAAAGGCTGTGATTATTAGCATGAACTGCAACCGGCAGGTTACTGCGTAGCCTGACGGAATCTCATGCGGATACTAAACATATTTGAGGAGCGACCAACATAGAATGAAGATAGATTGCTTGGAGTGTGTCCAGTGCGGTGCATTGACTAGTTATCAAATTAATTGATTATTAATGATGGTATAAAATTGTTTTTTTGTTTCAACTATTATTATTAATTTTTCCAATTTTTTTATCTCTCATATTTGACATATTTTTATTCGTTTATTATTTCTTATTTGTTTACTTCCCCTTCCCTTCCCGCCGAGTGGTGGTATCACTGAGTGTATAACAGTCGTGAGGTAGGTCTTGACAACTCTTATACGGATTCTTCGTATCCTGATTACAATTGTTGTCGTATCGTAATGAGTTATGTTATGTAAAAGTAAGTTATATATACAATTTTACAAGGAACATGTGGATAAACTTAACGTCCAAATGTCGTTAGAAATCCAGACAAGGGTCTAAAATCTTTCGACTGGGTATAATCTCTGACTAACCCATGTCAGAGAATACATCATCATTGATCGCTTGACTACTTAAGATGTTGATGGTATTCAAATATTTTTTTTTGAGGTATTTTATTTGGCAATTGCTCGTTTACGATCATTGGGTATAATATTATTTTATATTATAAAGTTCCTTTCGCAATCTATCCAACTTCAAATTTCGTAATACTCTTGGAAAGAATTTCAACCTGCCAATGAGTAGGTCATATTTTAATTTCATGTATAATATTGCCAAATTGAGCCTTGACAGGTATGGTATGAAACTCCCTGCAATAGATCAGATGAAAGATTGTATCACTGGCTTGGCTCTTTCGTCAATGGTTAATTAAGATATAATAACACCAACTAATTTTTATTTTGTAATTATCAAACAATATTTTATATACTTTATTATTTTCGTTTATCCACTGTGTCATACGTAGAAATATGAAAGATGATATTAATTGGGGTCAATATTTCGTTCACAGATTGGTATGCCTGTGTGTGGTATCTGTGATTATGTGTGTTTTTTTTAAATTAATTATTCTTGCATGCTTGAAAATAGTATTACATACACTTAGGTATCATTGTCAGTTATATTGGGGTAATTTAAAGATTACGTCTCCACATAGAGAACTTTCTTTGTGTGTTATTTTCCTAATCTCACTTTTTATACATTTTCCCCTGTTTGTTCAGTTAAAACAATTATAAAAGGAAGTCTTCTAAATCTACTAATCATCAGTCTTTGTATGACGTTTGTATAAGACACTTCTACACCTGATGATGACAAAAGTCAAAATATAGAATTGAGTTGTATCACTTCCTTTTCTTTGTTGTTTCTATGTATGTGTGAATATGAATGCATGTAACAACTTTTAAACCACAATTAAACATTGAGAAAAAAAAACTAAGATATATCAACCGTAAGAAGTGGTCTTCGTCAGAGTCAAATCCCAACCGACTCTAGGATGTGATTCTGACGAAGATTGCTTGTTATGGTTGATAGATCCTAGTCTTTTATCAAATTTCTTATTGTTGTTTGGACGTTGATTGTTATTTAACGTGTTTATTGTGAAATCTTGGGTGTGTGTGTGTGTAGGTGTATGCATGTATGTATTTGTGCATAACAGGATATCACAATAAACACGTGAAACAAAAATCAACATCCATAACACAGTAAGAAATCAGAAGAAAAGCTAGTATCTTTCAACCGTAACAAACGGTCTTCGTCAGAGTCAAATCAACTATCAGAGACAATTAGATTTGACTCGGACGAAGACCGCTTGTTAGGGTTATTTTTCTGATTTCTTCCTGTTGGACGGTGTATGTATGTATGTTACCCCGCAGTAACTTCTCATAAGGGCTTCAATAGTTACACATCTATTAAATAGTTTTGCTCCAAACAAATAGTTTTTATCAATGATATTAATATTTCAATGTCATTATTTTGCAGCTACTGAAAATACAAGTACATCTAGATTAATTCACTGCTGTTAAAGAATTCATGAAAAGCATATTTAGTGCTGTGTTGTGTACGTTGATAACAATGTTATATTAGATGATCAAGGGTTACCCACTTATCCGCCGCTGATTCCGTGATTTCGACCGTATCATTTAATGATAAATTCGTGTAGTAAAGGTAACAATTTAAGAACTTTACTAAGGAATATTAATTTGTGCCTTTTTATTTTTTACTTTTTTTTTTGAGAGGGTCACGTATATGGGTGATTAGGCTGGGGTTGGGTTTACCCCTCTCGATCGTGACTCTAGGCCTGGTCCTCCCCCCCCCCCCCTCGCACACACACACACACACACACCAACCTAACAATCTTAAATCTCAAAAACTTTTCAAAGAAACCGCTTTACCCAAACATTCTATATCTCATCTAATGATGGCTTCATGTCACCAAAGTACTTATATAAATCGCTAAAAACTTATTAGCAATTTTTTTTTCCTTCAGTATTCCAAAGAATCGTAAGAATATCGTTGTTCCGTCCATGTCATATATTCCCAATAGTGGACATGTTTCAACTACTCACCTTTTATCGTACACATATGAATAATCTTTTCTATTCCTCATTTATTAGACTAATATAGACGTTATTATGGTTTTAATTTTTCTTAACTTGAGTGAGCTGGCCATGTAGCATTACTGATTAATACAAAAGATCATTCCTTAAATTAAGTACACCAGAACAGTTTTAAAATTCCGTTTCTCTTTTCTGATGGAATGTTAATGCTTGTATTTTTTATTTGTTTCAGTTTAACTTTTCTAATTTTTAGTTTCTGGTGATCGAACAAAAGTTTCTCTTTGAATCTCTTATTAGAGTAGATCTTTTATAACTGTTAGTTTCTGGTGATTTCAATCTCTTGTTTGAGCAGATCTTTTATAACTTTTAGTTTCTGGCGATTTCATTCTCTTGTTAGAGCAGATCTTTTATAACTTATAACTTCTGGTGATTTCAATCTCCAAAAACTAAACAATCATTGATTGTTTAGTTTTTTTTTCTGTCAGTGTTTATCTTGTTAACTTGGTATTGTCCGTATAGTTTTTATTGGTGCTCCAGCTGATAGATTCAACGATCTATCTCCTTGATTTGAAAGTTATAATCTTTTCATAGTACTATTGTGAGTGAGTTTCTAAGCCCCCGTAATTAGATTTTAATTTTAATAATCTAGTTTGCGCAGTAGTATTCATAAAAATGTGATTTAGTGAGCTTTACTGGTTCAGAAGTAAGATTATTTTCCTGTTAAGTATAGTGGACTGAGAGGAGTGTATTTCAGTAGCATTGCTTTTGTGAAAGTGAAGTTGAAACTACTGACCGCAAGCTATATAAGAGCTTCTGAATTGATCATGTTGAAATACAGGTATTAGAAACTCCTATATTTCAAATGTCACGTTGATGCAAATCAATGATAAACGATCCGCTACAAGGTACTTATTAATATACTGCAAAAGAACTTCACCACTGAATGAAGTTTGCGATTTTTAATAAAGATTTGAAAAGGCCATCAGAATGTTAAATGTCTTGATTAACATTGTAGAGTTTCTTTCAATTGAAATTGTCTTCCCAGATAAATTATTTTTCCTACAATGTTTATAGCATTCAGCTACCGATCCAATATACTGGAAGAAAAAAAAACCACAAAAAGTGTTTTACATGTAATTTTAGTTTGCAAGGATACTATTATTGGTTTTTTTTGCATATAAGACCAATTAAGTTCAAGTGAGTAAAGGAATGACAGGACTTGAAATTAATGGGATCTTTCGGAGCCGATGACCTATCTTGGCGTTCTTCCCACCTCATTCCACTGCAACCCTACCGCATTCCATTAACACTGCATACAGCTTGCTTTTCAATGAATCATTATGCAAATAGTATTACTTCCCCGCTATCAACCGTTAATAAAATCTATTACACTCATTCAAAAAACCAAACCATTTTTAGTTTTCATTAAAATTTCCTTTTTTTTTTATCGTACCAATCTTGTTTGAAAATTAAATAAATTTCAATCATAAATGACCTTTAAAAGATTTATATAGTCTCGTTAAAGTGGATTTCCATCATTGATGATATTAATCTCCTACTATTTTTGTCAAGGGCTTATTATTTTAATTTAAATGGATGTTGCCAAATTAATTAGGAAGAATTATAGCGGTCATAATCTGCAGTTCCCTTCTTTTGCTTGTCATTATGATGTTGACGTAATTAGTGGACCCTAAATTTGAAGGGCTATCTCCTGTGTGCTTCAACCTTTATACCATTCCAAAGCTCACGCATGACTTCATTTTATTAAATATTTCATGAAATATTATCTTTAATATTTCATATTAACTGAGAGAAAAATACAATATATGCCAGCCAAAATACACATACTTCAGTGAAATGTTAAATAAATATTTTTTTTGTATTATATGAATTCCAAGTAATATTCTCTATATTTAAACTTACAGCTCTCTGTCTCTCTTCCTCTCCGTCTGTCTGTCTCTTTCTCTCTCTCTCTCTCTCTCTCTCTCTCTCTCCCCCCCTCTCTCTCTCTCTCTCTCTCTCACACACACACACACACACACACACACACACAGCTGTCCATCTCTTTCCCTCTCATATATATTTCATCTCTTTCTTGCTATATATATATTTATAAATATTGAGTTATTGTTTGCCAGTGTAATAGAATTCATCTTCTTTTCTTTCTCTTGATGACGACGAGGTCGGCAAATTGAAGTGAGTTGTGTGTTGTTTTTACGTACTCTATTCTTGTAATCGTTATATATATATATATATATAAATAAAAGATTTCACATACACGTGAAACAACAATCAATGTCAAACCACATAAGAAATGACACAAGACTGATTTAGATATTTCAACCGTAAGGCGGTCTTCGTCAGGAGACCCATGTTGACAGTTGACGAATGACGCTTGAGGGAACGATCAGTCTATATCATTTTATATATTGATATGATATTATATATATATATATATATATATATCACAATAAACAATGATATACTAAAAATCAGTATACTAAGCTGACACATAAGACAAATCAGAACAAAGACTAGACTTTTCCAATTTCAAAACCGTAATGGCGGTCGCCTCAGAATGTGAACGTATGATATTGACGAATGTACCGAGACAGTAACGAAAATTTTAAATTAGAGTGCAAGTCACCATATTGTTTATTACACTTCATGCTTATAATTACACAGGAAAATACTTAAACAGAATACTTGAACGAAATGGGAAAGGGCATTTGAGGATAGATCAGTATATCAAGGGCTTCGCGCAGATAAAATATTGTTTCGATGGGAAGAAATTAATATAGATATTCAATCAAAATGTACAGAGTTTACTAGAATGTGAAATTATGATACTCGCTGACGTACATGATTACCGAGTGACAAATTATAAACGATGAAAGTATTTAAATGGAGTACTACCAATGGGTGGTTTTCCACTCTTTATTTCATTGTTTATTACACTTCATGCTTATAATTACACAGGAAAATACTTAAACAGAATACTTGAACGAAATGGGAAAGGGCATTTGAGGATAGAAGTCTTCAAGGGCTTCGCGCAGTGGGATAAAATATTGTTTCGATGGGCAGAAATTAATATAATATTCAAAAAAGTGTCAGAGTTTATTATAAGTGAAATTAGACTCGCTGTCGTACATGATTAGAGGTTTGACAAATTATAAACGATGAAAGTAATTTATATGGAGTACTACCAATGGGTGGTTTCTCCACTCTTTATTTCATTTTATTTTATGTAGTATGTTTCACTATTCTTGTTATTCCTCTAAGGTTAGTTGTAATGTAATTATACATGGAAAAAACTTATAGGATATGACGCTAGGCGTCATATTCGTGAACCTTTCATAAGGTATCTCGCGATGGTTGTAGTTCCAAGCCGAATGAAGGTGGACATGGTACGTCCGAATTCCTAGGTGAATTTCCTGGATCACTTTATGAAAAGTAGCCACACCCGTTACCTCCTTACGTATATGCTGCCTCCCTTGGGACTGTTCTACACAACAGGTAGACTCAGGCCTTTTAAACCAGTCAAAAGATGACCAACAGCATAAACTCACAGACATTCCTCTTATCTACCTGTCTATAGCTAAACAATCACCACACTACACATTCTGCAATAGTTAGAACAATAATAAACTATTATCAAGTAAGGACAATATTAATTTGACAATTTACTCCCTATTTTAAGAATAAAAACACGATTACAGAGGGGTGAAAAGCAATAACGCCTTGGAAGAAGAACTATAAGAGCATAATGTTTGGTGTGATCTAGAAGCATGTTGATATCCTCATAAGGGCCCAGTCAAGACAAACGAGCGTGCAATATGTGACCAGCTCAGCGGCCCTTCTTAAGCATTCACCTCGAGGGGTGTTCGACTACTCCAGTCCAAGTAGCCGTACACTCTCAGATTGATAACACAAAGTCCTTTTATAATAATTCTTTTAAATCGACTGTCTTTTTGCATAAAAATAAGCATATATTATCTTTCTAGCATATTTCCTACAGTTCTAAAAACTATTAAGTTTCCATTATTTTATTTTTATTTTGTATGTTATTTATGTAATACCTTAAGTGATCAGTACAATTTCAGTTAACATAGTAAAAAACAGGTGATTTCTTTAAACAAAGTAAATACATTTTGCCTTATATAAAATAATATTATATTCACACGTAATTTATTGCAAACGTAAGAATAGTTTTTTAATATCCAAAAAAGATAAGTAAATGAATCCGAAATGGTTTCTTGGTTTCTTTCAAGTAAAGTTTATGTTAAATTAGTTATAGTAATTAAATGTGTTTTCATTGAATTTAAAGGTTAATAAAATAGTTTGATAGTTTACTAGGTAATTCTAGTTGGCATAATCGACTCTCACTATTCGATTAAAGTGCAATGTGTTGTGATAGTAAATTGTAAAGGTATTGACCAACTTAATATGGATATTACAGCAAACACAGCGTAAAGAAGCATGCAAATTGGAGGTAACCAGTAAAGGGATAGTCGTTGCAGAAACTGCGGCACAATTTAATACTGTTCACCCTACAGAAGATTGACTGTCTACTTTTACTAATACACGGGGTCGCTAGAAAAGCGGAAAATTTGTCAAACAGTCAAAATGTATTTTTTGAAAGAAAAACTTTTTACAAAGGCGGAAAATTTGAAGATCAGATGAGATTGTGAATATACGCTTTCTATTTTTATTTGTTTTAAGGTTTATTTAATAGCCAAATCGTGGAAGAAAGCAAGAAACAGTTTTCATACTTTCACAGGCAAGTGATTTTCAAAAATGAAAATCCGACTTGGGGACTGATAAAATCTCCCAACGATCTGATTTTGTTTTGTCCTACAAAACATTACTATAAATAGATCTCATCTATTTTTCTCCGGATAACTTACAGAAAACCTTTATATAAATACCAAACGTTTACAGGAATAGCATACCTAGAAACAGCCCACATCTCACTCCAGTATTTTGACCTTGTCGTCACCAGGAGAAGGAGAATAAGATGAGTTCTGCTCATTTGGCAAAGAGGAACTAACCAAGCATCATATACAGCTTAGTAATGATCTTCTTCTCCTTCTCCTGATGATAACGAGGTCGAAATATTGAAGTGAATTTTTTATTACTTCTATGTTTTCTTTTGTTGTAATATTTGATTTGTTGTCCTAACAGACTGTTCCAGATTTTAAATTGTATATATATATATATATATATATATAAACTTTAAATTACACAAAGCACGACACAGGAAGAGGAGAAAAAACACACTTACTAAATTCAATATTTCGAAAGGTTGTTCGTCATCAGGAGAAGACTAGAATAGAGGACAAGGTGAGAGAGCACTCTCCTCCAGTCTTCTTTTGATGACGAAAAACAGTTCGAATTATTGAATTTAGTAAGTGTGTTTTTTCTCCTCTTTCTGTGTCGTGCTTTGTGTAATTTAAAGTTTATATATATATATACAATTTAAAATCAGGAACAGTCTGTTAGGACAACAAATCAAATATTACAACAAAAGAAAACATAGAAGTAATAAAAAATTCACTTCAATATTTCTTTTTTCTGTGTCGTGCTTTGTGTAATTTCAAGTTTTAATAGTCCCTGTGGACCGTTTCTTCAATTTAGTAGAATATATGTATAATTTAATATGTACATTATCTGGGCTTACCAGAGTAACTAAATGGCTTTTATTCATCTGTGAAAGAAACATTTATTTCTTTCTCCAATGATCGTCATTAATGTCTTATTATGTAAATCTGATTTAGATTGTTATTCTGCGTGTTCACTCTAAAACTGATCTTTTGTCTATATCAGGATGGAGTTTTTTTTTACAAAAATAAAGAAATGATTAAAAATGATAAATATTTTAAATATGTTTATAATGGCTTTTATAATCCAAAAAAAGTAAGGTACAAGGAACAAAGTTTGAGAAAATAAAGCCCTATAAAATTTGACTTGTAGAAATGTGGAATTAGAAAGTTTAGATGGCCTAAGTACTTTTTAACGATGGAAGTCTTGCCTCTGGTTATTGTCAACTTCATCTTTGGAAGAGCATGAGGAAATTATTTTTAACTACTCTAAACTCGTAAAAATGTTCATGTCGGAAATTGGAAGAAACTTTTCGAGTTGTAATAGAATTTAAGATTAAAAAGCTTTTGAAATGGGTGTTTCGAATAGAATTATATTATTTGTTTTCTAATAAAGTAAGAGTTACGATGATATAAAATTAATTATAATATAATACGGATCCTTTGTAATTTTAAATAATACTTGGATTATTAGTTTATTATTATTAGCGTTGAAATCAACAGTAAGTAAACCGAATTGAATTTAAGTCTATTCTAACCTCACGATTATAGAGGGAATAAAGTGATTTGATCGTTAAGGCTGCCAAAAGAGGAGGTGTAATAGTCCTATAGCTTCATGAGACCCCAATAATAACAATAACGTGTGATATTTGGTAAATCTGCAATCCTCACTGGGAGGAAGGAACCTCCGCAAAATATAAAAATAATATTTGCAGAAATTGTTGGGGGGGGGGGGGGGGTCTGCTGGGAAGCTAGCTGCACCATTTACATTGATTCCTTGAATATTGTACCTCCCATGGGGACCAGGGTAGCCCAATAGCTTACGCACTCGCCTCTGGGCTGGTAGATCCGGAGTTAGATACCACTCTGATCTTCGATTTATTCACATGAGAGATGAAAACAATCTGAAGTGTATCCCTTGGAGAGGGTATTAATTCGTTAGTCCCATATCTGTACAACGACAGCAATTGGTCAATGAGCGATACTCAACGTAAATGCACATGGTTCAACTAATTTTTATCACCTCTAATATAAAATGTTATTGTGTGTTAACCTAAAGGGTCAAATATCACCCTTATGTCAGTTCTGTCGTGGCACTGCTACTAGAACCTAACCTTTCCTATAGTGTAGGATAGATATAACTAAGTGCCTCCCTAATGATTCTAGGGGCTCAAAAATTTGGCTTAAATCAACAGTATTTAGAGTAAGGATTCTTGATAAGAACCTGACATGTTACATGATCGATCAAAACAGAATAATTCACATTCTCCTCAACGGACGACGTTCTCAGACTTTTTCAGCTACTGTGCGAAAAAAATTGAGGTCTAGAGTGTTAATCGAACCCAGTCCAGACGTGAGTACACAAACTACTGGACTACGCTGGTCTTCTTATTTACATACTTCCTCGGGGAATAAGAAGGAGTGAAAGAGCAAAATATATAAACTATTGTGACCTAGTCGTCCTAACTCATTTTTTTAGAGTTTGAGACTAAAGAAGACAGGAGATAACCACAGACCCCAATGAGACATCACCAATAATAATGATAATGCTATTGACATATCGATCTAGGAAATTTCATTATTATTTATGAACCTAGTGCATAAAATTTTAAAAGATTTTCAAAAAATTTTCACTAATAGATATCATTATGTAATTACCTCAATGAGTGGTTTTTAAATTATATATCACAAGTATGATATAACCGTTAATAATTCTCTGTTATTAACATAATTTAACATAATAATTTTCTCTTTCTGTTATAATTGCAAAATATATCAATTTTACAATTATAAAGAAGGATATTACACAAAAGGCTTATCGATCAGATCTTGGTAACTTGCAAACAGCGTCTCATCGCTGACCAAGCGATAATTATCTTAAACTAACAAACTTCGTTGCCAACTGAAAACCGTTTTATTCCATTAACTTTATCATTCCTCGAGTTAATTTTGCGAAAAATCTAATTCAGTGGCAATTTTACCAAGTTACAACTTTTTGGAAATGATAATAAATATCGCTTAAAATTTATTGGATATTGGTTCTTTCTGGATTGGGTATGTTTCTGGTGTTATCTGTAGAGATATTCACTAGAAGAGCATTTGTTTTTCAATTTGATTGTGTTTAACGATTCCATAGTGAAATCTTATATATATATATATCCGCTTGGACTGTCTGTTTTCAATTCAGAGTATATATATATTGTTAAAAGTAGCAGCAGCTTCTGCTCTCACGATTTTTGAGCTGGTGGCCTCGATCTTGTGGGCGATTCTTCTATCTTATGGTTGGAGCTTCCACATCAATTGTCCAAGGGACACTAATTCATATGAGCTCTTTCGACCATAATTACGTTGGTCATGGTCGGGTAAAATCTTTTTCTGGAAGGATGCTTATATATACTTCTTTAGTGGATGTGATTTTTAATTGGTCCAATAAACTTGCCTTATTGGTCAATCAGAGTACAGGTTTCAGTTTTCGTTCATATTCCATTTCATTTTAGGCTCTATGTTCTTGTTTGTTGGAATAACAAACATTTCTTTCATCTGAAGATTAATCGTGAGAGCAGTAGCTGCTGCTACTTTTAACAATATTTACATACAAGAAGATTTGCTGCCGATTTACACCAATATATATATATATATATATATACTTTTTCTTTGGAAATACGAGTCTTAATTTTTTGATAACTCGTAAGTAATATTCCATATTTCTTTATTAATTTCCTATTTTTTTTTCAGGTACGTATTGTATTATGAAAACATCTCATTGTAAGTACATTATAAAATTATTAACAGAATTTTAAATTAGTCAGTTGCTCAATTATTTGTTTATTGTGCATTAACGCTACATATAATAATCTAGATTTTTGTTAATAAAATGTCTGTATTTAGAATTATTACCAAACAAGTTCTTATACATATAGCTCCTTATGAGTAAAGATACATAAAATACGAAAGAATAACAGTTACGGTCTCAAACTTTTGGATTTAACGTTAATAAAAACAGTAAATAGATAAGTACCTATCTCATGGATGCAGTCAGTTGAAAACACACCCATAGTTTAAATTATATATATAAATAATTATATTAATAACATAATTATATATATATTGTATATAATGTTATATATATAGTTCAATATAGACAAAGAAACATAGAGAAATCAAAAGAACACACTTACAGTCTCTATGTTTCTTTGTCTATATTGAACTATATTTGTCCGTTTTCGATCGTATTTCCAACGAAAAAGTGTATATAAATATATATATATATAGTTCAATGTACATAAAGAAACACAAAGAAATTAAAAGCACACACTTACAGTCTCTAATTTTCGGTTGAACCGTCTACAGGAGAGATAAGAGAGGGAAACCAAGCACACTGGTACAGAGGTGGTTGGAGACGAACAATGTTTCAACATACGCGCCCAATCACAGAGAATAAGGTAGACAAGAATCAATTTAAGCTTAAATTGAAATAGGAATATGAAAATAATAATAAAAATAAATAAAATAAAAACTGAATGATGAACAGAAGAAATGATACATAAATAACAATTATGGACAAAGCTTTAATAATAGATAGAGAAGATAACTTAAAAGAAATTAAATAAATGAAAAGTATATAAGATAAGAAAGTGTATAAAAAAATAAAAATTAGATGCAGAGGCAAGAAACTAATTCAATGAAGCATTATGACTTAAGATTAAGGCTTGGTCAAATTTTCGGGTAATCCATCTCCACTTGGAAAGAGAGGAGTGACCAAGCACGCTGTGGACGCAACGGCAAGCAACCCACGGTTACTAGGTCTTGGTCTTTTCTACTGGAGATGGATTGCCCAAAAATTTGAGTTTGTAAGTGTGTCTCTTTTGTATATATAACGTATATTTATAGTGTACTATAAGTGTAATGTATAAACATATTTTTTTTATTTTTGTTGTATTTATTTTATATTAATTTCTGTAATTATTTTTTTTTGTATCCATCTCCTCCCTGCTTATTTTAGCATCAATAGCCCTACTGCAGTAATACTTTTCATCATGTATTCTTTTACTTAAATTTTAGTTTGTATGGTTAAAGGAGAATTCACTCAACTCTAAAATTATGTATGTGGACAAACAGATTACAATCTGATACTAGTACATCTTCAACAAGTGCCTGATATCGTATAGGGTAGGAATTGCCGACGAGAGGGCCGTGGAGAGGACGGTTTAGCGTCTTCGAACGTTCTCTCCATGGGACGAATGTTGTAACCTCTTGCGTGAATGAATCGAGTACCAGAGTGGGTACTTAACATGACCTACTAGTCAAGAAGTGATTACGTTACCACTGAGCTAAACTTGCCACCAAAACCTTATTAACGTATGGGTACTACGTTAACCATTCGTTAACGTATGGTATATATACGTTATTAGTATATATTCAATATACCAATAACGTATATGTTGGAACACGCTGAACTCTTCTTATTGGTATATATTTAATTACAATAACCTGTACCGTTAATTATTTTTTATTTTATTAATGCTAATTCCCATGACCTCCCTTTCAATGATTGTTTCAGGGTACAAATCCTCAAACAAATCCCCGAGTCTAATTCCCATGTCACCCTTAGAGCTTCCGAAGAGGCATTCATATGCCTCCTTGGGGCTCGTTCTCCTCCTGGTCTCAACCTGTACCGTTAATTATTTTTTATTTTATTATTATTATTATTATTATTATTATTATTATTATTATTATTATTTTATTATTATTATTTATTTTTATTATTATTATTTCGTATTTTATATATCTTTTATCTTGTTTTCTAAATAAATATTGGAAGGATTTCTATTTTTCCTCTTCTCCGCTGGGGAGCAGCATTGCGGTGGTTCCACGAGTTACTCTGGAGGCCAGTAGCAGTTTGCTTCTCAACGCGAGTACTTCGCACTTCTTCCGATGACGACGGATGTCGAAATATCGAAGTGAGTTCTGTAGTGTCTTTCTGTGTTCTTTTCTATGTGTTAAAGTGTTTATTGTCCACACGGACCTTTCATTTTATTCGATTTAATTACAATGATATATTTGTCCAAACAAGCAAGCTTGAAGCATGTTTAATAAAATAATAATAATAAAGAAACAGCAATAAATTCCACATGAGAACGAAATGTCAAAAATCATTATTTTTTTAAAACTAGTAATTGGTAATTTACCTATGACAAAAATGGCCTTTTTGAAAATCGTAGCAAATAAGTATAGGAATCAAAATTACAATTTAACTGACAAAAATACTACAAAATGATAATTAATATATTCTGTAATAATATATTGTTCATACTAATAATGGATGAAGAAGGGCAATATAAATATGATGAATTCTTAATAATTATAAAATAATTTTTTTCCGAGAATTCAGTGGACGGAAATGGTGGCGCGGAAAAACGAAAACAAATTTCTGTCACTAGTTTCATAATGTAGTTGAATAATAAAATCAATCAAAAATATTTTAAATATACAATTTTGATAGGTACTGATAATTTAGTAGGAAATTTAATTTTATTCTAGGATATCTATAGAAAATAAAAAAAAAGGTAGGATATAATTGCGAAACGAGGTCAGAGATGGTATGCCTAGTCGTTACGGCATAGGCAAGTTAAATGTCCTACTTTCACCATCTTTCTCAGACTTGTCAGAACTAGTGCAGCATAGGTTACGTTAGGTTGCAGTGACAGTCCTCAAGGGAAAGCACATAGGCCAAACAGTGGCCCTTCCTGATACAACAAAATGATCGATTCTACATTGGGAGTCCGAAATTTTGCCTAACTCAAGTTGATTTAGGGTAGGGATCTTTAACGAGCACTTGGCATCTTACAGGCTCGGGGCCAATGTTTTAACGTCCTCCCTGACAGACAACGTGCTCAGATTTTGTCACTTCCAGGTATGTAAATCGAGGGACAGAGTGGTATTGAACCCTGGACCTACCAGTTAAGAGACGAACACATTGCCACAGAACTAACTTAGATCACACGCTGTGCAGCGTATAAATGATATTTTATAAAATTTGCAAAGACTCTGACAAACTCTTTGGCTCTGGAGCTCTTAAGATCTGTGTATATTTACGCCAATTCGTTGACCAGGATTTCTTAACACTGTGTGTCAATAACTGCTGATCCTGATTATCTTAATCCTTATAAAATAAAATTTTTAATGAAATGAAAATTGTTAATGAATTATTCACAGAATTTTAAATTAGTCAGTTGTTCCATTATTTTTATCCCGAAAAATCAGTAGACAAAAATTTAATTTTATTCTGGGATATCGTGAAAATTAATGTCATTTGTTGTTTTAATTATACATTTCTCTAATATACATCCCTTTAATGAAGAAAAATCAGTATCTAAATGGATTTTGAATCACCATTATAATTATTTTGCTATACTGTTTTACAATATGACCAGTTAAAAGCCGATATTTTTTTATATTACTAAATACAAATAGACTAATTTGTTATTCTTTGAATAAAAATGTAAATCTGAATGATTTTGAATCGTCATTATAATTATTTTCCCATCATTGATTAATAAAGTCAGCCCTCCGATGCTGATTCCTCGAGAGAATATTGCATCTCTCATTGATTCTACATTGGGAGTCCTAAATTTTGCCTAACTGAAGTTTAATTAGAGCAGGGATTTTTTTTTATAACGAGTACCTGACATCGCACAGGCTCAGTACCGTCTGATTAACGTCCTCTTCGAGGGACGACGTGTTCAACAAATTTATTCACCTACAGATTTATACACCCCCCACGTGAATAGGTATCAAACCACAGACCTACTCTCAGTTGAGAGTCGAGCACATTGCCACTGAGCTAACCCCCCCGCTGTCGGTATTCTACAATAACCATAAGTAAATCAGAAATGATATATTTGTAAAACCATTGTTAACAATATATTTATGACGTCAATTTTCAATAACCATTTCCCATAAATATGTGTAATATTATTGAACTGTTATCAGATAAATTCTTTCATTCAGTATACATAAATTACTGAATGACTACTAATTCATACATGACATATGTTACATAACTCAACTGTAAATTTTAATTTATGTAACGTATTTATAATCCAAATTTAAACATCAAAGGAAACTGTTTGTATTTGGAATAGATTTATGTTCCAAATCGAAGAGGAATATCTCGATAATCGAAAAGAAGGCGGGAGGAGTGGTGTAATTTAATGAAATAGTTGTAATCAAGAGTAGAAGATAAATTTCAATTATTGGTTTAGTGAGTGGAAAGGCTCTTGTTTTAATTAAATCTGCACCTAAATGAAATTAAGAGAATGTAATCCAGTGTCCAGTGCTGCTCGGCCGAGTCAATCACTTCTTCTTACCTCTAACTGAATTCTTCTTTCTTTAGTATTACAAATTCAAACTTGTTTTTATAAGTCATTCCTTACCTTCATCTTTCTTTTCAAACCTAATTCAAACTTGCTCATTCCCGTTTAAACACCTTAGTTTATATATGGTAGTCAAATTGTTTAAAACGTTTTTACAACTGTTTTTGAAAGAAGTGCTTCTCAAACTGCAAACTTTCGACTGCCTTACAAGTAAGTAACAAAAGATGTTTGATAAGCAACTATTACTTGTATTCATTTGAATATCACATTCATATTCAATGATAAAAACAAACAAAAAATTTAACAGTCTGAATTAAACACACTGTCTTCCATAATAAATATATTGCATATTTTCTCAATCTAAGAAACAGTAATAACTATCACGCTTAAAAATAACATCATACCAGATTGTTTGTTTAATGAACATTCTAAAGTAAATACTAGTTTCCGGTAAAAATAGTTTTATAAACGCAGGTTACTTTCCTATAACATCAACGTTGGATACTATTTGTCAAATGCAGGTCACATTTTACTATATCAATTTGAGTGTAGACCGCACGATAATTCACAAATACAAATATTATTACTTTCCCAGTATTCCATCATTTTTATTTCTTATCCTATAAAATGTTTTATTGTCTCTATTTCTTTTGCTATTGATATTAGATTACTTCCTTTAATGTCAGTTTTTTTTTTATCAATACGTAGTTATTCCTTTTATTTTTCCCTTAAAAACTTTTTATAGTACATCTTAATGATTTTTTTTCTATTTTTAATGTTTTATTTATTATTCTTCTTTTCTTCATAACCGTTGATTCGTGGGTGTTTGGTTTCTCACTCTTCTCTCTCTTGAAGAAGATTGAATAAAATCTTTGGGGCTGTAATTGCATGTATCTGTTTCCGATTTACCTTTGGTTATTATAATGGATAACAACCATAGTAACTTTTCGAGAGACATCAACTGCGAGAACTAATCCAGTGGAATTTTAGGGTATAATTATAAACCTTACTCATAGTAATTATATATCTATGACTTAATACGCTAAGTCTAATGAGATTTCAGTCCTTATAGGGTATCGTGAGATTATTAACAGCGACTAATGCCCTCTGTATACTGATGGGAGGATGGTCGGAGATCATCTTTTAATTTGCACTGCTCTGACATTCACTAAGACCAACACTGGACCGACTGCGCTACGATTGAGCAATCTATATTGGACTGCTAGGCGTCAGATGGCAGAAGTGTTATGGGCGGGAGGTAGACAAGTAAAATAAGTAAGCTCTGTGTGGAGAGCTTATTTCTTTCCGAAATAAGGGAGCCCCTAATCTCCTTTGTTTTGTTATATATGGTTGAGGCTGACTACATCACCATCCACATTAGTATTAACTTTTGGATTCTTCATTTACTGACTAGTTCTTGGTTGAGGCATTTAGAATGCATATAAGTTGGATAAAATAACCATATTTGCTTGTCAAATTGAGAGGTTTGCTTCCTTTTTTTGTCGTGTCACATATCATGGAATCATGCAGCTGCGTTGGCAAGTTCTTTGTTTGAGAAGCCGTCATTTATTATTACTTGAGTATGTATTAACTTTTTTTATGTATAAGATTCCAATCTGTACAATGAGTGAATGCTCTTGTTACATATAAAACAGGAGTAGACTTTTCATACCTCACTGAGCATTTACTCAAACCATTTACAACAAAACCGGGGTGTGAAAGTTTATAATACGATTCAGTGCTAAATAGATGTTTTTATTGTAGAATATTAAAGTCAAAGGCGGGTATTTTCCTCTGTAGAATCTTCAAAAGTGAATTTAAATTTGGATACTTCTTCCAATCGAAAACTGAACTGCATCATCGTATCAGTGTTATCAGCTAAGAGGCAATGATCATAGATATATGTAGTATATATTGTAAGATTCTTTGTTCTAGTACACTATTCTTTTTCAGTTCCCCCCGTGAAAACATTCTGAAAAGTTAACAAAATGTTGAGCCCATAACAACACTACCATCTACATGTTAGTTGCCTTATGGTGATGTGAAAGAAGCCTGTTTCTAGCACAAAGGGACTTTAGGGAAACTTTTGGGAATTTAATCCTTGCTTGACGATCTGCTGAGGTTTTTTATTCATGTCGTATAAATAATCCTCGCTAGTTGTATTCTATTTTCAAAGAACTGAAGCCATTTTTTTTAACTTTTGACCATTAACTGTCAGCATGACGAAATTAAAAAGAATACGAATCGAACATTTCAGGAATACCTGTCAGCATCTACCGTTGAAGTGCTTCTATTCAAATTTTTAAGAAATTGAAAATGACAATAAATAATAATTCTTCTGCAGATGACAGGGATTAGTATCTAACTACTTTTTAACTATTTTATAATTTACGCGAAACCAGGTTTATTATACAAAGAATCTACTGCTGAAGGTTAGATTTAGAATACTATGAACTCAAAAGATTGATTGCTATAACATGTTGCCTCTTGATACTCTATGCTTAGAATAAAGCACATCTCTGCTCTCTGTCTCCCAGCAAATGTACTGTATGTTTCACAAAGTTTCTTTCTTTTTTCTTTTTTTTTTTACTTCAATTGTTTCATTGATCTACAATTCTGTACACGTTCCACTCATATATTCTACACATTACCCCCAAACCATGGAAATTCAGAGTGCGTTATAAAAGTTTTTGTAAAAAAAAATATGATTGTCTATATAAAGAGAGATGCTGCAACATTTAAATGGAATACCATCACTGTTATTTAGAGATTTAGATTCACCTTGCTATTTCCTTATATTTCTTATGAGAGTACAGAAACGAAATATATAAATATTTTACAATAAGGTGTGTAATCTTTAACGATAGTATGAATTGTCATCTGAAATAAAGAAATCATCTGAAAACATAAAGAATTGTCATCTGAAAATTATAAAGAAATAACATATAGAAAGAACACACTTTGATATTTAGAAGATTTGTCACATTAAGAGGAGTGATATCCTTGAGAATCTATCAGTCCGAGTTATCACTGCCAGTTCTGCCAACATTCGCAAGAAGGAAAAAGAAAGAAAAAATACGAAAATTAATAAATATAAACAGAGAACGAATATTAAAAAAAATAATGATTAATTAATAAATTATAAATATGTAAATATAATTGGAAAGAAAACAAATCCTCTTTTTTTTTCATAGTAATGATTGAGCACTGAGGATGTTCATGTTTGCCTCAGTGAAGTTCCATTCTCAGATTACCATAATAAAATCTTGGAATATATATTATTTTCAATAATATATATTGAAATTGGTATATTATTGGTATATTAGTATAAAATATATAATATAGTATAAAATATAAAATTTATAATTTGTATAAAATTATTTTCAAAACTGATCGTATTTTATCAGTTTAGTGTTTTTGAACTATGATATTTTTACGAATGTACTTCTGAAGACATAATGTTATATTTAGTTTATGACAACGTCCTGTAATTGATAAATCATAGATTAAACATATATATATATATATATATATACGAGTTCGATATTAACAAAGAACAACACACAAAGTAGGGAAACACACTTACAGACTCAAATTTTCGGGTAATCCGTCTTCAGGAGAAAAGAGAATGGGAGACCAAGCACGTTGTAGGCGCAACGGCAAGTAACTTGGCGTTACTTGCCGTTGCGCCTACAACGTGCTTGGTCTCCCATTCTCTTTTCTCCTGAAGACGGATTACCCCAAAAAATTTGAGTCTGTAAGTGTGTTTCCCTACTTTGTGTGTTGTTCTTTGTTAATCTCGAACTCGTATTGTGTCCAGTTTGGATCGTATTTCGTTTTATCAGTGAAAATATAATATATATATATATATATATATATATATATATATATATCAATAACAACTGATCTACTTTCGTTCACATAGACAAAATACCCAAATTTGAAAGGTGTAAAAAATCTCGAAAAAAACGTTTCATGTAAAATTTATAAAAATATTATGTATTTCGGTTTTAAACTCGATATTGCAACTTTGACCTATACGCAAATTTAACGTAATTTTTCATACATCTTTATTTAATCTGAAAGCCAAAAAAAACAATTGCTGAGCATTCATTTCATTTATATTGTATTGAAAAATCATGGGTTTAGTGATGAGGATTGCTTGAGGATGAAAATGAATAGTCAATTAAAGTGTTGAAACGCAGAATCAGAGAGTTATTGGAGTTTTATCATTAATATGCTGTATAGCTACCACAGCTTATAAATGAAGAAAATCTGTTAAATCGTTTTTCCTTGTGAGTAATTTTCTGAATAATTGCAAAGAAAATTGCCCGTTTCTAAAGCAAATCATAATGGGTGGGGAAAATTGGATTTTTTGTAACAATGGTATATGAAAAGACCGGCATAGACGTGATGAACTACTTGATAGAAGATTTTGAAAAGGAAACAGAATGTTTTTTTTTAATGGAATAATAAACCCGTTGATTAATTCTTTGTATAGTAACTGCGAAATACTTGGGAATAAGGAAGCTTTTGGTTCAAAGGGAAAAAAATTACTACCGTTAAAGGAAATGCGCAGTTGGTTGAATGAAAGTTTGCGGTTGTAATTTTGATGGTTAAATTGTTTTTCAATGATTGTCGCAAATAGTGACGGTTTAAAACAAAGTCGGATTGGTTTTATTTGGTCTGAGGAAAAAGGCGCTATGGGCTCATTAGAAGTGCTGCAGGACCCTGTAGCACCCTGCTAAGTAATATCGCCTGCACAACCACTTCACCCACCCTTCCTTGTCGACTCTCCCTTCCTTAAAAATAAACTACCCTAACGAGATTCTCCCCTTGTGTACTACCTCCACCACCTGAGCCTCTAATTGAAAACACACACACACACACACACACACACATCACCATCGGTAATTTAACTTCGCACATGTTGCTGGATTTGAGGTCAGTTTACAAAAATAGACTAACTGCAAAAACGTTTCTGGTTGGGAAATGTTTATCTATTCCTATTCACCAGGTTCACTGGCGCCATGTCACTTGGAGAGCTTGAGAAAAAACTCTTATTTCTTTCCTGGGAGGTAGATCTGCTCTAGAGCTCCGCCTCAATTGCTAGAAACCGAAGATAGACAATATATACAACGTGTACAGCCGATGACTTTTAATGATTTTACTTTCGCAAATCATCACACAAGTAAATATTATTGATAAATGCGATATTGACCGAACTAAACATCTCAATCTTTTATAAATGCATATCTCCTGGACTGTGTTCACATTTTTTTCTCTCTCTCAGGACAATACCATCTTACCTAGCTGCACACATATAAACGCTATTTTTTTCCCCTGTGATAAGTCGTTACGTTCCCCAATTTCCTGTATAAATTCATTTTTCTCTCCATTATTCAATCTGTTGTTTCATTATCACTTATCCATAATTTTTTCAATGTTTTCCATACCTCTTTCAGCGCTTGTTTTTTAAAAATGTCTTTTCCAAAATCGAAGTTGGTGACACTGTGACCTGCATCATGATTTGCTTTCTTCAGTTTCTTAGAAATATTGTCTGGAAGTCTGTGTTATTTTCATTATGCAGGCTGCACTGTGAAAACAAGAATTGATTTGTTATATTGCTAATGCTCTAGAAAAAGAAAAACATTAATTGCTTGGAAAAACTACTATAGAAAACAAAATTAAGAATAGTCGCTTATTTTTGTGTAATAGTCTATTTTTTGGGTAAAAAGTTAAACTTTTGTTAGTCTATTCGTTGTATAGGTAAAAATAATACAGGTAACACCTGCTAAACACGATGGCAGACGAAAACGTGAATAGATACATGTAGGTACATACAGACATCACGGAGTTATAAAACTACAGATATGTCACTCGTATTCAATCATGAGCAAAATTCATTCATTAATCTCGCTATATGAATAAAATTTGATTTTCCTATAGTAAACTAAAAAAGCAAATTGAATATTTTATATGTTCATCTTCTATTATTAACCAGTAAAAGTTTCATACACAACACAAATATGTTGCTGGACTCTTTTAGTATTACTTGGGCAAAATACTCGTCTCTGTCTTCCAACGTTTTGAAATTTATATTTTAATTTTTAAGTCTACAGGAAAATCATAATCTAATATTAGTAACTAAAAATCATCGGATTAAAACAGAAAAAAATATAATTAATCATACCTTACAGTAGTGTAGGAGTTAAAAACGGTAGGTTCTAAATAATTCAGGCTATCGTCTGAGGAGGTTATTCAACTGTTGCTATGGAGTAGGAGAATTAACAGATAAATACCAGAAAACATATTATTGTAGAAAAAAATATGAACTTAAATAAAATAGGAAGTGTGTATGCAAGGGTAAAAACAACAAAAACATTAGGTAATATATGTAAGCAAAAGGAGATTGTTATGAAAATTCAGTACACTAATTATAAAAGTACAAAATAGTGCTATTAATCTACATTTTGAATGACTGAAGTACTTTGTATAACTTGACATAGCCAATTCGGCCAGTTGTCTGTTGGCTTCCAGTCTGGTCCAGGCAATAACACAATCAAGTGTACTTTCATAACCGAAGATAGGAATATAATATAGAAAGAGATTAACAACAAGTAATATTAACGCATCAGAATGGATAAGAAAAGCTAAAACAAGAAATATAACTAAGGTTATATGAAATCGAGAGAAAGAGAAACACCAAGGATAGTGAAACAAAACAGAATCATAAATGCTGTAGGGGTGGAAAGCCGTTAAGTAAATCTCCCGACTCGGCCAAGTTACTTATATTGAAGATCGTCCATTGAGGCATTTATGAACTAGAAACCTACTAGTGCTGGAAAAAATATTTTATTAAACTTTTTATTCATAGGATTTAGTAATCCACTAAAATGTTGCTTGATTATTCAAGAAATGTAATTTGTATGCCATCTAGAATATATTTTCCGATTTACTTTATTTAAATTTATTTTTTTCAATTATTAAAATTTGTACTAACTTAAAGTAACATGGCTATCTAATTATTGTTAAAATATATTAGATTTAATGCAATGTTTATTTATTGGAAGAATGCAACGTGTGTAGTGAAGAAAAATTTTGTTTGTTTCCGATTGTCACTTTTTTAGGGTCTTTACCTTTAATGTGGATCTAGAGGCAGATATTTTGACTCATTTGTTGTTTGCACCCAGTTTTGTTATGAGCGATCCACATTATCCGGTTAATCCTACATTGAGAGTCCTACATTTTACCTCACCTATTATTTAGCAGGTGTCTGACATTGTACAGGCTTGGAGATTTGGAGAAGTTTCAGTCTCGACAGTTACTATGTATATAAACCACATAATAAAATATAATAGAGGCTTTTACAACTCTAAACCTGCATATTTTCTCCGACAGACTTTGTTTAACTCAAACGAAAACTGTTATTAATCTAATCGTCTATTAAGCTTCAAGGATTACATTACCTCATTTAAGGTTTACTTATATTTAAGATTACCAAAAATAAAGGAAAAGAGACAATGGTCTGTGCTAAGTTGGCAACTCTGGAGTCTAATAACACTCATCGTCTTTCAATTGCACTAACGAATTTTTCCCTATAATTGTGGGGGTTATACAACAACAACAACAACAATACAAAAAAAAAGTAATAACATAGTCAAAGAAAAATAATTCTTTTGTGAAGAAAAATCATGCGTGCTACTGAGCCACGCTCTTATAGGGTTTGGAAATGATGTCTAGTTTTATTTTTAATTTATGTGTAGTTATAAAAAGAAACATATTACTCAGAATGGTGCTGTAAAAATTTTTTTTTAATCAACTCCCAAGATTACGAGTAGGTTTTTCGTTTCTATTTTATGATGATACTTGCAGAAAAGCATAAAGCTGAGTTAGTTGGATCTCAGTGTAAATTATGTTTAAGGGAAGTCTAATCCTGCAGATGAAAGGGACTGATATAAATTAAGAAAGAGGGTAGACAGTAGAAGAGATAGGGGTGTTGGATAGAAGGAAGTGGAATGAGAAAAGGAGGGGTGGTAATATATGGAGGGACGAGGAAACAGATATAGAGGGTAGGGTGGGCGTGTGAGAGGACAAGACTCGCACTGCCATTAGGCAGGACATCTACAAACCGTGGTCATTTGTGTTCTCATCCGTCAGTCCCAAATCCAAAACACCCTCACTGCTCACCACTATGCAAAAGTCAGTCGCCTTTACTTTAAAAAAAAAGTAATGTTATTAACTCACTACACAATGAATTAATATAGCATTTATTGAGAGATGTACCGTGGGTATACAAAGAACGAGTGACGTTCTCCACCCATTTCCCTCTTCATACAAACGACAATATTGCAGCCAAATTACCAGACTTAACTTAATGATCTTACTTATTACTAATTCTGAACATCAATGTTTTTTGGTTATTTATCCATATTTTTTTTCTTATAAGCGATTAAAATAAAACGATTGGATGAACTAAATATGCTAAATTCACAGAAAGAACACACATAAAGTATATCACAAAAACTCTCTACTGTATTTCCACTGCCTCCAAATCAGATGTGAGTTCCTCTGAAGACAAGACATGACTGTTGTCTTCGGAGTGGTTCGTGTCTTTCTACTTAATGAAGAGGCAGTCGAAATACAGTAGTAAGTTTTTGTGATATTTTTATGTGTTCTTCCTTCCTTTAAAGATACGAGTATATAAATATATATACACTTTTACGTTGTAAATACGATAGAAACGGGCAAATATAGTTCAATGTAGAAAAAGAAACATAGAGAAATTAAAAGAACACACTTACAGTCTCTAATTTTCGGTTTGAACCCTTCTTCAGGAGAGATAAGAGAGGGAAACCAAGCGCACTGGTTCAGAGATGGTTAGAGACCCTGGATTGTATTTCCAACGAAAAAGTATATATTTATTCACAGAAAGAACAAACATAAAAAAATCAAAGAAATTCACTTATATTTTTCGATGGCCTCATCATAATTAATTGAGTCGTCACGTGTCTGCGGGGTGACTCACATCTATCTTCCTGATGATGAGGCAATCTAAATATGCGTGTGGTTTCTTTTATCTGCGTTCTTTCTATATATATGTTTGTAAAAGTTAGAAACAGTGCTTCATTTAAAGAAAAATAGTGATTTAATCTTTCTGTTGAAAAACAGAGATTGGAAAAAATGGTTTCGAAGTTTGGAAAAAATATTCGACACAAAAGCCCAGTTAGAAATCAGAAAACAGACTAAGATATTTGAACCTTAACATGTGGTATTCCTCAGAGTCAAATCTCAACAGTTGAGATTATGACTTATTTATTGTGAAATCCTTGTACATATATAAGCTTCTAATATCGATGATGAGATAGCAATGTGCAATGTGCTCTGATCGTTGCATACAAAGTCTTCTATGAAATGTGGGACATAACATTATTACTCTTTAGCCGTTTTCAGCTCAAGAAATTGCATTCCAGCTTAAATAATGTCAACAACTTTTTATATTATGCATTGGTTAGCTTTAATGATAGGTGTCTCATATTGTGGAGGCATAATTTAAATATTATATAAATATTGGAAGCTTAGTACAGATAATCGTTAATAAATTCAATAGAATTATATAATTTTGATTACAATCAAGTAATATTGGGGAAAGTTAAATATTGATTAAAGTTGGAAGTTATTTTGAAATTTCTAAGAATATATATCTGGATTTACATTCTATTTCATCCATTTTTTTTTAATTTCCTTTCGTTGGAGTTTATCCTGTGTTTAAAATTCTTATCAAAATATTTATCTTAGCTTGCTCTGCAGTATACATATATATGTTAACTAAGTATTTTTTGTGAGTTTCATACATGTTAATTCACAGCGCACATCAAAACCAGGGAATAATATATTTTTTATGCATTCCAGTTTTTAAGCGCGGATTAACTTGTGAAGATCAAAAAAATGGATATTCTATTTTTTTTGTTCATTACATTAATAAACAAATAAATAATATTTTTTTAAAAATTGTACGTCCTTATAAAATAATTATTAACAAAATTTAGCAATTCTTTTCATGCTCATTAGCGTCATTTCGTTCAGTCTCTATTCAACTTCTGTTAGAGTAGTAACATCAAACGATTATTTATTTAATGTGAAAAGACGACTTTGAAGTTGACTGAAGATGTTACCTAAAGGCATTTTAGGAGATTTTCTAAGCAAATAAACTTCGTTTGCTGTGACCTGGTTTAACCGATTGAATATATAATAGATGAAAAATTAAATAAATATATCATATTTCAGGAATTTTTTCTAATGAGATCTTAAAACTAACTAAATATCCCTCTAAATCTTCAAAATGATGAGTCATTTGCAAAAACTACATTTCCTTAGAACTTCGTTATTACATAATATAAAAAAAATTAAAATACACATTTACCGAACCTCCATAAATGAATTCAAGTCGCAATTTTTATACATTTTTTTCGGTGTACTTAGATTTTTCCATTCAAATTTGTATTTTTAATGATCTATTTCATTTTTATTAAAGTTCCCTAAAAAGCCAATTCGATATTTCTTGGCTATACTAATTTGAATAAAAATCTATGTATATTGATTTTTAAATGATGGGGAATTTCAAAAAAAAAATGACGTATCCAGACAAAAGAGTTTTATGTATTTAGATCACTTAGTGTTCTTCTTCACGGTAACATATGGGCTGTCAGGGGTATTATGGTAACAGGGATTTAAGGACTCCTTCAACAAGCCGCTTCCAACAATGCAGATGCAAGCCTAAAGAAGAACACTAAGTGTTCGAAAGCATTGTTAGTTTTAACATTAAGTTCATTTATGTGGAGACGTAATTTTTTTGAAATTCCCATCATGAGTAAATACCAAACAATAACAGATTACACAAGTAATGCTTTTTAAATGTTAGTCAACTCAGTTTTTCAGCCCTTGTAACAATCAGTCAGCAAAATAGATCATTTCAATCATAAGAGAAAGAATAATTCTAATGAGATTAAAGTCTTCAGTTTATCTCCATGGAACTGTCCTGTCAAAACGAGGTGATGTCTCTTAATTAAGAAAAAGCTGAGAGTTTTATCTTATGGTAGAGAGCGTTGACTCGTGAACATGCCTTTTGACGGTTTAAATATCCAATCATGGTCCACTCTTCAGTATAATCCAATCAATTATATGCTAAGAATGTTTGAACCTGAAAAATGTTAATCGGTTTAACCAAATGAATAATAAATGATAACTATAAATTTATACAATTAATATGATTTTCTTATGAATTTCACAGAGGATGTGTATTCAAGAAAATTACGAAGTTTTTTTTTTAATGCATAGACAATATTTATTGTCGTACGATATCTGTGCACTCATTGGAGTGATTTTTTGCGTTTGTTACTTCTGGTATATCAGCGTAGCCCAGTGATATATTTGCTCTTCTCTGGACTGGTAGATCCAGGGTTCGATACCCACTCCGGCCTTCACGTCGTAGATGAAAAAATCTGAACATTTAGTTTCCTGCAGAAGACGTTAAACTGTCACTCCTAAATCTGTAAGATGTCAGTTCTCGTCAGCTTAGGCTATTCTAAACACACTGGAGTTAGCCAAAATTTAGGACTCCTAATACAAAATGTTCATTTTGTCGTCAGAAAGGGCCAATCTTAGACCCATATTATGTGTTCGTTCATGGGGTGATCATTGCACCCTAACCTAACCCAACCTATTTTGTACCTATATTTTTATGGGTTAGTTTATTCAGTATTGAATTTTACGGTTACATATGTAAATGAGTGACAACTAAGACAAGCAACCCACGCAAAAAGTTACATCATATTTCTTGAAAATTTTATTAATTATATTTTACCTTCAGAGAGAGTTCTTTAATACAACTACTAATCGCCTCACACACAAAAAGTTTAAAGACTTTTTTTTGTTCGCATTATAAATAATTAAAACATAACTTTAATTTAATCACTTTTCATCTATTATATTTTTAATTGCGGTGAAAACTTAAGGTAGAGTTGTTGTAATATATATCAAGATACGTGGGCACAATAGTTTATAATGAAATTTCTTATAATAAGACTTTTGTGCTTTGCGACTGTCATTGGCATGAACTACTTTGGGACGGTGTGCTCATGATTTTTACTTCCTCGAGTGAAATATCAAGCCTTTTAAATAATATTGAAACCTCAAATCTTCAATTCAAAAGAAAATCACTTATCTTTTAGTCGCTAAAAGTTGCAATCTAGATTCTAAAATTACTTTGTGGATTAAAAAATTGAGCATCTACCACTAATAAGCAAAGGTAGTCAAACCAGTTCTTAGATTGATTGTACCATTGAATAATTTAAAAAGGGATATAAAATATAAAAATTTGCTAAGTTTAATATTCATTAACATTTTAATATATATTTACCTTTTTTTTAATGATAATTTATATAATCTGTTTGTAAAGAAAAATTGCAATACCATTGTATTTATCAAATCCATATCTATATTATTCATGGGACTCTTGTTTTTTGCCTTTCTGAATCATAACAAAAGTGAAACGCAAACTGAAACTAAAATATTTGAATCCCCTGGGTTGGAGTTATAAATCCCTATTGAGCTTTTATTATTCATGCTTTCTCAGCTCTTATTTGAACAATTATTTATTTAAATGCTTTTAATTTCATTTACTCTCTATATGAAACATAAAGAAATAAAACTATTGTATTTGAATAAAAATTTCTACTTTTCAATGGAAATACATGTTTTGAGGTCTTCTTAGTGCAATAAATAAGTATATTTTATGTAAATTTATGTGTAATTGTGCGTGTGTGTTGTATATGTATACAATAAAGAATAAGAGAAAGAGAGAGACTGTGAGAGAGAGTATACCTCGAAATTTTATACTCACAGTTTTATACCCAATATTTTGTATTGCAGTTCTTGTTAGCGCTGGAGTCAAATATCAATCATGTCACCAAGAGTACAGTTTTTTTTTTTTAAATTTGCTAAGGAGACAAGGTTAGCTCAGTGGAAATGTGCTTGCCTCTGAACTGGTAGGTCCGGGGTTCAATACCCACTCTGGCCCTCGATTTATTCATGAGCATGATTCCTGATTTATTCATGGATTCCTGAATATATTCTTACGAGGAGAGAACGTTAAGCGGTCGGTCCCGAGCCTTTACGATGTCAGGTATTCGTTAAAGGCCCAATGCAGCATCGATCCGGTAACGTGGCTGACCCATTACTAAAATGTATGCCAAATAACAAAGAAATCACAGTTTACGCCTCTAGAACAGCACTATTGGTGAAAACCCATGAGTGTGGGTATTGGAAAATATACAACCTAATATTTTCTGCCATGGTGATTTTTTTATCAAGCCCAAAATTAGTATCAAATATCAAATTGAAATTGGAATTAAACTGTATAGGAGTTAGAGATAATTTGACCTTTAGAAAGTTGTAGGTATTTAGTTTCATAAGTGACAGCAAGAATTAAAGTTTCTTCTGTCAAGCATCCTGTTATTCCGGTTCAAGATTTATCTTCCCAAGAGAGCTCTATTTCACCCGATCACCTTTCCCTGAATTAATGACTTCTTTCTGCCACCTAAAACTCGATTATTGCTCATGTAATTCATGTCAAAAGTCGAATGAAATGAACTTTAAAGATGCGATTTTCTTACCACTTTTAATTAACGCAAATGTCATTATTTTTGCCAGTTATATAACAAAAACAAATTACCTTCCTTATTTGATTGTATAACTAATAACTGATTTAGAAATAAAAAGGAATAAATATTGACCTATTTACTAGACTGAACGTTCTTCCAGACCCTTTGCACTAGTATTCCGCTTTTCTTCCTCCTGATGATAGTCAAACCAAAACTTTGAGGCGTCGAGTCTTTGAATTAATATTGCGATTTTTTTTTTTGGATCTTTGTGGTCTTTTTAGAATTAATTTACCATGTATTAATGAGTATAAATGATACATAGTTCAATATAAATAGAGGTACTGTTTGACCGAAAATTAGAAATCATATGTGTGTGTTTTTCATTTATCTGGGCATCTTTGTTTCTATTGACCTTTAGTTGTCCGTTTAGGGTCTTTTTTTCATCGTTAAGGTTTAGATACCTATGGATTAAAAGAAAACAACACGGAATATATATATATATATATATATATATATATATATATATATATATATATATATTATATATGATAAAACCACAATAAGAAAATGGGAAAACAAGACTAAGATCTTTCAACCGTAACAAGCGGTCGTCGTCAAAGTCAAAAACCCAACTGTTTTTTTGAAACCCAATTTTTTGAAACCCAACTCAGTTGGGTTTTTGACTCTGACGAAGACCTCTTGTTAGGGTTGAAAGACCTTAGTCTTGTTTTCCCAGTTTATTATTGTGGTTTGATCATTGATTATAATTTCAGTTGTTTATGTGAAATCGGTTTACATATATATATACACTTTTTCGTTGGATATACGATCCAAAACGGACAATATCCCAAACGGATAGTTTAATACAGAAATAGAAACATAGAGAAATCAAAAGAACACACTTACAGTCTCTAATTTTCGGTTTGAACCGTCTTCAGGAGAGATAAGAGAGGGAAACCAAGCGCAGTGGTTCAGAGATGGTTGGAGACCAACTGGTTCAGAGACGGTTGGAGACGGAAAGTGGAAAGAAACTGGAAAGTTGACTGAGATCTTCCAACCAAAACAAATGGTATTCGTCAGAGTTTAACATCTGTAGTCCTGTTAAGAAGGGTGGTGAAATTCATAAAAAATTAAAATGTTCTGCTGAGAGAAATTCTGATCTGGCTGTTGGCCAAGAGTAAACAGTGGTCAGAAATGCTAGATCATAGGTGCTCTGTGCTGGTCAAGGATAGGGCATTAGGTAGAGATGTTGCTAGGTCTGTAATGCACTGTGGTCGTACAGGCAGATGTGTTTTGATTGCGTATATGTGCTTTTTTTTTTATTAAAAAAGTCACTGAATGGATAAAGAAATATTGAATAGTTGCAAAATTTGTCTTTAATATTTTGTAATTCTGAGGAATTAATATCATTCTTTAGACATACCAAAAAAAAAAATTCATTCGGTCCAACGTCATAAAAGTTGTGATGAGAAAGCGTTCATAAGTTAATAGCCAATTACAGTTATGATTAACAGCCTCTAACCATTTTAAATAATAGTTCACCCATAAATTGTTTTAATTCCTTCAAAGATATAAAACCCTATTCATACTTAGCATTTGCCCATCAATTCCAAGTTTTCAAATCCCTCATTTAATTTGAATTAATTAATAAAATTAATTGGAATGACAATCGGTAGGGTGATTTAAGGTGCCCTCCTGCAGGTTAAGACACGCTGTTAAGTGTGATCTATTCATTTCATTATGTGCTAATAACACCCATTACCTTCAGTTACCTCGGCTTTGTCCCACAGTAATGGAATTGTCATATTCTAAGTTATGCATTGTTCATTATTTTCTCATGCATAACTATTGTATTATGAATTGTTAAAATGAAATCATCATTAAACAGTTAAATGACCTTTTCAGATTGTTAATTCAGCTATCTTTGTTTAATGTTCGTCACTAGATATTTTTTCTTACTCTAAGGTATGACTAAACCATCGTACTATATTTACTAGTATTCATTTTGAAGAATAAATGATCTAATACAGATAACCGTTTAAAAAAGAATTAAATACCATATAAACAATAGCAAATGACTTGTTTAATGCAGCAGTAACAAATAACATAATAAAAAGTAAAAATAATTGAAAAAAGTATATTTATCAAACTTTCGACAACAATATATAAGCACTAAAACATTGGAAAACCTAACTAAAAAATTGTTTTTGACCAAAGCGATAAAAATTTAACGTTTTTGAAACAAAAAAAATAATATGTGAAACAATGGAATATAAAACTAATTTATATGTTAAAGATGAAGTAAGATAAAATATGAAGTGTATAAACATATATTTAGGTAATTCAAAACAACTGGGAGAAAGATAAAACAAAGATTTTATAACACTTTAAGCTTATGTAAATAGTTATAATAAATCAAGCAATGCAAATCATTTAGCTTCATTTGGACATGAATCAGATATTGTGGAAAATTTATTCTACTTACTAAATACGTAGGCTTAATATAGATTTAAATTATAGAAGAACTTAATCATATTTTATTTTATAAGAACTTAATTAATCATTTTATTTAATCTACATATGAGCTGGTAATATTTAAATACAGACATGTGGGCAATTAATTAATCAATAACTTTTAATTATTGATAGTCGAACAAGAGGATATTGTGTTAAAAGTGGGAATAAAAATAGAAAAATGACAAGCATGTTATAATTTCGGATTAAATAAGAAAAGAATAAAATTAGAATTATGGTAAATAAATAAAGAAATAAATTATAATTATAATAATATCAAATGAAATCTATAGAAACCATATATTTGGCATCTTTTAATGTATAAATAAGCAATCCACGAATTGGCAGATGAGTTTTCCTTGAAGAAGGAGAATGTAAGACAGTGGTCGAAATTAACCCGACGTAAGGTTAACTCGAGAGATGCAGAGAGAACAGTAACAAATAACATAATAAAAAGTAAAATTAATTGAAAAAAGTATAATTATAAAACTTTTAACAACATTATATAAACAATAGTTAATGGGTTAGTTTCACTGATGTTAGTAATATTAGAATTAGTAGTAATACTTTAGTAGTAACTATTACAAAATTAATTAAAAAAAATGTAATCACCACAATCTGAGAATTTTAGAAGCTATATTAATTTAAAAACTGAAACCAAAAAGTCGAAATATTCAAGTCGAAAATAGTAGCAAAATTTTAAAGCTCTTTATTTCACACCAAGGACATCCAGAAACCCTTACTGATAGTAACTCGGACGACGAGGCTACTCACTCTACATGATAAACCAACCACCAGCTCATCTTAAACTTCAAGAAAAACAACAACCAATGTCTTTACTTTAAATTTATGATAAACCAGAAAATTGACCTAAGAAGTAATTCATGTCCAGAAAGAGGAATGTTGATGATTCAAAGTATATCGACTATAGGAGATATACATTATAGTGTAGACGAAATAGGGAGGGTGTTATTTAAAAAGATTGGGAAGCTTGTTAAGAAACAGGTATCAGCTAAGTTTGGTGTCATTTAGAAAATATATATATATATATATGTATAAAATAAATTCAAAACGAAGGAAACACACAGAAAGACACAGACATAACTCACATCGATATTTCGACCATCGTCGTCATCAGGAGGTGTGAAGAGCGAAGAGTCCCGCAGGAGAGCTTCCTTCGCTCTTCGCTCTTCACACCTCCTGATGACGACGATGGTCGAAATATCGATGTGAGTTTATGTCTGTGTCTTTCTGTGTGTTTTCCTTCGTTTTGAATTTTATTTTATTTTAAAAAACTCGCTGGACCGTATCTTTTAATATATAATATATATATATATATATATAATATATATATATTATATATATTATTATATTGTATGTTAATAGTCAAGACAAAGAAACATAGAGAAATTTCTATAATAATAAGGGTCTCTTCTAGAATTACCAAGTAATTGGGATATCAGTGGACCAAATGAAATTATAAAAGCATATAAAACTCAATTTTACTGTATACCATAATAATAATATTTTTAAATTACACAAGAAAACCAGAATGGTCGAAATCATACGTTTATATTATGCGAATATTGACTTGGAAACTGTAAACTGTTTAGATAAAAATAATTATATAGATTTTTTCTTTCGGTAATATAAAATTATTCATGAATATAATGAATAGGACTGATTTATTAGTTAAACCTTATCAGGGCTATGATCACACATTTAGATATAGAGTATCCTAAACGTGATAGGTGAAAGTGAAGGGTTTTGTTGCTGATGAGTTCCGAACAAAGCCGCTCAAAGGAGTTATTTATTTACAAGTTTATCCTTGCCAACAGGTATGTCCTAAACCCTTTTAGTGATGCCCTTACCCCAACCAGTTTTAATTATCTACCTATATCAAATGGTATACATGTTTCATTTCATCTCTTCAAATTGATGACGAAAACCATTTACCCCAAAAATAATGAAAATACATTAATTATTTAAACTATCATTCCCATATTTATTATCAATTTTTATTTACAAATACTGTTTCATACCACAAATCAATATTGTTTAACAAATTTTCTTTATTCTACTGATTACTTGATATAAGCAGATTTTCCAAAACGGCATTCTTACCGATGGAAATTTTTTTAATTAATTAATCCTAAAATTTTCGTCCTACAGCGAAAACAAAAATACATGAATGTACGTTAAATTTAATTTTTTCAGTACAGCTATTTTCAATGTTGTTAAAAATAGTAATTTTATAGCATTCTATAAAAGTTTTATTCAACATAATAGTGAATTTCTTTATATATATACCTTCAAAATTTCAGTTTATATTTCTACTGATTAATACCTCAAAGCGCATCTTCATTTGCTCGATGTATGTATTTTCAGAAAAACAGACTAATAACATAATTGGATACTTTAATCATCTGCTCTTAGAATTGTATGTAATGTCTTTTTATTCTCTTTGGTTTCAGAGCGGTTAAAACAACTTGAAATATTTATAGCAAACAACTTCGAACCTGTTGATTCTAATTATTTTTTTTTATAAAGAAATCAAGAAGAAAATAAATTACCATATTCAATTTGCATCACGATATTTGTTTCTTTTTTATAAAGCTACTATTTTTTTTACTTTATTACTAGCATTGTTGATACTTATAATAAGCATTACCTGTTTTTTTTATTTGAATTTAGTAATTGGAACATATACAAAAATTTTTATTTTACTAAAATTAAATTTATTTTACTAACATATTTAAATACAAGTAATATATAGGTATATCTTTTTTTTTTCTTTTGAACTCAGAAAACAATTTCGCTTATTGCTAAATAAACCAATGTCTCTGAAACCGATTTGTATATATTTATATATATTTGTATAATCAGGGAGCAGATTTTCATTCATACAAATTTCGTTAAACACTTTTTGAACCTTTGTTTTAGTCTCTTTTTTTATTAACTTTTCTAATTAGTGTTTTGATGTTTTCTGGGATATGAAATAATAACTGTCCAAAAGTTTTATCTTTAAAACTCATTGTTCACAATATACACTTTTTAACAACTCACCGACGTTTCAGTCTCCATGGACCATCTTCAGGGTATTTTTTTAAAATTTAACTGACTAAAGCTAGAAATTAAAACTCTATGTAAACTAAGATTAAAAACTATACAAAATGCATTATGCATGTCGACTGTTTTATTGTTATTATATATATATATATATAAAGATTTCACATAAACCCGTGAAACAACAATCAATGATCAAACCACAATAAGAAATGGGAAAACAAGACTAAGATCTTTCAACCGTAACAAGCGGTCTTCGTCAGAATCAGAGTTGGGTTTTTGACTCTGACGAAGACCGCTTGTTACGGTTGAAAGATCTTAGTCTTGTTTTCCCATTTCTTATTGTGGTTTGATCATATATATATATATATAATATATATATATATATATATATATATATATATATATATAATATCAACTCAATAAAGAAATAAAAATCCATGGTAAATTAAATTGACGATGTGACAATAATGATACACCAAGCACGTGATACATAGTGATAAAATATTCCCCAAATTATAATTTTTAACATAGGATGAGTTATGTTATTAGTATGAAAAAGAAATATCAAAAAGAATAAAATAATATTATGAAATATGGAAAATAAAATAATGAAAATAATAATATAAACTAACTTATTAGTTAATGACGAAGCTTAGTTAAATGAAACCAAATTTAACTGTTCCACTCAATCCTTGATAATGAATAAATTTTCTTGAAACGTAAGATTTATAACTGTGATTTAGCAGACTATAAAATGCTTAATGAAAAATGTGGTTACTTTAAAATTTTCACTGGTTGTAAATACTAGATGAATATCTTAAAAATGAGTACCTAATTAACATAAATATGTCTTTTGGAAAGATCCCTAAGAGTTTCTATTTGGGAATATCGAGGGATTATAATTTTTATAGTAAAGTAATAATTTATAGTTATAGTTTATGGTAATATTTATAACGGTATATCGCTAATTTCTAAACTATGGTTTCTTGAAATTTGCATAAATTATCTGATTTTAATTGTAAAACTGGATGTTAAAGGATTTTATTAAATTGCTGGTTTTCTTTTTTTGAGGAGTTAAGGTGATTGAGGGTCTTCGTCAAACACCTCTGACCTGATTGCTCAAGGGAATATTTTCTCAGCCAGATTCTACATTGGGAACCCTAAATTTTTAAGTCAAGTGTATTTAGAGTAAACATCTTTAACAAGTACCTGGTATCGTATAGAAACCGACTGCTTAATGTCTGAGGTACAACGTATCCAGATTTTTTCATCTCTCGTAAAAAAATTGAAAGCCAGAGGGCGAATGGAACCAGGATCTCCCAGGACAGAGATGAGTATGCAAGCCAGTATCCTTGCCAATTGTTACAGTCTTGAAAAGCAATTGTTTTTTTTTATCCGGTAATTTTGAAGGTTTATCAAGAAGTCATATATCAGTTTGTAGTATTTTTTTTTTCAGTTTTCCGCTCAGAGCACAAGTACGATGTTTGTCTGGGTTCAGTATTAAGTGGATTGTGGGAACCGAATACGGTTTAGGAAGGCCGGAAAACACAAATCAGCCTGGAGTGTGAAAGTTAACGGTAACACTCTTCTGTTCATTGATACGTGTTCTCATCTTAAACCAGATTATTTTAATATTTAATTGTTATTTGTTGTGTTTGAATGTTATCACGATTTTCACTTGAAGATAGTGTAATAGCCTACTTATTAGTCAAAATAGTAATTAGTCAAATATGTTGTAGACCTTTAAATCTGTTTTTCCTTTGTTGTCATTAATATTTAGAATCACGCTCTGTTACTGTGAGATCCATTTTTGGATTCAGAGCTAATATTCCTCAAGGATACAACAGACTTTATGATAATATCAATCCACAAATAGTCTTTTCCTGTATAGCCATAAAATAATGGACTGTACTTGAGTCTGTTTATAAGTTGTTGAAGCTATATTTCGTAGTATATCCTGCCTAATCCCCATTCTGGTATCGAATACCGTCTTCAAATAATTCAATAGCATTTCATTCATATAATTGATATCATTAATAGCCATTGAGTACTGCAGATGTAAGACGCCTATGGATAACTACTGTACGACTGACCTAGCAAACTCTAAAGGTTGTAGACAGCCTGTCTTCAGTTAAAGAAAGTTTGAAATGGATAATTTGGATAGCAAATGTAATACTGGCAAATCTTTGTCTAAGGCTTATAGACTACTGCTCTTGAGTACTGCAGATGTAAGACGTCTTTGGATAGCTACTGTACGACTAACTCAGCAGAGTTCAAGAGTTGTAAACAGTCGGACGTACTGCAGATGTAAGACGTCTTTGGATAGCTACTGTACGACTAACTCAGCAGAGTTCAAGAGTTGTAAACAGTCGGACTTCTATTAAAAAAGAGTGGGGTGGATGATTTAGATGACCGTCTAGTATTAAATGTTGCATGAGTAAAATATCTTTAGATTATAAATATGGTACTGTCATATCTCACTCTAACTGTTATAGAATCCCTTCTTTCAACCATAACAAGAAGTCATCGTCAGAGTCAAATTCCAACTGAAACCAAACATTTAGAAACATCTGGTAAGGAATTGATAGGAGTGGGAAGGACATAGTTACCTAACTTTTTACTGAAGTATGCGTGCTACGTTTTTGATACAAGAGTAATAAATGGCCTACTACAGTGATAGTCTTATAGACTACTTTACAAACAAAAGCTCTTGGCTATATTTAAGTTCTCTTTTCATCTATGACAAAAGTCATACACGATGAATACCTATTGTCTTGAATTGATGCCACAAAAAAATCTTCTTACATTTGCTAAAAGTTAACGTCTGTAAATACAAAAATATACATCTATTTAGATTCTAGAAAAACATTAAATATAGTTTGTAGAGTATAAAAAAATAATGAAGAGTTTTATAAATTCAGGATCACTGGAGTGTTGAGAAATGACATTTGTAACTCTGTAGTAATTTCCAAAGGAATACTTCATCACCATCAGAAAATCAGAAAACCTGAGAAAAATGTTTAATATAATAATGAACTATACCATAGTTCAATTTTTTTATTATTGTGAAGGTATTTATTTTGTCTGTTCTTTATAATTTGTAATTTTTATCATTTATTTATATTTTTTTATAGTAATACTAAAAGTTTAATCATAGATATAAAATAAAACAAAGAGTAATTCTGTTGTCGAAGGTGGTTATATTTGAGGAAAAAAAAAAGATTGGCAAAAAATAATAGGAGTGCTAAAGGGATCCATGTTAAGCAGGTGGCTGGCGAATTGATTATCCCGCAAAAGAGGTTTTTCCTTCAATTTACTGCCGGCCATTAAACAAGCCACAGCGCGGAATACCCGGAGGAGCTGGATTTATCATCTTTAGCCGCATTGATGCGCTCTTCACTTCATTATTTACTCTACAAAAGAAACCAAGAGGAGAATTTTTCTTTCTTTTCTTTTACTTAGTTTTCCTCACCTTTAAAAAAAAAACTTGTAATAAAGTTTAAATGTGTTTACCAACTTAAAAAGGCATGTAACGTTCATTATTTTAAAGTTTAAGGGTAAATATTTTGCTATTGTGAAAAGTGCTTTATTTTAATCTTTAAAGATTCAGGAAAATTCATTATAAATTAACGTGCTTACAAATATACTGCGGTTTTTGAGAAAGAGTTAGTGAAAATTATCAGAAGGTACATTAATTTTCCATTAACTGATTCTGCATTAAATTTAATCAAGGACATATTAATACAATAATACACGATTTATTCAAATATATTACAGTTGATAAAAATAGAACATTTAAGATCAGAAGAAACATTTGAATTACAAACAGTTAAGTCATTACACAAAACCGTTGCAACCCCTTTCTCAGGAAAAATACAATCTGATTTTTGACATGCACAATTTTGTTAGCTCTACGGAAGTATATTTGTTATTTAATCTGTCTGCATTTTTCTTTTAAAAATTTCATTTAATTTGTATTGTAAACATTATATAAAGTAATTTCTTCAATAAATATAACTTTTTTTGGTTATTTATACTTTGTTTCTCAATAGCTTGCCATTTAAGCATCTGCCGTTGGACTTCATGCTATTGCTAATTGAATGCATGTTTTTGCGGCTGTGTTTTATCTTAAAGTAATTCAAAGTTACAAGATCGGGAAATTGTCAGTTTTTTTTTAATATATATATATATATATATATATATAAGATCAAACCACAATATGATATGGGAAAAAAAGAATATGATCTTTCAACCACAACAAACGGTCTTCGTCAGAGTCCAAACCCAACTTCTGACGAAGACCGCTTATTGTGGTTGAATGATCTCAGTATTTTTTTTTACCATTTCATATTGTGGTTTGATCACTAATTGTTATTTCACATATTCATGTAAAATTTTGTTGTGTATACAATTGGCTTTGGTCTTAACATCGTATCTCTTTCATTTCTGGGAACAACGTTAGGGAAATCGAAATGTGCAAAGTACGTCCAAGTATCTATATTTCATTCATATTTCCTTCTGTTTTTAATATATATATATATATATATATATATATATATATATATATATAAAGATTTCACATAAACACATGAAATAATAATCGATGATCAAACCAGAATAGGAAATGGAAAAAAGTTGTTTTTTTGACTCTGACGAAGACCGCTTGTTACGGTTGAAATCGATGATCTTGTTTTTCCATTTCATATTGTGGTTTGATCATTGATATATATATAAATATATAAATAGGGACTCCACTGAGTCGCCGCTCTGACTTCCTGCGAGACTCTTCGCCTCCTGATGACGACGATGGTAGAAATATAGAAGTGAGTTATTCTTGTGTTTATATGTGCTATCCTTTTTTTAATTGGTTTTTATTTAAAAGTCCGTTGGACCGTTTATTTATATATTATATATATATATTATTATATAATATTATATATATATTATATATTGTTTTCTTGAACGACCTTTGTACTGTGGCATGAATCAATTTCATAGTCGATCTTTCAAGTTTTCTCACCTTTGATTTAAATCTTTCTGGTACTAAGATTTTTCAAAGGTGAGAAAACTTGAATGATTGACTATGAAATTGATTCATGCCACAGTACAAAGGTCGTTCAACAAAACATGTATAAAAGAAGGATTGCTCCCCAAATTTACAAATATATATATATATATATATATATTTATATATATATATAACTTTAAATTACACAAAGCACGACACAGAAAAGAGAATACAAAGAAAACTTACAGAATTCAATATTTCGAACTGTTGTTCGTCATCAGGAGAGTAGACAAAAAGAGAGGACGAAGTGAGAGAGATCTCCCCACGTCGAAGAACGGAGCGCGAAACCGCTCCGTATATAGATATATATATATTGTTTTCTATGAGTTGTCTGGGAAAGAAATATGATTCATTACAATGGTGACCAATAGAAGAGTAGCGTTTGTAGGTCCATGCGTTACTGCGCACGTATATATATACATATCAACGTCCAAACCACAATAAGAAATGAGAAAAAAGACTACGATCTTTCAAGCATAAGAAGCGTTGTTCGTCAGAGTTCAATCCCATTTTATTATTTGTATGTATGTAGGTGAATGTGTGTGTATGAATGAGTTGTATGAAGTGTTATATGAGAATTTGAGAGAACTGGTGTAGTTTTGTTACTGGGGCTCTCAGTTTGACTTAAACCTCCAGTGACATTACAGTTAAATAATCTCCTTACTAACTATGACAATCCATTTCCTTTTCATCAATTTCATTTTGTTCAATGTTGCAATGCGCTATCTAATCTTGACTAGTGTAACAACCACTTAAGGGATTTGAAGTGCGTTCTCTCCGTAGTAGTTTATTTCCCCTGTGGTTACCTGTCCAATTTTCTCCTTAAAATAACAGGCAGCTATTTCATCACAGCCAATTTTACAGTTAATTTCAGCAAAAAAAAAAAGAAGTCACGAGTTTATTAGCAATAGGTACTTGAATTTAACTGAATGAAACCACGTATAATTGGCACATTTAACTTGATGGTTTGGCACTTGTTTTATCAGATTTAAAAGAAGTCCTTTAGCTTTAAGCGACTTCAGTTTAAAGGTAGATTTTTATCGATTTAAGTAGTACACTTAAAAAGAAGGGATGTATTAGTCATAAAAATTATATTATTGCATGATTTTAATGTTAAAAATTCCAGGCTAATGAATATTGGCGAGAAATGTGAATGTTTGCGGCCCGATTTCAGCGCGGTTCTGATTTTATCTCTTTCAGCTAACCTGTTCAATTGAACAGAAAGTCTTCAGCTTGTGATCCTGTCATGATAATCCAAACACATTCGTTTGAGTATCAACTTTTTCTTTTCTTTTTATCCCTATTTTCTTTTTGTTTTTAATTATAAGTCTTAGCACGATATTAATGTTAAGCTTATTTTTGTATCATTTATTCAATCGAATTGATATTTCACTATTCTTTATTATTCAAGATTCTAAGATTTTTTCTAGCATTCTAGTGATATCTTAAGATGAACTAAGAAAGAACGAACCATCGAATATTTGTATGTATGTAGTGCATATTTTGTTTAGCAGTTCCATATCATAGGCTTAATGCTTTACAAAAAGTAAAACTATGACACTTGTTTGTTACCTGAAAGAGTGTAGTTCGTGGTTATGTCGCTTATATGGCAAGGGCTATGAAAGGAGGTCAAAACAGAAGATGAACTTCTATTGGGGTATGAGAGAGTTGGTTAAAGTTGGACCGGGATTATGCTCAGAGAAGGAGATTTAGAGGGGGCAGGTAACTTTTTATGTATTCTTTGGTGGTAATCAGAGGGATAAAGTGATCAATGAACTCGCGTCTCAAATCATGTTTTATATCCACATCTTTGGTTTATGAAAACCTCTGGCTATAACAAAAGCACATTATTTCAGGATGATTCGGGTGTTGGTATTGCTCTTCGTTGCATTTATTTTCTAAAAATAAAACTAAAACATATATATATTTATATTTATAAATTGATCTTGGGTTAACCACAGCTGTGAACAGCTTGCCTTGTGCCACCGCTTAAAAGTGGATTAGCAGCTTCAATATACTCAACATTATCCTGGATAGCCTGTATAGTATTTATTTAAAGAACTACTTAGTATGACATGCTACTGGCAGTTTAGTAATAATAGCTGTTAGGAAGAGATAATTTCTTTGTTCATAAATAAGTGGGTGGTTTCTTTTATTTCCAACGTCATTTTTAAATATTTTTATTATTTTTCATTATTTTAAAAATGATAACAAGTATTTATAAAATAAATGGCTTAAGGATCACTAATTTTTCCTAATTTTATTCTCTGAAAGAATTTTTTTCTATGACGTCATATAACGCCTCGAAATTTTAAAGCATTTAAAAGAAAAATAGATAACTTTTGAAATAGAAGTTATAAAAAATGTATTCCAGATTTTTTTATTTTAAAAATGATAACAAGCTTATATAAAAGAAATGACTAAACAGAAAGTTCAAAATCACTTAATTTTTTTTTAATTTTATTCCTTAAAAGCTTTTTTCTCAAAGAGGTTATCTAAGGGCCTCGAAATTTTAAAGAATTGTTATTTACTGTAGTGATTGATGTTAGATTGGACATTGTTTCACTTGATGTAAAAAGGATGAGTATGAATGTTGTTTTCTTTTGTTTTGTTGCGAATGTTGTTTTTGCCGCACAAAGTGATTTATATTTAGCCCCTGTTTGGCCAGATACAGCAAACGGATGTTTACAGTTGAGGCCTTTTTTCCTTTAGAGAAAGTGGTTTAAAAGCAGGTCGATTAAGCCCAGTCAAGAGCAAGTGTGTGAGGGGTAATGCGCCTAATGGTCGGTCAGCCCTCACGAAATAAAGAGCCCGCCTTAGCCAATTAGGGGTGTCACTCAGCCTCCCCTGAGATCCAACCTCCTTCCCTTACTTACACCCTTCTTTCAATTGCAGCCCCCTATGTCTTTAATTATTTACCTTCTCCCTTTTACACCTTAATCATCATCCCCCATTAAAAACTCCATCATTTTCATCTCAAAATAACTACAACAATCCCAATATGGTCATAAAATATTTATAATTTTTCCTTGAACCTCTTGTTTAAAACCATACTGTATACATATTATTATTATTATTATTATTTGTAGAAGACTGTAGCACTGGATCTTAAAAAAAAACTGTTGTAGTTCCCCCTCCCTTCTGTACTAAAGTACACCAGCAGTTATCTTCAATGCCTCCAAGAAGCTCAGCAGTCTTGCTGGGTAGAGCAGTAATTGCTCCGTTTATAATACAGTAACCACTGTATCGTTCATCCTTTGCACGGATCTCTTAACACCTTAGATTGGGCCTTGGATAAAATGAGGGGATTTGGAGATTAGGAAGGATGTGAAACAAAGGTGGTCAGACCCAGCCCCTGATCAAGTCCTCCTCTTTCGTTTGTCCCTGCATAGAGCAGGTTAACAGGGTAGCATGGTGAAGGCCGAAAGTCGGAGTTGATTGTTAGAGGCTATTAGAGGCGCTTAATCACTCCATTACTATCCCTACTGTATTGATAACTGTAAAGCAAATTTATCTGAAACTTCATTGACAAGTACTTAGGTTATTATATTAGGTTACCCAGAACTATCCTTGATAGATTGCCTTGTGGCACTTAAAAGTCGGTTAGAATCTCCTGTCCATATACACATATTTTAATACTCGAATTTGATAACATTTTGTCTGCTTTAATAAATGTTGGTGTAAATCGGCAGCAAGTCTTCTTGTAATCAAATATTTCAGAATTTTGAGGATTCAGATTTCAGGATTTTTGAGCTGGTGGCCTCGATCTTGCGGGTGATTTTTCGATCTTGTGGGAGTTTCCACATTAATTGCCCAACGGACATCAATTGATGCGAGCTTTCGACGATTATTATGTCAGGTAAAATTTTACTTGTGGACGTCTGCTTATATAAGGAAGACTATATATGACTGAGTCGCTCTATGTGGTTTTTAAAGTCGCTAGGATCATCATATGTGCTGGATAGTAAAGTTCATCGTACAGGGTGTGTTCACAATGCTAGTAACGCTATTTACCTCTTTTCGAAACATCAATTAGTCTTCCTTATATCAGTTTTTCAAATAACAAATATTCATCGTTCAATATTCTCGCCATAGTGGCGTTCTCGGCTCATGACGTAGTTATAGCAAGGACTCTATTATTTTAATATAACTGTATTTGCGGTAATTTTTCTTTCTATTTGTTACTCTGAAAAACCAATCTGTTTGAGTGTTTAGTGGGTAGTTTGATAACATTATTGCAGCAGTTCCCATTACATTTCGACAGTTTAGTTGTCCTATTTGCTGTTCACTACTTTCTTTCATAACGATTTAACCTCCTCTTCCTCCCATCAGTAGTATCAATGCACCTTTTTTAAGAAGTGGATTGAAAAGTATAGAAAACTTGTATATAACAAGTTTTCTTGTATAAAACAAGTCTGGCAATAGATTCTAGAACTTTTCTATTAATGCTACTAATGTTGACATGTCAAGAAAGGAGGTCAAGAAGATAGAAAATGTTTTTTAAAAGTCTAACGGAACTTGAAAAGGTTATTAGATTAAGTGCTTGTACAAGGAGACTTGGGTGTATAAATAGGTTTCTATCTTCGTTGTGGTAACTCAAGTGATGTAGTAATCAATGCATTCCTATCATAATCATGTTGCACATCGATTCACTTGCATGACTTTCCATCAAATTACGGTCAGTCGAATGTATTGGGCATCCAATTTTAGCATCATACAGTGATTTATTGATTTTGATCCATTATAAACTGCAGTTCTTGAGCTAAAATTATTTTCAATAAATACACTTTTTTATTGCACCATAAATATTGCCTCTGACATTTAAATAAATGAATTTGAAATTTCCATTGATATTTCAAAACATTTGGATTATTTTAAATGTTAAAGATATTTTTAGACTTTCATCTGAGTTGAATGACATCATAAAAGGAAAGTAATGACATTTAGGCATGCTTTAAATAGACACAGTAGGCTTAAAGTCTGAGAAACCTTGAGGTTACCTCTCTTTAAGTATGAGTTAACTTCTTATTGATATTTGAAGCGGCAATGGAAAATATTTGTTTAGTTATGTTAAAGACAGCTTTCTCAAGTTTACTTTGCCAACATTCCCTGTATTCTTAACTTGACTAAAATCAACTTGGTATGGGTTCTTTAAAAGAAAATCCACTTACATCCCTTTTCCCTAGAAGCACTTATTTCCTGCTTCATCTTGTTTTATTTTATCATTTTATATAATTACAATATTTGTATCATATATATTTATGCATGATATAGCTTTTGTTGTTCAGTTATTCCTTCTTTGTTTTGTTTGCTCAAAATTATATCATTTCATAAATAACTTAGGCTGAAATTTTAACGTTTTGACTGGAATGAGGTAGATCTCTAATACAACTTATTTAGTAGCTAAAGTTCATTCTTTGACAGTTGAGGAATTTTGTTGTACTGTATCCCTCAATCATTCCCTGCCCCGCATACTCCTGGATTTTCCTGTCAGAGATGTTTTCATAATTTCTTTATCTTTATCAATTTCTTGAACAATTTTTTGTAGAAAAACGCTCACATTTACTTCATTTGGTGAATAATTTTAAAATAACAATATCAGTAAATATAATATGAAAAAATTGATTATGTACTATAGGTAAATAATTTTAAAAAAAACTGTCTAATTTCTTTATCTTCGTCTAACTTCTCGCACAAACTTCTCACACTTTATCACATGGTAAACAGTCCAAACTGTAAGTAAACATATGATCGTGGCGAACGGTACTAACACTTCAAAAAATTTTTTGAAATTAGAGAGCACGCGAAATGCAAAAATTTACACAAGTTGTAATAATCTATATATCTGATTGAGAAGAGAGTAATTTTACCTAAAAAATGAAGCTGGCAAAGAATGCGGTGATTAAGCAGAGCTATAGGAGAAAGCACTGATGTGAGGAATGAAAAGTAATTAAAACAAGCTCCAAGTTGAAGGAATGATGTATTGTTGATGCTATAATTTACTTGCAATGATAGATGAACAATGCCACGTGGGATGAACACTATTAAGACTCCTGTGGGTGGAACAAGAAAACATTCCTTTTTACTTCTAAATGGCCTCCTTGTCACTCCTACATACATCCTATTTGAAACCTCATTCAAAAACCAGATGTCTACAAGTACGGAATAATATGGAAAAAAAAATTAAAAAATAAAATATGTCGTGTTTGATTGAGATTAACATATGAATAGGTCTGGTGTTTGGAAGGTTTTGGTATGGCTGAAGCATGAGAGCCCTGGCCTGGGGACAATGGACCCAGCAGACTCAACCCGGATATTACAATATGCATGAGTTTTGGGGACTTTGTCTCCGGCCAGCTCTTAATACACGCTCACTTCTATTTCTAATTACAAATTCAAATTTACTTTAAGTTCATTCATCATTTAAATGGTTTTTTGGTGATCTCTGTTTAACCACTTCATTAGTGTATTTGAATCGTTATATATGACTCATTAAACCATTTTTATATTTAAATAACCGTAAGAATTTAACATTATTTATGCTATTTAAAATCTAAATTTATACAATACAACACTATGTCTGTAAGTTTATATGTGTCAACACATAAAGTGTAATAATAACTCTAAACTATTAGTAATGAATTAGTATTAGAAGTGAGTTATTCCTGTGACTACCTGTGTTCTATCTTGTTTTTAATTGGTCATATATATATATATATATATATATTGTTAAATAACGCCCCTGGAGAAATTGTGTAAGAAGCAGATACAAGCCAAATATGGGGCGTTATTTAACAATATATGTTTAAATGAAGGACTGCTTCCAACTTTTACAAATATATATATATATAAATGTACTATAAATATACAGTCTTACTTATCGACTATACACATAATGGAAACTATGTAGATTTTCTTTGATTTAGTACTGTACTGATGGACTTTTAAGATTTTACATATTTGGTTTCTGCATAAAATTCGAAAAGTATATGATCTTATCAAATTTAATGTTGTTTTATTTCAACAAAGGTATTCTTATATATCTACATGTGTGAATCATTAGTAGCTTCATTTCTCACACTTCTTTTGAATTCAGGTTAATCAGTGCCCTCGGGTGTAGAGAGCTCCAGCAAGACAAGTCGAGACTTGAGTTATTGTTTTATCAAAAATAATCATTTGTTACTTATAAATAGCTAGAAGCGATTTACATAATAGTTCAAGCTGTTCAACACTTTCGACTCTTCATTGCAACATGCAGCTTGTGTAGTTTTTTTTTGTGTTCCTTTCAGGAAGCAATAAGACTGTCGAATGATCCAAAAGTCAACATTTGATGCTAGTGTTTTCTTTATTAACTTGTTTTAATTCTATACAGAATGCACTTTACTCGAACATGCTAAGCTAATTGTCAGCGTGCCTTATTGAAAAACCATATATCTGGCGAATAAAAAAAAATTAAATTGAATATCTATTAGAGATTCTTGAAAATGGGTGTCTTGTAGCCTAGCGGCTTATGTGCTTGATTTAGAGGAGTAGATCAGCAACCACTCTCATCCTCGATTTATTCACGTGGCAGGTCAAAACAAATCTGAACGCATCATCCCTCAGAGAGGACGCTGAGCTGTTGGCCCCAAACCTATATATCCTGGTTTTGTCGCTTACCCTTGTCTGTTCGGCTCTTTACTGACTCTGACAACATAATCCTTCGCGTTCCACGGCCACAGTGACCTTAGTGTTATTCCCTCAATTCTACCTTTTTGCCACTTTCAACCACTTAAATGGAATTTGATCCTAAATTTAAAAAAGAAAGAAATTTTAAAACATATAGTAATAGATTGAATACACCCATAAATATAACAGATCTTAGGGACTATGGTAGCCTAGTGGCTTACGTGCTCGCCTCTTGATTGGTAGATCAGGGGTTCCATACACCACTCTGGCCCTCGATTCATTCACGCAGAAGGTGACAAAAATTTGAATATGTTCTATTTCGGATAGGACGTTAAGCCGTTGGCCCCGAGCCTGTAAGATATCAGGTATTCAATAAACTTGAGTAGGCAAAATTTAGGACTCCCAAGGTAAAATTTCCATTGTGTGGTATCACAAAGGGTCAATCTTTGACCTATTTGTGTTCTCTCGTGGGACTGCTACTAACCGAACCTAACCAACCTACACATGATAAACAGTTGTTACTTGCGTAATATAAAAAGCCAATTTGATTGATTAAAACTTTATAGAAAACGTAAGATTAGTACTTTTAATACTACAGAGATTAGTTCTGACTATAGTAGAAAAACTAAGCACCTTTCTTCGTAAATTTCACTCTAAAAAGGCTATAAAAGATATAGTACCGATCGAGTGAGGAAGCAAACTTATGAAAAGAGGTTTCATTCTACTTTAATTAATTAAATAAATTATTATAAACTAAAGATTCAAAACAAGAATATCAATGCCAAGAAAAAACACAAATAGAAACTAAAACTGATAATCAAGAATGTAATGCTCTAGCAATTGGCATTGGGATAGCCCATGTTCCTTAAATGTTGATGAAGAATAAAATATTCCCCAATATCCCATTTTATCTACAAGATTGTGAACATGTCATAGTAATGATATTGAGGTCTTTGTATTGCTGTATATATTATCCATAAATTTCATGAAGATTTATATATTATATATTATATATTATATATATTATATATATATATATATAGCTCAATGCAGAAAAAGAAACATAGAGAAATCAAAAGCACACACTTACACTCTCTAATTTTCGGTTTGAACCGTCTTCAGGAGGTAAGAGAGAGAAACCAAGCGCACTGGTTTAGAGATGGTTGGAATCCCTAATATATATAAATCAATGATCAAACCACAATATGAAATGGAAAAAAAACTGTGATTTTCAACCATAACAAGCGGGCGTCGTCGTCAAAAACCCAACTCTGACGGAGACCGTTTGTTACGGTTGAAAGACCGTAGTCTTTTTTTTTCATTTCATATTGTTTTGAACATTGATTGTTATTTCACGTGTTTACATGAAATCTTGTATATATGTGTGTTATGTAATCGGAATTTGGTCAATTTTTTAGGTTCAAAAAACCAAACTCTCGTTCCCGACGTTTCGGTTTAAGAAAATTTTTACTTCTGCCTATCAAAAAGGTTTTAAAATATATCTAAAACCTTGGAAACGAGAGTTTGATTTTGGAAATAGTCTGAATCCCGATTAGATAAAAAAAAACTTATTCTATCAAACGATTGATATATTATTGAATCTGTTATATATATACATTTATATATAATTAAAGAAAAAAGCAACTCAACAACATTCAAAAATGTGAAGAGGAGTCTTCATAGAATTTAAAATTGCTGCGATGGCCCTTCATGGATACAAGGTCTTACTGTCCCATTGAGTTTTCAGATGTTTTGATACATTTTTAGCTGCATTTATAACCTTATTTTTGTTTGTTTTAAAAAAAACAATTCATTTTGTTGTTACAAACACTGTTTAAAAGCTACATTCAGGTTAGCTGCCATTCTTTTCTCAGCATTTGACAATTTTTTGCCAAATTATTACTGGTTTTGAATTTGCATAGCCAACTAGGAGGATGCTTTGCAATTCTGACTTAATAGCCTCAATTTGAATACTTGTGCCAGAGGTGATGCAACCTGATTTTCTTTTTTCTCATACCCAATAATTAAGATAGTTTTTATAGTTTGAGCAATTGATATTTTTTTTCCTTCTTCGGTATTTTAACTTTCGAATCATCTTCAAAGCATATTATGCTTTCATCCATTCGATGGGTTACTTCTAGTTGGTGGCGCAAATATCAGCAGCAATTCTGTCTGCAATACCTAAAGCTAATGAATTTCACAACATTAAGCTTAGAATCTATGCCGTAAATTGATATGACATGGGATAAAAAATTTGCATTCTAAAATTTTAAAGATAGTTATAAACTAACTCTCTCCACAGGACTAGAGGTTCACAGCTTTTGTTGGCTTTTGGAACCGCTGAGAGCTAGATAATAATCTGTAGACTCTCTAGAACCTAAAAAAATCTAATTAAACCTGTATGTAAATATTCTAAGAAATATTTACGTCAATAAAAAATTAAAATATAATAAAGACTATCAAAAAGTAAAAAAAATATTCATGCTTCAATTTCAAATAGAAAAAAACCGTATTTAAACTACAAAAAAAAAAGGTATTTTACATGCTACAATTTCTAAGTGAATATATGTTAAAAAAATACAATCTGTATAACGCTTTGAGGTATTAGATTGTCATGAAAAACTAATGAAAATATTGTATTATTTTATTTAATATTAATATTTTGATATTCTCGAGGTCAGCTTTTTCGTAATTAATGCAGAGAAGTTATTCTTAACATTTGAAGTTTGGATGTGTCAATGATAAAATATTAATGAGTTTTCTTCCGTTTCGTTAAACAGTGCATCCAGTCTCTTTTTCTATTCTCCAGGTAATGGTGGAATAAAAATTGGTGACTGTATATGTGTGAATTTAATTGTATCGTAATTTTACGAAAGATATAATATATGTTGATCAATGTAAATAAAGAAACTTGGAAAAATTGAAAACACTCTGTTACAGTTTCCAATTTTTCGTTTGATCCATCATCAGAAGAGATAAGAAGAAAAACAAGGGCACTGGTGCAGAACGGTTGACAGTTGGAGACGGACTTTAATTTTTCTGTTTCTTTATCTACATTGAACTTATTTGTCTGTTTCGGATTGTTTTTTCATCATTAAAGTGTTTCAGTGCATAATAATATTGAAACATATGAAATTTGCCTTTATTTCTTTCACAAGGATAAATACATATAATGTTTATACTTTAGTATGTTGAAATGTACCGCAGCTTCGGCATTAACGACTTTCAAACTAAGCTGTTCCAGTCTCCTGACAGTCTTACATCAGTAGTTATATCGGCAGTACATATGTTTTGCCGATTTAGCTTATTGGAGAACCTCTCCAATAATCCAAGCCATGGTTTTACATCTATAGCAAGGGAGAACGTCAGGTCACCCGTAAAACTGTCAGGAGACTGGAACAGCTTAGTTTGAAAGTCGTTAATGCCGAAGCTGCGGTACATTTCAACAAAATATGTCTCCAAGAAGATTTGCTGCCAACCTATACTAACTTTAGTAAGTATATACAATAAATAGTATATACTGTATATACTCGTACATAGGTGTGTATCTCAATTGACATTTGACTTGGCGAAGACCATTTGTTTCGGTTGAAAGTCTTAGTATATTTTCGATTTCTTAATGTAGTTTCAACTGTGTAGTGTATACTATGTATATACATAATCTTTTTGAGTTTCTGACCCCTTTGAGAATCTGGTGAAAGTTATAGATTTCTTTCTTAGAAAAATGCAAATAAACATTATATTGCATGCAATGAATTTACTTTATTAAATCTCATATAGTGTATGACATGACAAAAAGTGCAAAAGTAACACAATCTGAACAATGAAATACGATCATCTTATGCAATGTAAACTAGAAAAAAATTAATTTTACTTTAATGTTTATTTCAATGAGAAGTTTTTTTTTTGTTTAGCTTGAATTAGAAGTGGACTCTGTGAAGTGGTCTTTGACAATGTAACATCATGTCACCTCCGCCATCAAAACGATTTCGGTTCTACGTTTATATTTGTTGCTGCATATAGTGAATATAAATGTTAATTTTTTATTTAACCTTCAAGGAGCTCCTGAAACTCATCTAAAGGCCCCAGGTTTTTTTGCTTTATTCTCCAACTTATCTTATCCAACGACGTCGTCGTTTTTTGTACCACATGCCAAACAATGGCTACACTACTGCGGGAATGTTGTGAAGCTGGGAAAAGACCTTCCACGGAAAAAGGCATCAGCCTGTATTACCAAATTGGCCTATATAGAAAACTTGCTATAAAATTTTAGTGAATACCTGAAATTATACAGGCTAAGGACTGACAGCTTAACATAATCTTATATTAAAGTCTTACGTACATGAATAAATCAATAGAGACGTAACATCACCTCCAAGAGATGACGTGCTTAGATCTGTTTATCTTCCTCGTATGAGAATCGAACTCTAGATCTACCATTCAATTTGCAAGCATTCAGGCCACTGGGCTACCCTAGCTCCTCTCAGTAAAAACCTTAAATTGCTGGACCCTAGGAATTATGCAATGTAAGGTACTTTTTAAAGACCCATATTATTATATAATTTACTCAAGAATAATTTAGGACCCCATCAGCCTGAGAATATAAAACGTTCACGTCGAAAATGGAGGCCGAATAACAAATATAGCTCCATTAGACCTTTATACTGCGCTAAATGACATTTTTCTTTTAGATGTTTTATTTTTTTCATTATATATAATGGTTAGATTTCTTGGTAATACCTGATTATTTTTCAGTTGTATGAAATTATCCTTGCTTTCCTTGTATCAATGTGAACTTCTTATCAGCGTTAAGCGTTCTTAAAACTTCTCATTGCGATGTCCCTTATCTTTCAACCTTGTAGGGATGAATGCTATTCTTGCGTAATTTATGGTATTAGCTGGCCTGGGTTGTAACCATTTTGTAAGTTTTTATCTAATGTTTGTAAGTTTGGTGTTAAAGGGATCAACCTTATTGTTTCATTTGCCTAAGTCATACTACTGTTCATAATTGATAATGGAAATGGTCATTTTTTAATTGTCCTCTAAGATAAAATTGCCGTATGTTTTGCTATTATAATTGCAATTCGAGATTCAAGTTCACCTGTGAATGAAAGAGCTGCGTATTAACAATGTAATATTTTTTCTACAAATGTTATACATTATGAAACAGACTAATTCCAAAGCTTTTCTTTTCTTTGACGTACGTACGTGCTTCGAGTTGACATTGCTAATTTTGTTCAACTCCTACAAGGTTCTTGAAGTGTTTGTTTCGGAGTCAATGGACTCATAAAAGGTAGGAATGCAAGAAAAAAAGCACAAGTGTGAAGACTGGCTAGGCCATTGTCCTAGCTTAAGAGTCTTCTATTCTAGTAAAAACTTCCAATGCCCAAGTTTTTTAGCATTTTTTTTTTCATTTTAGTTTTGTCTTAGTAATTACAAAGTAAGGTTAAAAAGCTAATAAAATAGTCTCCATATACAGATATTTAGTGAGTTAAACAGCGCGTTTCAGACATGTTTCTTCCTCAGGTAAATATAAGATATAAGAGCAATTAACTTTTCTAATAAACAAAAAACTAATAATAATAAATTTAGGAATAGCATACCTACTCCAGTTGAAATATCACATGATCTGAGCTACCTCCGCATTAGCTGAGTCTTAACTACCGACTTAGCTAAAGGCTCTGGTATTTAGCATTTTTAGTTTGTGACAAAAAGAAAAAATTGTTAGGCAAGAACAATAGATTAACAGGGCTCTTTTTGAATGACAGGAGAATCAAGTTACAATGATATATATCGTGACTTTTATTAAATTATAAAATATCTATTATGTAGATATAAACCCTGTTGTAAATAATGAAATGACAGAGATTTCCTAATTGAAAAATAAGATTTAATTAATTAATTAACATTTATTAATTAATTTATGTAAGATTTGTTACCCGTTTAATACAGTTCCTACTCTATTTCAACGGGAGTAGATTAACTAGCAAAAGGACACTATGTTGTTGGATAACCCATAGTTGATACAAAGTAGAATGAAAACGTTTACTTTCTTCCCTTTTCCTCTTAAATCGACTATAGTCGATTGCAACATTTTCCCCACTTAGCAGTTAGGAAAGAAAGTAAAAAATTTTACTCTTTGTATTAAAAGGAAAAATGTTATCAGGGTTAATAAAACATAGTTCTGTGCAGACTTAATTATAATTCCTAAGAGGTATACATAAAATGCTAATAAAATAGTCTCCACACAAATTCGTTTATGCAGTCAAACAATATTGTTGTTTTTTTTATGTTTTTTTTTATTTATGTTAGATATACCTGAAGAAGAACACTACGTGTTCGAAACTCGTTTAACTTATCGTTATACTGGATAAATTTAACTTATCCAAACTCGTATATCAATTTTGATTGGTTAACTAATGACAGTGCTTATTATTAACAAAAATAAACTTAAATAAGCGACTTTTAAATGTATACTTAATCCAGTTAGATTTTTTCTGGAGTATACAAAACATATGAAAGAAACATTATTGAGTTTCATGTAAAATGTATTAAACAAGGATGGTTTCATTTGACCTAATAAGAATTTACGAGGTTTTAAATCGCACTTAATGGAGAGATACGACTGAAACATTTTTGTTGGTGGCTAAAGGATTAAGAGGATAATGACTTTATGACCGCACTTTCATTACATCACCACAACTCTACTTAGCTGCCATGTGAATTTAATTTAATAATTTTACGTAAAATTAAAGCTGATGATAAACATTTCGTTTTAACTTCGTCGAAAAACTGTTACTTTGACAGATGTATACTTAAAATAAGTCCTTTTTAACTACTTAAATCAGGGGTTCTTGAGCTTTTTGTGCTTCTGGACCCCCACATTTTCTCATCCCTCTTCACCGATTACTTAAAAACCACCATCAAAAACCATTATGCGCAGAAAACATAAATAAAACATAATTTAGGTTGAAATACATTATAAAAGTATCTGTTTTGAATATAATGAATAGTTTAATAGAATAGTTTGAATAATAGAATAGTTTTGCAACACTATAACAAACTCATAAGAATATTGTGCATTATAAAACTATTATAACAAAATTATATTATAAATTATTATGTTCATTATCCTTACGGTCAGCTCGCTCTGCTTTGATATATTTTTAGTTATTCTAACCTGATATGAACATATAAACTTAGCGTGGATCGTAAAATTCACCATGGACCTTCAAGATACTATTCACCCTTGTGAACCCCCGTAATCCTCTAGGGACCTTGGGGGTCCATGCGGACCACGTTGAGAACTACTGACTCCGATCATGCTTTAGTAATGGTTAATTTGATTTACTTGAATGTATAACTGAATGGAATTGTACCATTTGGTTTTTAAAGTGGTTTCATCCATTATTAGTAGATGATGTCCTAATAAGAATAAACCCTTGGTCAGTCACATTCGTTTCTATATACTTTAATCTTAAATTAAACGATAAACCTTAATCTTTATACTTTATTTTATTTTGTATTTAAAGTCCTTAACACTTATTATACTATTATCGCTCATTTTTTGTCTGCCCAGTTGGCTTCCATCTTCTTATAGTACTATATCCTTTGTCGTAAGATGATCGAAATAATACTGTATTATATAATAGTATTTATATAATAAGATAGCACACAGGTAGACACAGGAATAACTAACTTCTATATTTCGACCATCGTCATCATCAGGAGGCGAAGAGTCCCGCAGGAAGGAATCGCCGCTTTCCCTTCCTGCGGGACTCTTCGCCTCCTGATGACGACGATGGTCGAAATATAGAAGTGAGTTATTCCTGTGTCTATCTTTGTGCTATCTCTTTTAATTGGTTTTTATTTAAAAGTCAGTCGGACTGTTTCATTTAATTATATATATATATATATATAGAATATTTCACATAATCTCGTGAAATAATAATCAATGATCAAACCACAATAAGAAATGGGAAAACAAGACTAAGATCTTTCAACCGTAACAAGCAGTCTTCGTCAGAGTCAAACACCCAACTGAAGGGGTTTCTGAGTCAGTTTCTGAAGGTCAGTTGGGTTTTTGACTCTGACGAAGACAGCTTGTTACGGTTAAAAGATCTTAGTCTTATTTTCCCATTTCTTATTGTGGTTTTATTATTATATATATATATATATATATATATATATATATATGCCGAATTTAACCGAATGATGGAATAGGTTTATATAGGTTTAGTTTAAAATCTTACATAAGTAAATAATTTTCAGAACATGTCCATCCCTCTCTCCTTCCTTGTTAACTGGAAGCCGTGCTATACCTGTTTTGACCCCTCACCAGTCTCGAGGCAAGAAAGTTGGATATGGTTATTTACTTGCTGCAATTTCCTCTATCGACTGGATGTGCTCAGTGAGTTGTATTAAATGTCGACTTATCATCAAATAAATCTTTCGTATGTATTGTCATGACGCAGCAAACTTCCCATTGCTATCCATGCATTTTCTCACGATCTTAGTTTTAATGACTTCAGTGTTTTAATGACTACAGTGTTGAAATCATGAATCGGGTACCCGACTCTAAATCTCATGTTACGTTAGAAACTTCATAGAAACCTTATATTTGCCTTTATGCCTATGGACCATTCCCAGGCTGAATCATTATAGAATTCATATGATTCCTTAATTATGCATTACTTTTCATAGTTTATTCTATTATATTTATATTTCTTAACTATTTCTGTACCTTTGTAAGTCCCACACAAAAACCCGTCGCGAAATATAATAACGGCAGGTTCTTAATATCCTCTCTATTTTCTTCACTGCTAGAAATTATTTTTCTCCTATCACTTTGAAAGAAATGTTTCTTTCTTATTAAAATGATTGAAATTTTTATTAAACAAATAATTAGAATCTGGGGAAACGAACAAGTAAATATGAAATAGTAGAATACTATAGACTACGGCAATAATACTGTAGTTGCTGATATAAGAGAGCTATATATATATACCCATATAAAGTAGACGTAGCAATGTAGATGAAGAAACATAGAGACATTAAAAACACGCACTTACGGTCGGTAATTTTCAGTTTGAACCCTCTTCGGAGAGATGGAGAGAAACCTCTCCTATGTTGGAGATGGAGTTGGTTTCACTCTCTCATCTCTCCTGAAGACTGTTCAAACCGAAAATGAGAGATTGTAATGTATAAGTGTATTTTTAATTTCTTTATGTTTTTTCATGTACATTGAATTTTATTTGTTCGTTTCGGATCATATTTTAATCGAAAAATAATATATATACTAGATTCACTTTCCACCGTCCATCATGAACTAACGTAGATCTTCTTCGTAACTTCTAGTCTCCTCCGTACTACGAACTTCGTTTCGAAATATTGATCCCAGTAAGTGTTTTTGGTTTTTATGTGTTGTTTTTTACAGTTATATGATCAAACCACGATATGAAAAGGGGAAAAAAGACTAAGATCTTTCAACCGTAACAAGTCAGAGTCAACCGCTTGTTACAGTTGAAAGATCTTACTCTTTTTTCCCCTTTTCATATTGTGGTTTGATCAATGATTGATATTTCATGTGTTTATGTGAAATCTTGTTAGTTATGAACAGTTATATATATAAAAGAAATTCAATAATATATCAACCATTTCTTAGAATAGGTGCATTATGTAATCGGGATTCACACAGACATAACTCACTTCCATTGTCGTTATCAAGGAATGAAGAGTCCCTCAGGATGACAGACCGGTGAATACATATATATAAAGATTTCACATAAACACGTGGAACAACAATCAATGATCAAACCACAATAAGAAAATGGGAAAACAAGGCTAAGATCTTTCAACCGTAACAAGCGGTCTTCGTCAGAGTCAAAAACCCAACTGAGTTGGTTTTTTTCACATAAACACGTGAAATAACAATTAATGATCAAACCACAATAAGAAATGGGAAAACAAGACTAAGATCTTTCAACCGTAACAAGCGGTCTTCGCCAGAGTCAAAAACCCAACTGATGGTTGGGTCGTCAGTTGGTTTTTGACTCTGACGAAGACCGCTTGTTACGGTTGAAAGATCTTAGTCTTGTTTTCCCATTTCTTATTGTGGTTTGATCATATATATATATATAAGTGATGATAAATCAAAAAACGATCCAGTAGGGCTACTTAAATAAAGAATAATACGTAAAAAATAAAAATTTCACAGGTAGACTCACATTTCTATGATATTTTGACGTTCGTCGTTTCAGGAAGTAGATTACTAGAGAGGCACCAGCTAACTGCTATATAATGACATAGATATCAAATACTAAGAAAAAACATTGGATGCAAGTCAATTTTGCCTTGGGACTCAATCAGTTTGACATGATATTAGTATATTTCGGTGATCTGTGGGGTGAGTGATTAGGAGCATCATCTACTCTGGACAAGCGGTGTATTTGTTGGACGGGTGGAAAGCCGATTAGGTGACCTACTACTATCATGGGAATTAAGACTGGGCAAGATTCACACGTTTGCCAGCCCGTTCATGGTCCGATTAGCTTGAGGAATTCAACGCAGTGCATTTCCCTCTACAACCTTATTATTCTTGATATCCCATCATCATTTCCTTTCTTTTTCAAAACAGATGGTAAGTAGATATTTAATATTATAAAAAGCCTAATCATCTCATCATTCTATGCTATTATCATTCCAAACAGTGTCTTGAATATTCAAAATTTCCCAGGTCCTAAACTAAAATCTTTCTAAACTGAACCTCACAACTGGAATACCCAAAAAAGATCGTGAATTTATTTGAATATAAATTAAAATAAAAATTAAGTGTTATTAACATACAATCATACAGTTGTTTTAATTCTATTCCACTAAAAATACAAATTTCTATTTTATAAAAAGGTGATATATCAACCAGCTCTCAGCTCAAAAGCAGAAGATCTGCAAGTATCTAAACTCCATGCCACAAGTTCAAATCAGTATACCCTAAATATTTTTTTTTTTTTGAGAAAAAAACTGATTAGCTAAGTGGCACAAAAAAAAACAAAAAATATTAGTCATGTTTAATGAGACATGCATGGTGAAAGGTCTAGACTCGAAGTAATGTGTATTACTATATATGTCATTAAAATATGAAAGAAAACAGTGCTAGTTAATTACCGTTGCGTCTACAACGTGCTTAGTTTCCCTTTCTCTTTTCTCCTGAAGACGGACTGCCTGAAAATTTGAGTTCGTAATTGTGTTTCTTTCCTCTGTGTGTTACTCTTCTTCGATTTTGAACTCGTGTATATTTATATACATATAAAGCAATTGAAAAGAAGGTAGCACACAGATAGACAAAGGTATAACTTACTTCTATATTTCGACCATCATCGTCATCAGGAGGTGAAGAGTCCCGGAGGAAGGTAGAGCGGCGACCGAATGCGATCAGCAATAGCACAATCGTTATCCATTACCCCCACTACGGGATATGTAAAGTACTGGATACATAAAGATATGTATATTTATATATTTAACACTGTAAATCAGTTTGCTAAATAAACACACTTAACAGGTTTACACTATTGCGTTTATTTACTTTCCTTCTTAGAACTTTTGTTATCCATTTTGAATCAACTTTCTATTTATTCAGCAGTGTATATATATATATATATATATATATATTATAAGCGCTTATTGAAAATATTCAACAAACTAAACAAAAATAATCGCAATACAAATCACTAAGTCTCACAATGATATTTCGACATTTATATTCAACAGGATCGTAACCTGATATTTTTGGATTCCAGATAAAGACTTTTGTTTGTGTACAATTATAAATATTTTCTATATTTAAATTTGTCGTATTTTGTATATTGTATTTTTATCACAAGTAAATATTTAGTGCTAAACTGGTTTAATGTAGACTCAATTGTTTATAAGTCTTTCTTTCGTAGTTATATGTTTATAATATTCATTTTTAAATTATTCCTTCTGATTTAATGTACTAGAGTAACTATAATAACAGGTTCTACGCTTTGTTCACAGGCAGAGGAGTTGAATTCCATAGTTGGTAATGCCTTCCGCATGGCCTACGCATCCCATCTCCAGCAACCTGACCTTCCTGTAGTCAACAAGAACCTCGATTCTGAAGTCCATCCCTATAGTTTGGGTAAGTCATTTCACATTCTAATTGACTTTCTATAATTAATAATTAGACTTAAAGAATCTTTTCACCTTTAATAAAGACAATAAATATTGGCAAAAGTAAATAAAAGAGTTTTTTTTATAGAAATACGACTTTTGAGAAAAACAATATCGCGTTTTGAACAATATTAACGTTCTTCATCAAGTTACAATCTTCTTATCAGGAAAAAAATGACTGACACATGTTAAAGCTGCACTCCGTACACTAGGATGGTTGAAGATCTCATACAACTTTCACCTTCACATTGTAAATCTCAACAGTTCTAAATTTTTTGATGTTTTTTGCAGACTAACTTCAGTCATTTTCCCTGACATTACTCAATGTGTTACAAATTATCTTTTCACTTCTTTACTTCCTGTGTACATTTCTTCAAATTTAAACTTATGTAAAGATCCAGTTTGGATCATCTTTCCGATTTTACAGTGAATTTATACCAATATATATGTATATATAAGGGCCAGGTTAGCTCAGTGGTTAACGTACTCGCCTTAGGGCTGGTAGTCCGGGGTTCGATTCCCACCTGGCCCTCGATTTATTAACGCGGGAGGTGAATCAATCTGACTATGTCGTCCCTCGGAGAGGACGTTAAGCCGTCGGTCCCGAGCCTCTACGATGTCAGGTACTCGTTAAAGATCCCTACTCGAAATGCACTTGAGTTATGCAAAATTTAAGACTCCCAATGTAGAATGTGTAGTATCACTTGATAAACAAAAAATCGGTAAACGGCTGACGTTATCACCCGCTAGGGGATTGGTGTAAACAGTAAAAAAATATGTAAATATAACATTAAAGTTGATTAAAAAATTGAAAATTCTAAGGTAGTGCAATCAGTTATTATGTAGTATTTACTAATTGTATGGTAAAAAAGTTGATGAAATAGGCTTCTATATGTAGAAATAGCCTCATGTAATGAAACTTCTATATGTGGGGACTATTTCATTAACTTTTTTACCCTACAAAATTTGAAAAGCTATTTATTATTCATACATGGGTATATATATTGTTTTACCAGGATGGGAGTCAAATTTATAAGAAGTTGCCTGCTATAGTGTAATAGTAATTAAGTTTGTTGTGTGAAAGTTGAGGCAGATTGAATTGTTGGTTGGTTATTAGGGCATTGGTGAATTATAAATCGGCCGGCTCGGTGTTTTGAGAATGCCGACTGAGGTCTGCAAGCCCTCACGTCTGTTGGGCTCCATTTGCCATCTGATACATTATTCAGTCCATTCAGACCGTCATCACAGACAACTCTTCAACTAGAAAGCTCTTCTCCATTTTTTACTTACACAAGATTTTCCTTTGCCCTAATCTTATCAACTGCTTTTACAAAGTATTTTCTTTTCTCCTTTCAAAAAAAAAAAGGAAAATGATATTTTCTTTAATAAATATTTCATTAGAATTCGTAAATAATAAATGCCACACACTTTCACATAATTTTAACTATACAAAAAATATTTACTTGTTGACAGTTTCAACAAGACACACTAAATCCAGATAATATTGTAAATATAAAACTTATTGAATGCAGCACTAAACAATTACTAATTAATTAAAATACATAATAGCAACGTTTTTCAAACTGTATAGGAATAGTATATCATGTAGAATATATGTATTATATACTAAGCTATCACAATAAACACGTGATGAATATTGATGAAGTAAAAGCCACAAAGAAAAATTAAAAAACACAGGAAATATGCTCTTTCAGATTTTCAAATTTATATTTGAAATAAATTTCACCTTTCAAATTTATATCATCAGAGAACAACTAGAAATAGAAAACCAAAAAGGTTACAGCATGGTTACAGAAACAATATAAAGGAAGATAATATTGTTTACAGAAGCAAAATATGGGAAGGTAATATCAGTTTACTGTTTATTAATGAATGTTTACATTTTCCCTGTGATTTTTACTTTCATAGGAATTAATTATATATATCCCCCAAATTCCCCAACCTTGAGTTCGAAGAGGCATTCTATGCCTCCTTGGGGCTCGTTCTCTTCCTGGTCTCAAACCTGTACCGTTAATTATTTTTTTTTTATTATTATTATTATTATCATTTTTTTTTATTATTATTTTATTTTTTTTATTATATTTATTTTTTTATTATTTATTATTTGTATTTTATATATTTTTATCTTGTTTTCTAAATAAATATTGGAGGGATTTTATTTTTTCCTCTCCTCCCCTGGGGAGCAGCTTTTGCGTGGTTCCACAATTACTCTGGAGGCCAGTAGCAGTTTGCTTCTCAACGCGAGTACTTCGCCACTTTTCCCGATGACGCGGATGTCGAAATATCGAATGAGTTCTGTAGTGTCTTTCTGTGTTCTTTTCTAAGTGTTAAAGTGAAATATATATATATATAAAAAAATTTCACATTAAAACGTGAAACAACAATCAATGATCAAACACAATAAAAATGGGAAAACAAGACTAAGATCTTTCAACCGTAACAAGCGGTCTTCGTCAAGTCAAAAACCCAACTGAGTTGGGTTTTTGACTCTGACGAAGACCGCTTGTTCGGTTGAAAGATCTTAGTCTTGTTTTCCCATTTCTTATTGTGGTTTGATCAAAAAATTTATATATATATATATATATATTATATTATTCATATATATAACAAGATTTCACTATAAACACGTGAAATAAAACTATCTAAACCACGGCATAGTATCAACTGGGCTCTGAAGAAGACCACTGGTTTTAGTTCAGATTACTATAAGTCCATTTTTGGTAATATAATTTTAAGCACATGTCGCAGCGTCCCAACAACTTGTTAAATATGTCCCAAGGTTTATAAAGTTAAGCAAAAAAAAATAATATTTATTAAATAAAAAAAAAATTGTTTGATTTCTCGGAAGACTGAATAGCTACATGGATTTATTATTATAAAAGGTCTTACAGATTAATCTGACTCTCCATCGCATGTGACTTTCTCATCACGTGCGACCCCATCATCACATGCATGCGACCTTCTCATCGTGCGGAGTCTATACTTGGATCAATCATATCTGTTAGAATAGACTACTATAACTTAGGTTGCCTTGCACGTTATAAATCTGGCAGGAATTAAAATACATTGTACTTAGTTTTTTTCATTATACTTTTTAACTCTATTTTTGTACGTATGAACATTTGTACTTTTTAATTCTACTTATTCTGTTTGCGTGAAATAGATAGATGAAGGGTCTATCATATTTGATATAAGGATAAGTTATAGACATTATAATTCTGTAGGCTACCTGGTAAAGGGAAGAAATTATATTGTTAATAAGTTTTCTTAATTAACTAATGTAGGGTAGTTTAATTGACAAATTAATTTTTTTATTTCTAGATGGAGGTAAAAATTTAAATTGAATAATAATACTTCTTTAAGAAGGTTAACTAAGAAAGCATTTATGATAATTATTATTGTGATTATGAACCATAGCATGATCATACTAAGGCTAATTATAGGATTAGTATGATTATTTCGGCAAGGCTATAATTATATTATCATGTACATTATACAATGTTGATTTAAAAACATGCGTCCAGTTTATGGAGGTTTTCTTGTTTTGAGAAATTCCAATATGGTATTTCAAAAGTAAAGGAGAAATATCATTTTTTATGACCTTCTATAGTAAATGCCATCATGTCAAATTAGTCATGTTGTATGAATGACACTCTTAACTTTTGCTTTTATTGTCGAGTCCTACCTTCACTTAGAAAGAATTTTCAGAAACCATAAAAAAAAAGAAGTCAACACATTTGTAGGTTTTGATTTATAGGGTGCCTAGTCGGAAGTGTGAGGGCATAAATCACGGTAGTATGATGTGGGTCACCCTGGAACAGAGTTGACATTGCATTTCACTCCAAACCCCTTCCTCAAAGTCCTACTAACTTTTCAAAAACTTCAACCTAAACTCAACACCCCATGTCTTTGTTCACTTAATATTCAACGATGTTTAACCCAAAACCTCTTTCCTTAATGAAAATCAATAACGTACTTTATTTAACCAAAACTTCTTAAAATTCAACAATTTATTCCCTTATTTTCGGATTGCCTGTTGAATAATTAATATTTTTTTTTGTCTTTCTTGTTTTAACCTGAATATAAGGCTTATAAATACTAAATGACTTATGGATTCAACCCTAAGAAAGTAAGTTTAATATTTAAATACCTCAGCGGCAGCTTTTTGACACTCTATTTCAAAATATTATTTTGGAAAGATTATTGAAAATCAATCATTTTTAATATTGCTGATAAACTTGTAATAAAAGCATTAATTTTTTTACAAGATTAAGAACTATCAACAATCATTATCATGATTATCAATTGAAAAGTTAAAACATAATACTTTACTTTATGGGAAAAAAAAGCACAAACCTGTTTACAAGTAAACATTATTTAGAATGTAATAATATATATGTCATGCATTTTCAAAAATAAAACATTTATATAAAAAAATCTGTTTTATAATGTCGGCAGATTTAATCATTTTAAAGTCTCTAGAAATTATTTTGGATATTTTTGGGGTAACCTGCGCTAGATATTTGTCAGGTTCCATGTCGCTTGATTGTGATCGACATGTAGCTGTGGTACATAACCCACAAGGGTCACACCGTTTTCTGGACTCTAATATAAATTTGCATGTCATATGCGAAATGTATTTCATATTTTGTATGATATATGTGAAATTAACACTTGACCCTTACAATTGGAAAAGTCCATGAACTCAGCTGGTGGACTTTAAAACTGGTACTCAGTCTTGAAGTGAGCCTGGGTCCCAGAAAATGGGCACTTCCCTATTGGGGGATGGACCCAACCCTCTTGTATACAATGGTAGTCCTTAAACTGATGACTTGGAGTAGTAGTCTGTCACCTAATTGAAGTGTTAGGCTTATCTTCTATGCACCTCATTTCATCCTCTTGATGACGACAGATGTTAAAATATCGTTATAAGTTACCATCTTCTCTCTCTCTCTCTTGATCTACTTTTATTTAATAAAATTAGTAAGAATATTTTTTTTTCTTAATAAAGACAACAATGTAATTCATTAAACTGAACAATGATCAAAGGATTTTTCAGCAGTGTTCTCCCGAGTAGCCAATCCTTCATACAGGAAAACAAAAACATTTCTGCAGTCAAAGGCTCTTTATTATAACGCCTTGTGGATTCAAACACTGTAGTTCTCTGACAATTGATATCAACCCGTCAGGCTTTTCCCACTCTCCCATTCAAATATCAGGTTATTACATTTTTAATGCAAGTATTAGACTTCTTTTGTTCAAAAGGTCAATTAAAAAGCTTTGAAATTATTATAAAAATTATCTGAGATATGTTTTTATAATAATTTCAAATGTATAAAATAATGTTTCAAATTTTTGTATGAGAATAATTTAAATTAGTTAAAAACAGTTAAAATGTTATAATATAGGGCATGTTATTTATGACTAACATTTTACTTGTAATGTATTTATGTACATATTATTTGTACACATTACACATTAATATATATGTTTGCAAAATCTGTTGTATTAGTTTCAAACTTAAATCAAAATATCTTAGTTCAAAAGCTAAATTCAGTATTATATAGCTTACTTTATCCCATGCATACACTTATAAGATTATATTTTTTTTTTTGTTATTCAATGAGTAAATTGTGACTCAGTCATTATCCGGCACCTATTTAAAGCAACAATCTGTGAGCCACAATTATAGTATCACCCATTCAATAACTAATTTCCCCAATTTGCTTAACTTCAGTAAACAGTGGGCAGTCATCCTACACTGCCTTACAGTTTTAGGACTACCATAGGATTCTTAAGAATGCGATCGTCTCCCCTCTGAAGAGGGCAATGCCTGTTACCCTGAGACCAGGGCTTGGTACTAGTAGTTCATCGAACCCCATCATGGCGTCATTGTGAGGAGTGTTGTTGGTACCTCAAGAGAAACGATACATAGAGAGAGATTGCTAATCTCGTTGGGTAAACGCGACCTGGTCTGTGATAGTTATGAGAGCTTCTCAGGTCTTTCGTTGGCTGACTGCCACCTGTACTGAACATAAAATGGCTCCAAGAGGTGGTATCTAATCGTCCCCACTCTGAGCTTCCGTCAAGAGCCGAGCCTCTACCAGGCAAGTACCGTCCAATCAGCTGAGTTCAAGGCTCGTTCCACTGGTTAGGGTTTGGGGTGTGCTTTCTAGCTCCCCGGTGTGCTCAGCTGGCACTTCCCGAGAAGTAACTGCTTTTTACACAGAGACGACAAGGGTCTACCTCAACTTGGGTGTGAACCAACAGCCACTACGAGTTCAACTTCAGTTGGCGGGATGGGGAGAGAACCCCTCCATGGGCCCCCGCCGACTGTAGTACCGACTTATTTTAAGACTTTCGGATCGAACTCCGGTCCAAAGGTCATACTGAACCTGCTCAGCTACAAGTAAAGTCAATAGCCTTTTTTCCCCTGGTTTAAAGAACCTGTTGGTATATATATATATATATATATATATATAAACCAATGCAGCTTGTGGTAGAGCTGCATGGTCCCACTAGGGGCTTCAATCATTGGCTTCAATGATCAAGCAGGAACTGCTATATTCAACACGATGGCTCAGTCATGATCCAGCACGTATTTAAAACAATGTGTGGTCCACAATATGTGGTATCACCCATTCAACAACTATTTTTCATTGAAGTAAAAAAAGATTATTGAAGCACACACATTAGATCAGTGTTTCTTAACCTGTTTTCATGATTCCTTCTGCATATGAAAAACAAAATTTGAAGACACATATTTGATTTTAACGTGAACAATTTCTTCTAAAATTTCAAAATGATGGTAAGTTTACCCAATGATGGACTTGAGAAGTTGAAAATTACTGATACGATGCTAATTTTTCCTGAAATGATATTATTATTTTGCCAATATTTAATATCACTAATATTTTTTTTATTGAAGAAAGGATGAAATAAATATAATTATATTTATTTGTTTGTCCAAAGCACCATTACAAAAACTTGTGAGAAAAGTGTTCGTGAATTGTGAATGAAAAGTATATCCAATATAATTAAGAAATTGCAATTTACTTTTTATTGTTATATTTTTTTATTGTTAATATTTTTGACTAATCAACTATAAAAAACATTAGCAGGATGAATATGTACAGGAAGACGAAATTATAGTCTAGTTTAAAATATCACATTGAAGACTTCGCACAAGACATGGAAACTACATACTCGTGCTTAACGCATGTGAAAAATCATAACAAATCTTTTTAGTTTAAGAATATAATTTTTGTATACTTCCGATTGCAAGTAGGTAAAATCTGGCGTTCATCAGGCTTGCAGAAAGCTTGCATTACCGGTTTGCTGAAAGGTATCGACTTTTCAGTGACTGTCCACTGTCACTGGAGTCGGGGTCGACTCAGCCGTGTCTTATCTTTTCCCTCTACGTGACTAAACAAGTGTTTCCCTATTAAACTCTCTTTTACTCATATAAAAGCTAACCAGATGCTTTCTAAAGGACAATTGTGTTCCGTTACAATTTAACATGTTCCATGTTCCTTGTATATAATGCTTTTCAACTTGTTTAGTTGCTCCTTTATTTTGGTTTTGTATTGCTTACTGTAAAAAGGACTAAAACCGTGAAGCTGTGTAAAACTATTTCCTGAAAGAAAAGTTAATTTCGTGGGAAAAGTTTGAAGTTATTTGGAAAGGTATTACGTCCACAATGAACGGCTTGTACATTATTGTAGATGTACAGTGTGGGAATTTATAACTCATTTGATAGTTCCTTCCCTTTTTTGGCAATTGTTGAACCACAATATCAGGTCCATTCTAATCAGGAGACCTACATTTTAACCACCAAATTTATTAAAACTACGGTTCTTTAAGACTCAGGATAACAGCTTTATGCCATTTCCTAGGAATTGTATCTTGCATCATTTTTTCATTTTCTTTATGAAAAATCTACAGAGCCTTGTCTAAGTATCAAATCTCTCATATTCAATGCTAAAATTAAACACACTTCCGTTAGATGACCCTTAACCCGTAACAAAGAAATAGAAGCTCTAAATATTTAGATAAAATATGTGCATTTTTATAATTTCTTGGAATTTGATGAATATATGAATAGATTGAGGTATCATCACAATTCTGAAGGCCGTTGAAGTGCACAACATCAAAATACCACTCAGAGGACATGGTAAACATCAGACGACTTATAGTGCGAATTCATCTAACCAAACATTATCAATTGATGCGTCCAGTTGTCAGTTACTATGAAATATTTACGAATTCTTAGAATTACGAATACAGGAATTATATACATAAACAACTGTAACCGTAACAAGCGGTCTTCGTCAGAGTCAAAAACCCAACAATGTCAGTTTGTTTAAATGAAGGATTGATTCACCTGGATCATGGACAAAATCCAAAATTTTAATAAATCTCAACCGCTGAAATATTTTTGTATTGAAACTTTCAAAGAACTACTATAAACTCTAGTTAACCTGAAACAGTTTTATTCTTTCATTTTTCTTTGAAAAAAAAAAAAAATTCTTTTCTATAACATTTCTTAATGAAGTATATTAAGACTGTTTAAGATAAGAAAAAAAAAACACAAAAGAGTTTTCTAATTTTAACAAAACTCTTTGAACGAAAAAAAAGGAAAGAAAACTGTTTTAATATTAATCAGGAAAGAAAAAAAAAGAAGTGAGATATTGAAGATATGTTTGTATGCTCCTTTTAGGTGGGAACTTACAGATGAACAGATAAAGGGAATGCTTCTGAGGGGACCAGAAAAATAGAAGGAGACTCAAAGGAGGGGAGATGGAACTGACAAGAAATTCACATTTTAATATTTATTGGTTCACTTCGCCTCAAACTGAACTCTTGAGAAGAATGTCCCGCTGCTAGGATTGATTTGATTCAATATTCATTGATCATGATTCAGAATTATTTATAACTTTGTTTTTTTTTTTTTCTTTGCTTCTATGTATGAGGACATTGTTGAAGAAAATCGTTTTTTTAGTCTTCTGTGTAGATTGATTTCAAAAGAAAGATTCAAAACAATTACTTATTTATTCTTTTGTTACATAATAATCAGTTTAATTCGTTCCCAGACCGAGTTCGTATTGCGATTTACTGGTATTATAAAACAATTTTTCTCCATGAGATTAAAATGAAAATAAATAATCCGTTCCATCCCCAAAATGCCTGTTTTTGATATTATTTTTTAAAAAGATTTCACATAAACACGTGAAATAACAATCAATGATCAAACCACAATAAGCCAGTTGGGTTTTTGACTCTGACGAAGACCGCTTGTTACGGTGGAAAGATCTTAGTCTTGTTTTCCCATTTTCATTTTCTTATTGTGGTTTGATCATTGATTATTTTTTGAATAGAAAATGTTCATTTAGAAAAAATAAACAATACTGTACATGTAATCTGAATAATAAAAGTATACGCAAGAAATAATCATATTTTATTGATCTACTAAATTCAAAACTGAGAACATCAAGGCTTGTCGGTTGTTCATACCATGAATTTTTACTCGTCGTACTATATAACATTTCTTTGGAATGGCTACTTGTAAAGCGAATTGCTGGTAGAAAGAGGTACTCGTACTACGAAGTTCCTCTATATGGTAAATGGCGTTATGTCTATATGTTTATTTGTTTGTTTCGAACGACTTGCATTGTAGGTCGTTCAAATCCCTGTTTCATTTCTTATTTCACACTCATTATGAATCCACATTATTCCTAGCGCGTATGAGTTATTATAGATCCACATTATTCCTAGCGCGTATGAGTTATTATAGAACCTTTCTTGATAGAACATCATTCTAATGCAGTGCAATCAGTTATTATGTGGTATTTACTCATTGTAGGGTAAAAATCTAATGAAATGGTCTCCACATATAAAAATTTTAATTTTTTATTTAATATTTTATTTTAATTATTTTAATATTTTATATTAATTTTTGTAATTATTTACTTTGTACTATAGATAATTCTCTGGTGTCATTGTATTTTTTAGTTAATGCCTGAGGAAGAACACTACGTGTTCGAAACGAGTTGTTTATATCATTAAAATTTTTATATGTGGAGACCATTTCATTAGATTTTTACCCTACAATGAGAAATCATTCATTTATATCCACTTAATTCTTAGTCCCTAATTTTTCTCAGAGCCACATTCCATTTTGAGTCACTCTTTTCTTAAAGGTATAACATTTCAAAACCATATTCTACATTGTAGAACAACATTTTTATTACAGATACATTCCATTGTAGAACCACATTTTAATTACAAATATTCCATTGTACAACCACATTCTACATTGTAGAACCGCATTTTAATTACCATTGTAGAACCACATTCTACATTGTATAACCACATTTTACTCACAAACCCATCCATTTAAGAAACATTTTACATTGTGGAAACACATTTTACTCACAAACCCATCCATTCAAGAACCATATTTTACATTGTAGAACCACATTTTACTTCCGGACACAAAAGAAGAAAAAAAAAACAATTGGCGTTTTCTGTACATTTTCATTTTGATATCAATCTATCATTGATGAATGTGTTCTTATGAGCCTTATTTAGTGTTTAGGGCCCATTCTTTTGCTAGCGCGACAGTTTAGGTGGGCAATAACTTTTGTGTTTTTACCAGCGTTTCCCTGCCTTATATATAGTCTATATATAGTTCAGTGCAGATGAAGAAGCATAGATAAATTAAAAGCACATACTTACAGGGTCTAATCTTCGGTTTGAACCGTCTTCAGAAGAGATGAGAGAGGGAAACCAAGCGCACTGGTACAGAGATGGTTGGGGACCAACAATGTTTTGCATGCTCTCCCGGTCACAGAGAATATGGTAGACCCATATAGATAACACATTCAATAATATATCGACCGTTTGATAGAATAGGTGTATTATGTAATCGGTATTCGGTCAATTCTCTTGGTTCGAAAATCAAACTCATATTGCCGACGATTCAGTTTTATTTTAAAACGTTTTTCACTGGCAGATGTAACATTTCTTTGACAAAGAAAATTAAATTAAATATAAGCGAACTTGTTTATAATGCCCACAGTAGCAGGTTTTTACCTTCAGTGCACTTCTGGTGACAGAAGTAGGACTCATAACATTGGAAAGTTTGGCTCATTTGTAATTTGGCACCTATGTTAGTTAGAGTGACTCATATTACAGATGTAATAGTAAGTTTCTTATCTGAATTCATTCGGATAAACATAAATTCATAGAAAGCTTTTTATCAAATTTAATGTGTAATATTACTTTTCATTAATACTTCAATTTTATAAAATACGGATTCACTATATATTTTTGACAGATACTCTAAGAAATAAGAAACAAGTACCAGTATTTTAAATAATAAAACTTCTCCATGTGGAATAAGTTGTTTGACTTTGCCTACTAGGATATTCTAGGGACGGGCTGACTATAATAACGTTAACTCAACACCTGATAAGTGTTTCGTGTGTCTGTCACCAGATAGCACATCAGTGAGATGCTTTGTTCATTCATCCAATATCTACCAGATGGCACAGCAATTCATAATCAAATTGACCGCTATATAAACGATATTATTAAAAAACGACTTTGTAAATTAATTACTGGTTTTTTAAGGAAATGCTATTTGTTCTGAAGATACATTACAAATATAAATACGTTTTGTAACACTTCATAATTTTAGTTAAAAAATTTTTGTTCTAAATGTACAAACCACCATAATAAATGTGAAGGACCGCAAGTCAATTACTTTACAGTAACAGGTAGTGTTTATAAAACTATTATTTAATTCATTTCACGGGGCCCACTGTTATGTAAGGAGTGTTCGAAAATTTGCTATGCACTTATAAATGTATTAAACAAAATGTTTTATCTAAATAAGTAGTATTAGCCTGAAGATAACCAGAGAATGGTTGAAACATGTCGCAAATACCATCACCAGGTCAACAGTGCAAAATTTAAATTATGTGTAAAGATATAATTTAGACACAATTATATCTCTATAATTCTATAAAAGATGAGTAAATACCACATGATATATCACACACAACTATTATATTATGCTGTGTTATTATGGTGTTTTATATATTTAAACATACATATTGCCATGATTATGAAGAATTTTTTCTTACCTAACCGTTAAGTTTAAAATTTTTTCTGAAAACGGTTGTACATAATTTTAATAAAATTTAAAATTTTTTTGTATATTAATGATGAACAAACAAGAGGGATAGTTTTCAATAAGGTAAAGAATAAATTTTAAAAAAAAGTTACAATTTTTTTTTTAAAGAAAATTCAAAACCTGATATCTTTTAATCGTGAGAAAATTAATGGTTTTGATGCTTTGTGAAGATTTATAATAAATGGGGTTGGACATTCTTGAATAAATTGCTGTGAAGAAACGGGTTGAAGAGCATTAAAGCAGTTGGTTGTGGAGGGTGTTGGGACAGTGGTGTGGCGTGGGAGGAAGAAAGTAAAACAACCGGTTGACAAGAAGGTCCAGCAGGCTGCATGCCATCTGCAGCTAGTCCTGCCAGGCGACGCTGCTTCTCAGACCACCTGCAGTCTGCAAGGATGTGCGCTCCACACATATATAATATTATATATCAACTAGTTTAGTCGTGTATTCCCATTTCATATTGTGGTTTGATCATTGATTGTTATTTCACGAGTTTATGTGAAATCTTTATATATATATATATATATATATATATATGTAAAAGTTGGGAGCAGTCCTTCTTCAATACATGCTTTTAAAAACTGGATGTCTGTTTCCACTTGATTTAATTTTGTCTTATATTTTTCCAAAATACGAAATTTTTTCTTCAACTCAGAACTCAACTTAAAAATTAATTCACCATAATTTCTTGTTTTATTATTGAACATGTTTCGGTGTACGTTCACCATCTTCAGCAAAACACACGATTAATTACAATTACCTTAACAAATGAATCTAATAGTTAAATTACATTTCAAAAACAATGAGTGAACAAGTTAACTAATGTTACACTGACAGGTTAGGGTTTGTCAGTGTTGGCAAAACTAGCCCTAGGTTTCCAAACAAGCGCAACTGGTTGGCAAAATTACCTTTTTGATCGTTCATTCTAGGAGCTTTTTCTAGTATGAACAGCGCTTCTAATATCCTGAGTCTTCTTCCGTCCTTTTCTTTTGCTATAATTCTAGTATTATTCACCATAGTTTCCCTCGAAATTTTTGTTTTGTGAATCTTTTGGAAGTGTTCTTTGGGGGCTCCTGAAACCAGATGCATCGTCAGCCTCCTAGAAAGGGTAGTAGTTGTTGATCCTATATATGAGTATTTTTGGAATTCACAGTTTCCCAGTGGACATTGAAACTCATATACTAGGTTCGTTTGTTTCAGCGGCTGTTTCTTTTCATGCTGGTTCCTTATAATCAGTTGCGTGGTGGTTTTGTTCCTATAGAAAATAATAAGCTGGATTCTGTCTTCTTGCTTTTTAACCTTGATATTGTTTTTTAATATTGTTTTAATTATTCTTTCGTCTGTTTTATAGCTGTCCGAAAATTGGTTTTCATAGTATATCTTGTAGGTAGTTTGCTTTGTTACTTCATCTCCCTCATTTTTTTCTTTCTTCTGATTAATATAGTTTTTAAGGGTTTCATCAAATTCACTGTTCTTGTAGCTGTTCTTGTTAAATTTTCTATCGCTCTGTTGAAGGTTTCCCAATCGGCCGAGATTTTAAATGCTCTGTCTATCAGTGTTTTAATAGTGCCATTTTTATATCTTGAGGGACATTCACTCTTGTTGTTGAGGTATATACCGCTGTGTGTTGGCTTGAAAACCATCGCTGTTGATAACCCACTATCATATCATATCACTATCACTATCAAGCAGGTTTTTATCAACAATGGCTACAAGAACAGTGAATTTGATGAAACCCTTAAAAACTATATTAATCAGAAGAAAGAAAAAAATGAGGGAGATGAAGTAACAAAGCAAACTACCTACAAGATATACTATGAAAACCAATTTTCGGACAGCTATAAAACAGACGAAAGAATAATTAAAACAATATTAAAAAACAATATCAAGGTTAAAAAGCAAGAAGACAGGATCCAGCTTATTATTTTCTATAGGAACAAAACCACCACGCAACTGATTATAAGGAACCAGCATGAAAAGAAACAGCCGCTGAAACAAACGAACCTAGTATATGAGTTTCAATGTCCACTGGGAAACTGTGAATTCCAAAAATACTCATATATAGGATCAACAACTACTACCCTTTCTAGGAGGCTGACGATGCATCTGGTTTCAGGAGCCCCCAAAGAACACTTCCAAAAGATTCACAAAACAAAAATTTCGAGGGAAACTATGGTGAATAATACTAGAATTATAGCAAAAGAAAAGGACGGAAGAAGACTCAGGATATTAGAAGCGCTGTTCATACTAGAAAAAGCTCCTAGAATGAACGATCAAAAAGGTAATTTTGCCAACCAGTTGCGCTTGTTTGGAAACCTAGGGCTAGTTTTGCCAACACTGACAAACCCTAACCTGTCAGTGTAACATTAGTTAACTTGTTCACTCATTGTTTTTGAAATGTAATTTAACTATTAGATTCATTTGTTAAGGTAATTGTAATTAATCGTGTGTTTTGCTGAAGATGGTGAACGTACACCGAAACATGTTCAATAATAAAACAAGAAATTATGGTGAATTAATTTTTAAGTTGAGTTCTGAGTTGAAGAAAAAATTTCGTATTTTGGAAAAATATAAGACAAAATTAAATCAAGTGGAAACAGACATCCAGTTTTTAAAAGCATATATATATATATATATATATATATGACAAACACTATTTCTTCTTCTTAGAATTTGGTAAGAGTTAATATACGGAATCACCTTTTTGCCAACGTTTCGTCTTTATTTTAAGACATCCTCAGGGCTATAAATCAAGGCTATCTCCTGTTACCGTACCAACGTATCATGTTGGTTACGTTTATTCTAAGAAGAAGAAAAAGTGTTTGTTAGTAATTTGTGGTCAAGAAAACAGTACCGTATATATTCATTTGATAAACGGAAAGACGATCTAAACTGGACACAATAACAGATCAAAATTGAAGATAGGTAGCTCACAAAGTAAAGAAACACACTTACAAACTCAAATTTTCGGGTAATCTGCCTTCAGAAGAAAAGAGAAAAGAAAACGGATCCCAAGCACGTTGTAGACGCAACGGCTAGTAACGGGTTACAATATATTTATATATGGCATACTTTGGGAGCAGACCTCCTTTTAAACATATATCATTAAATAACTTGCCAACTTTAAGTCTAGTATGTTTCTTACATACTTCTCGAGTTTTCTTATATTATTCCTCCATCTTTATTATGTACCATATAAATCAACTCAACGAATGATTTGTTTTTATTTATATTTTGCATATTTACATAGGGCCGACGTTTCGGTCAAAACTGACCATTATCAAGTAATTCCTTTTACAATATTTCTATTTTCCATATTTACACAGGGCCGACGTATATATATACAAAATTCTCACAATAACTCGTATCTCGTCAAACACATCATCAGATAGCAAGTGAATGAATACACGTGGTTGGCTGGTTATGAAACTTGGATTGAAGCTTAATAAAGACTGGCAACACAAAATATTTTTCCCTATAAATTTGAAATGGATTTAATTTGTTTAACTATTCCCTAATCACAAATTCATCAAGTTTAAATAGACCTAGACTGGTTCTGACCATTTTTTTATGAGGATGCTTTCAATTATATTTTTTTCTTTTTTCGCAAGACGTGAATACCAACTCCTTTGTTTCTACCCAATTGATAAAATGATTTTTATCTCTAATATGTAGGAACAAGGCACATTTGTGATCTTGTCTTCAGCAGAATACTTATGTTGCTTAATCCTTCTGTCAAGTCCTTTTTCAGTCTGTCAAATATATATATGGATGTTACCAATGATAGTTTAATTTCATTTGAAAAACTGATCGAGTCCTGATAAACTTTATGAGCCCTTAGAGCAGTGGTTCTCAAACTGGGGTCCGCGGTCCTCTAGGGGAACGCGAAGGGGTTGAAGGGGGACCGCAAAGAGTCCATTCAGTACTTGAAATGGTCGACTAGCCCATTTCGGATTGTTACAGTCATAATGACATCGTTGTTGTAGGGAAAGGATATCAAAGCGTTGCATCTCAAATTACACCTTTTTCCGTTTGAAGTTTCCGGATAGGGAGGGAGAGTGAAAGAAGTGTTTTGTTTGTGTAACTCATGTCAACAAGCTTACGCGATTCTAGTTGTATTGATTGGAGGTGAGGTGAATTGCGTGATTATATGTGAATTGTTTTCCATGAATTGTCAATTAGTGATTTTTGGATCCAAATGGTACAGTCCTATCCTGAAGTTGCAAAGCTGGCTCTAAAGGTGCTGCTTCCATTCGCAACCTCCTATGAATGTGAGAAAGCATTTTATGCATTACTTGCCATCAAAACAAAATCACGAAACAGGTTAGAAGCCACAAATGATATGAGAGTTGCACTTGCCAAAACTAAGCCAAATATAGAAGCACTGGTTGAGGCAAAACAAATGCACCCATCACATTGAATGAAGTTTTAATATATTTCAATGTTGCTATTTTCTGATTGAATAATTGATTAAATAAGATTTTTTTTTGTTTTAATAGAAATCGGTTGGAATTTTTTGAAAACATATTTTTGTGTTTGAATAAACGGTTGTTTCCACAAAATGTGTTGTTCCAGTAACCTATATGTTAACTGGTTGTTATAAAAGGGTCCGTGAGCCATCTAAAATATCATAAAGAGACCGCCATGCAAAAAATCTCAAAATAGTTTGAGAACCACTGCCTTAGAGTATGTCCAATACTATAGCACTCATAGTTGTCCATGCTATTTAATAAATATAAGCTTATATTTTCAATTCTTTGAATAATTTAATGTGAATGTTTTCATTATGCACTTTTGATTTTCTAGTTGTACAGGCAGCATGACGTAACATTCGAGTATTTATACATATTGAAAAATGTAGTGTTTTCAAATAAATAAAGTTTTTTTTTTCTTATTGTTCCATATATTGTAATATATTTCAAAAATAGAGACTTCTTTTAATATTTTGTAACAATTTCTACACTTCTAGTACCATATTAATATAGTTTTTACAATTGTTAGATTTACTAAAATTGGTAGTAAAATAATACGATGTTTCATAAAGTAATGCTCGTGTAGTTATTTTTCTTTGTATTTGAAATTATTTCATTTCATTTTGTGGTAATCTTTTAAAAGAAAGCATGAATGAAATATTAAATGGAGGTTTCATTTGAAAAGGTTAAGGCCGTTCTTTAGAGGAATAGCAGTCATTGCGTGTGGAGGGTCATTGAATTAAAGAGCTACAGAAGCAGTTAAAATTACCTTCACATGATATCCCCGAGATATTTAAAAACCTTCATAATCTTCTGTTGTTACTTTTAAAGACGGAAAATTGTAGCAATTATATTGATCAAAGAATGCCAGTTACCTTTCAAGTTCTTTAACTGTTCAGATGACAAAACAACTCCTATTACTTTCACCGTCATCGAACTGGTTTTTGTTTAATTGAAGAACTTCTGGATACCTTTCAAATTATTTTATTTTAAACTTAAATTGGTTTCATTCAACATAGAAACAAACTTTGGTTCACAGTTTAATCTGGAATACAATAATTATTTTACGATATGGATAATCGTGAAATAATTCACGTTTATCTAGAAAGAATATCTATCTCCGGATCAAATAAATATTATAAAGATTAACTGAATTCAAGTTCGTGCATATATTTTGAACGTACACATCTTAATAATTTCCTATGTAGATTAAACATTCATGTTTACTTTAGGTGGTTTAAACTTTCATTGTTTTAGGACAAGTGCTTTTATTAAACAAAATATATATCTAGATATTGAAAACTAGAAGTATTTATAAATAATTAAAATCAGGGACCTGGAATGCGGTCCCAGCTTAGAAAATAGGAATCTTCCAAACAAAAGATTTAAAGTTTTATCTTTGATACTGATGCCCTAGACCTTTAAGGACCCTGGTGTGTGCTCCTAGCTTAGACCAATAAAATTACTATCTTAGAAAACTTAGATTATAGTTTTAAACGTTGATATTGTTACCATCCCTAGACCCTTAAGAGACCTATGGTCCCTTGGTGTGTGCTCCTAGCTTAGAACAATAGGGATTTATGAAAGCTTAGATTTTAGTTTTTAACATTAATATTAGTGGATGATAGCTATTTAACGGTATTTCTGTGACGGACATAGGCGTATTTATGCATCTATGGTGCTGACATCGTATATATATATATATATATATATCAATGATCAAACCACAATAAGAAATGGGAAAACAAGACTAAGATCTTTCAACCGTAACAAGCGGTCTTCGTCAGAGTCAAAAACCCGACTATATATATATATAATTTGTTGAATTTATAATATTATTGTTAATACCACCGAGGTTGTTATAAAAAATTAAGGAAGAATTGGCAATATTACCTTGCAAACCTACTGTCCATTGGACTGATTCCAGAATGACTTCAATCTTTATAGGCCATTTTCAATATACTGGTATTTTCGTCAGGCACATATTTATATCTGCCTCTTAATTTTTAAATGTATTAAGCATTTAGACCAAAATACAAACGACGATAACAAAGATAATAAAAAAAAAATAGTAAATCCTTCTGAAAAATAATGAATAAATAAAGAAATAGAATTGTAATCATAGAATAGTTGTTTGAATATGGTATCGAATAGGGAGTAGAGAAAAAAATTGATTAGAAGGTGTAAATAAGTGATAAGTTGACGAAACGAAAACACTTCATGAAGTTGGAAATAATACGAAACTGGTTGAGTAGGCAAAAGATTTACAAGGAAATATTGTACATTCTTGTTTTATTCTGAAACATTCACCACTGCCTTATAAACTGAAGAAAAAAAAAAGACCCGTATAATTGAAAATATACTACTGAATATTAAAATGAAAAACTTCTTTCTGACATTTAGATGCATTGAAAAGGTCTCATGGCCCCCCCTCCCACAAAAGACGTATCATACAAAAGAATAAATCTTATTGTTACTAACTCACGTATTGCAACGATGTTTAAGAAAACCAGTTGGCTTGATTCTGCGGAAATATACAATACAAATGCTATTTATGAAAGGACTGATATTTTGGCAAAACGTTCACGTTTCTGGATGGTTATTATTCCAAGCGAGAGAGTGCCCTTCCTTCATCTACTTCCAAACCGCATTTAAAATCAACATATACCTTGTTCTGGCCCTATTTCGAAACTGACTTAGCAATTGTATTTATTTATCCCCTTGTTCTATATTCAAACAAAAAGGACATTCAACATTCTGATTTCACTAATGACATTCCTTTCTATATGCTACAATACGTTTTATTTAAATGAGTCATCATCATTTTATATATCGTTCCCTTAATACATTGTATGTATGCGTTGTACTTACACACACACACACACACATATATATATATATATATATATATATATACTTAATTAATAATTATACATTTTCGCAATCACAAGTATAATAGCAAACAGCAGAGGCTATTGAGAGTTGGTTTAAACAACCAACACTTCACTTAGGCCAACGTTTCGTTATATTTACTCGTATATAGCATCATCAGGGCTGTACAATATAGTATTTGAATTTCAACTACTGTTCCCTTGTGTCTATCTGTCTGACACATATCTTGTTTGTTGTACGGCACGGCCTTGATGAAACTATACAAATATAGCGAAACGTTGTGCTAAGTAAAGTGTTTGTTGTTTAGACCTCTGCTGTTTGCTATTTATATAAAACAAAATTTCACAATTAATACGTGAAATAACAATCAATGTTGAAACCACAATAAGAAATAGAAAGAGAATGACTAAGATTTTTCAACCGTAACAGCCAGTCTTCGTCAGAGTCCAAAACCCAACTGACTCTGAATTCAGTTGGATTTTTGACTCTAAAGAAGACTGCTTGTTATGGTTGAAAGATCTTAGTCTTTTTTTCTCATTTCTTATTGTGGTTTGAACATATAATTTTCTGGGTTCACAAATCAAACTCTCATTGCCGACGTTACGGTTTTATTAAAAACCTTCTCCAAAGGCCTACAAACAAAGGATAGTAAGAAATCTTATATAAACATTCAACAAATAAACAATATAAAAATGGATTATTACAACTTGTGAAATATTACAAGTAGAAGTATTTCGGAGATAAATAAAATAACTTATAGATATATGCATTTTTTAATAAGAAAATCAAATTTATATTATTTAAACGAACTAACAATGCTAACTAGTCAAATCCTTATACTAGACTGCTTCAACCGTTCTCAATGGAGGTGAAATTCACCCCCAAGGGTGAATTTTATGCTTTCAGGGGGTGACTACAGTAAGTTTACTATTATAGTTTTTGACTATAAAAAATTGATTGAATTAATATTTTATATATCCATCTATAATTATAATTAGCATTTGATTTGTAAAATTCTATTATAAACATAATCAATGAAAAGTTGTAAAAGGTAGGACCTATTTACTAATAAGGGTGGCATTGTGAGATATTTCGAGAGGGGTGAATGGTGCCAGGAAGGCTGAGAACAACCCTTGGTCTAGTAGAACAGTAATGTTTGCACTAATAACGACGACATTTCTTTACTATTCTATATCCTCTAATAATATTTTGGACTACCACACACCATTTTTGATTTATTTTAAAATACCCATCAAAGACAAGTACATCTGATAGTAGAAAATAGCGAAATATTTTATTTACTGCTTCATTTGTAATAGATGAATGATATAAAACTGTTTGTTTCTAAATTCCATTAATAAAAATAGACCCACTTCTGGGCATATCCCTCTCCTGACACTGTCCATCGTCTTCTTTCTCAGGAAACGCTGAATCATATTGGTCCTGTTTCCATCTTCCTCTTTTACTCTACTCTTTCCTCCTTGCTTCTCTAGGACACCACTGTGTAATACTCTTTGCCCATCTACTATCCTTCATCCTCATGACTTGTCTTATCTACTTCCATTTTGTTCACCCATTGCAGCCACACTCTTTTAAATTTTTCTGTTTTTTTAATTAATTTATTCAGTCCTTATTTTATCATGTTTCTTTACCCTGTTATACTGCTCTCTATTGCTCTTTACGATGTCTGCTGTTGCTCCAGATTTTTACTGTCACTGTTCACGTTTGTACTCCATAGGTTAGTGCAAGAAACACGAACCTTTCATAGTATCATCTTTTTCACGTATTTTACCTTTTTTTTACTATATTCTTTAACACCCAAAAATTTTGTTTGCTCATTTTTTAAAATCATTGTTCGTGTAATTCTGGAAACTAAGTCATTGCCCAAGGCATATAACTTGATCAAAACATTTAATCGTCTTATTTTTCAGCTTCATTTCTTGCTCATCGTTTATCATTAAGATAGTTTTAACTAAGTTTTTCTTAATTTTCTCTCCCACTTTTAATAAATAATCCTTCTAAAAGTTAAAACTCTTTGAAACAAAACTGCCGGTTTATGAATAGTGTATTTTGTCAGACTCACTGGGTTGTAACGGCTATATTAAAAAGATGTCATCATGAAGTTTGACCTCTTCAACATGGCTAGACAGTCGATCCAAAGCTCGTAATATATGCAAATGGACCATCACTTTAATAATGGGAGTTCCAAAACCACAATGCCGTTAGATCCTCGAAGCCTCTTCAAATCACCCAAACCTTTCTCAAAATTTAACTAATAAAATACCTCTTTAGCCAATAATCTTCGTGAAACATTCGATGAAACAAGTTATAGATTATCTGGAGTTACAGGTAATGGCTATACTTATATAAACTGGTGAACATAAAATCTCTATTTGTACAATAATTGTTTCGAACAACTACATTTATAGACTTTTAATTTTTACGTTGACTAGGGATGAAAAGTATGGCTCATTTCTTATTAGGCATTTATATTTATATTTTATTTATAATTGAGCCACAATACCGGTTTGATTAGTAAATTTCATGCTATAAAGGGTTTTAGAATAGATACCATTTACGGCGTTAGCCTTAGAAATCAGACATAAAATAGGCCCGGGAACGACACTTTTACTTTTTCTCCGAGGAATGATGTGTGTATTATTTTCCATCTCCCACATGAAAAATATAGAAACAAGTGTTGCCACATTGATAGTGCTCACGATAATAAACAAAATTAGGGATGAATGAGAATGTAATAATAATCGCGATTATAAAAAAAACACAAGTTGTTACTACAAGAATAATCGCTACAATAAATAAGGGAACTAGGCATGCCACATACAAAACAGTAACGATAATACAAAAATTGGTCATTGCAGTAACAACACATATTATTACTATAATCATAATAATCCTAATATTATACATAGAAAGGAAAGCTACCACATTAATAATATTCACGATATTAAAAAAAAAACAGGATGATAATGGATTGGATGGGACTGTAATAAAAATCAGGTTAATAAAAAAAAATAAGTTATTACTATAATAATTATCACAGTGCTAAATATAATAGCACGCTAAATATAATAACAGTAAGAGTTGTGATGTAATAGTAGGCAATACTAGATAAAGATAATAAAGGAAAACAAATGTAAGTGTTTCCATAGATGCAATCAAACAATAAAAAACCAGGCCAGAATGCCTCACAGTCTTTGAGATAATCTTGTAGTTTGTACTAAACAAAACACCTAAAGAAACAAAATAACAGTTCTTTTTAGAATTTTCGTATTTAAAACTACTACATATCTTATTTTTTTTAGTATAGGATTAAGGGTCTGATAAGGGGGCCAGGTTAGCTCAGTGGTTAACGTGCTCGCCTCTGGGCTGGTAACCGGGGGTTCGATCCTCACCTAGCCCTGAATTTATACAAGCGGGAGGAGGTGAATAAATATGAGTACGTAGTCAATTCGAAAGGACGTTAAGCCGTCGGTCCCGAGCCTGTACGATGTCAGTTACTCGTTAAAGTTCCTTACTCGAAATGCACTTGAGTTAAGCAATGTAGAATCTTTAGAATCATCAATCAAACAAAAATCTCGTAAACGGCTGACGTTATCACCCGCTAGGGGATCGGTTAAAAAAAAAAAAAAAAAAAAGGGTCCGATAGCCAGCTGCACATCTGACGTTTCAAGGGAAACGTAATCTTTCTGTAATTATTTTACATTGATAAATCTTAATTTTTTCTATCCCATGTGGTTAATTTTTAAGACTAACTGAAAAGATATTTTCTTGGGACCGACGTTTTAACATCCTCTCAGATTGGTGGCGTGTTCGGAATTTTTTTGCCTCCCGAGTGAAAAAAATCTAGTGTCACAGTAAAAAGTGAGTTACCAGTACAGAAGCTAGCAGGCATGCCACTGCCCTGCACATGTCAGCTACCCTGACCTCAAATACATTCTTTCAGTACGAATATATTCGTATATAAAACGATATAAATTATTATTCTAATAATAACCTATAGATAAAGATAACTGACAATTCCAAGGTACTCTCTAAACTAATTAGAGTAGTACAGTCACCCACTGTTACTTTTGATAGGTTGATGTGAACTTGGAACATTAATTTGGTCAATTTTAAATATAAAACGACTCTTGTTTCAATAATACTTGAAACGATTAAAATAAAAAAAAATCACCAAAGGCTATATTCATATCGAATTGACCGATTACCACTAGATAACTGTGGTTAAGGAAACATTGAGCATGGTTACTACTTGGATGGGTGACAACTCCCCCTCCTCCTACAAGCAATCGTTAACAGGTGTTGACTCAAAAATGAGCCACACTCACCCCCATAAATACTTATTGAATCCTTTAATTATGGACATCAGTAAAAAAAAAGGTTAATCGTTATAATTTGTTACTTGATTTTTAAAAGTATGTAGATTAAGCCATTGAATGTTGAGGGGTTTTCTCTTTCATTTTTAATAAAAACTCTAATATGATAACGAATAATTATTATAAACGGTTAATGTTTTCAGGTAAGTAATCATCCAAAAAAATATAATATGAATAAAAAATTCATAACCACTAAGGTAAATAATAACATTTTCTAAAAGATATCATTTTGGGGGTAATTATATAGAACAGGTTCAACTACCTGAAATACTTGAATAAATTCCACCTTATAACTAATGCCAGTGAAATGAGAAAAAATCAACTTGGTTTTAATAGAAGCTAATTATCATTGTTTTATAAACTTGATGAGAAACCTGTTTCATTCAATTTAAAAAAGATTTATTGAAATTGTTTAAGCGAGTTTGACGAGCTAAGAATCCGCTTGAAAACAGAAGGTCACTAGCTGAAAAAAAATTTTATGTGAATGCATATTTAATTAAGTGAAGTGAGTTGAAAGTTTTTCTTTACCTATTCCAAGATATCAGTTTATTAAGGTTATTACACTTTTCTATTCTTAAGTTAATTTAGAGTAGTGTTTGCTAAAGTTGGTACCACTGTGAGTAAGAAATACGGCAACTGCCGTACTTAGACAGGTAACCCAGGTGAGGTAAATCCTGTCTACTTATAAGTCAGAACAATAAAGTGATCTTCCAGTAAGCCATCTAGATCACTTAAAGAACGGTTCTAGTTTGGCTCCATTGTTACAATAACATTGTTTTAATAAGATATATGTTCCTGTACATAAGTAAAAATGAAGCTCAAGAGTACGTAAGAAATATACTAAAGAAATAAAATTTAATTTTGCACCAGAACCGTGAAACAGAACCACCCCTATTCCATATAACATTATAAGTAATATAATATCATAATTTACATGATTAGTAAGTCTTACTACATTACAGTCAATAGTCATAAATACTTTTCAGCATATAGTAACTATATTTCAGTTCTTACAGTAACTGATAAAAAGTTACTGGTATGTATACAAATCATAAAAATACAAATGCCTGTCACCTGTGAAAAACTTAGAATATCCTGAAACTTGTAAGAAGTTACAGTACCTGTAACTTATGAAAAGTTAGATTACTTAAAACTTTAGAAAAAAGTTACATATCTGTAACTGATAAAAATCAAAAGTACCTGTAACCTATGAAAAAAATTTACAGTGCCTGTACTATTATATAAAAAGTACTTTTAACTTATGAAAATACTGAAGTATTGCAACTGAAGAAAAAAATTTGATACTTTCGTTATGAGGGTAATAGCCTCTTCCAAGAGGGTTGACAGCTAGCGGATAGTTTTTGACTCCCCTTTCTGGACATTTGTCCTTTCCAGCGCTTTAACCCTTTTAAAATACCACTCTTCCCAACCCCTCATCAGATGTTTTCTGCATCTAGTGTTTCAGGTGGGTTTTTGACTCTAACGAAGACCGCTTGTTACGGTTGAAAGATCTTAGTCTTGTTTTCCCATTTCATATTGTGGTTTGATCATTGATTGTTATTTCACGTGTTTATGTGAAAATATTTTTATTATATATATATATCATATTGAGTTCTTCCTTACTTTGTTACGACAGCAGCCCCCCCCCCCCCCTGCACACCCCTGTCTCCTTATGACCCGCCCACAAGAAGAGCCCTTCAGACCCTATTGTTATGCTACTCTATTACAGTAATGACTCATGACTATGGAGGAAGTCCCTATTGAATGTTATTAGGCATCTAAACACTGTGATAACAACTGCCACCACTCAAGACAATCTAGTCACTTAGTCTTAGGCGATTGCCTCGTATAGATAGCGACCTTCGAATTTCTTTCGTCCTCAAGGGAACTAACCCTAATTCGTTTTTTTTTTTGTTTTGTTATTTTCATTCTATTAGTAATGCTGTCTCCCTTATTTTATATCGCTGGTATTATATTCCAATGAGAAACGCAATCATCCATTTTTTAAATTATTAATATTATACTTTCAAGTAACACGGTTAGATATCCAGAAAAACAAAAGAATAGCTCCATTATATTTAGAATATTTTTTTTTCTATTAATGTAAATATTTCCTTTCTGTAAAAAAATATTAAAAATTTTTGCTTATTATAAAATGATGTCATATATTTTCTAGTCAAATATTTCAAAAAAAAATATAAACTTTGAAATGTAGGAAAGAATAAATTTATTCGTCAAAACTAAGGCATTAAATTTTATGTATAAAGTGTATTCTTAACAGGGAGCTTCCAAAAAAGATGAACCCGTTAAGATAATTTCTATGCTGCCACATTTTGTTAAAGTTTGAACTGTAGTGTTTTATGTTCCGAAAAAATGAGATTTCTACTGCCTGTTAAAGAAAAATTCTACAGTTCCGAAGTTTTGATATTGCAAAAGAATTAAAAACATTAAATATATATAATTTTTAATTGGCAAATTGCAATCAAAATGTAATATGCTGCCAAGATGGAATGTATCTAAATATGGTATTCATTATCTATGTATTTTACAGATAATTTAATATAATACTACTTTTAGCAGTAATGCAATAATATATTATTATTATATTATCTAATATAATAGAAAGGTTGAATTATTGCATAACCTATTTTTTTGAGTTCTATTTCAGAAGTAAACATGTTTGGTTCTAATTCTTCAATAAACAAAATATTCACGACCAAATTTATAAATAGTTTTAATAGCTTAGATTAACAAGAAAAAATGCAACACCTTTCATTGTTAACTCTTGGATATTGAACATGTTGTCTTAGGCCCTGCCAAGCCCCCCTCCTGTCTTTATTGGTGTCAGTCTCCTCTACTAAACTCAAGTTTAGTATCTCAGTGTTATTTTATACTCCAGATTAACTTTCAAACATCAGCAGTATAGTAAATCTAAACTAGGAATTAACCTAACATATAACTTTAACTCTATTCACAAATATAAAACTATTCTGAATGATGTAAAGGATTTTGTCTATGCGTTGGTAATTTGTTTCAGTATGATTTATGGATTTTCAGTTCGGTTCATTGCGATGAAGAATAAAAACCTTCCTTTTCTTTATCCAGAATGAATGTGCGATATAACCAAGGCTGCTTTATACAACATGCATAGACAACATGATTTGACATGGGAGTCCATTCATCAGTATATTACTTAACTTAGCACTAATGAGCACAAAAACTGACCAGCCCTTCTAAATCTTATCGACGTGTCAGCTTACTCAACCAACTCCATTAAACCCCATGAATCATATCTTACCGTTTGGCATTCAAGACATCTCAATACAATGGCACCTCAATTTACGAATTGAGCAATTTACGAATATTTCGATATAGTATGAAATTTTAAAACAAATTTGTCTCTAGATATAAAAATTTCCTCGATGAGGTATCACAATCTCATTTTTCCTCTAGCCAGCAGCATATTAAAATTAATAATATGCTTAAAATTAATAATTAATAAATAAAATTAATAATTATATTTCTACAAAACGACCTGCAAACAGTAGTGGTCATAATGCAACAAGTTGTGGTAAAGTAAAGAAGAAAAGAAAGCCTAAAGTGTGAAAGTGAAGACGTCCATGATGACAATTAGAAAGAAAAGTAAAAAAACGAGAAAATGGTCTCTCTGTACATACGTAGTATACTAGATATCAATATACGTTAAGTGAATAAATAATTTAAAATAAGAAAAATAAAGAAGCTGAGGTACGTAGTGTAAATTAGTAAGTAGTCCCCTGCATGTCCCATCGTCTCCCCCTCTGTTCCACACTCTCCGTCACCCCCAACCTCATCTGCCAGTCTCTAAGATAAGGCAATGTACTATTTTTTATTTCTTATTTATTTGTTGTAAATTATCAAATATAATTGATTTCTATTTATATGTATGCGTAATTGCTATTTATACCAGTAATTGCAGTATTTATTAAGGATTTATCGTAGTTCTTTTGAATTGCGGAACAGTAATCGTAATTGAATTACAATGTATTCTTAGAAGAAAACTAGTCTTAGTATATAATTATTTCTGTATACGAAGTCAGTCCTGGAACGGATTAAATTTCTAAGTCAAGGTACCAGATACTAGTAACATTTGTAATTGCAGTACATTCGTTTACGCTTTAGGATGTAATTATATAATAATAAAAATTGACTATACTCACTTTTTTTGTACTATTGTTTTTCTATTTTTTTTTTATTTACTTTACTATAAGTAAAGTATAGTGATCGTGAAAAAATTCGATCTCGAGATTTTGACGGAATTACATGTTTTGAGGTCCCAGAAGTCGTTTTATGAAGTTTTTACGATGATGTCTGTGTGTGTGTGGGTGGGTGGGTGGGTGGTGGGTGGGTGGTGTGGGTGCGTGTGTTAGCATTGCTTGTTACCACGCTACGGTCCAGAATCTTTGATGGATCAAGTTGATATTTTACACAAAAATGGGCCCCATTTAGACGAAGATCCCTATAGTTTGGGAAGAATTATGCATGATGGGAAAGTCACTTTTTTTGCCAAAAACCGTTTTTTTTTAAAACATTTATTTCTCCTAAACTACTAACCCTAGAGTTTTGAGATTTTGACATTATCTTTGAGGTTACAAATGGAACATACGAAAAATATATTCAAATTTTATATCAACAGGAAATATTTTTTTTTCAATAAAATGTACAAATTTTGACTTATAAATCAATCTCAAACCTTGTGAGAGCGATACAAGCCATACTGTTTGACGGACAAGAATGAAACTATGCCTATAAATAGAACATTATATGGACAATGAGTTGAGATATTTTTTTCTAAAATTACATTCGCTAAAGGGGCGTTAGAGTACGATTTGTGTTTTCAGAAAATGTTTTTTTGACGCTAAACGGCTCGTTAAAAAATAATGAAAATTTGACCAAAAATGGAACAAAAAATTAGCAATTCACAAAAAAAAAATCATGAAGTTTCAATTACGGAAAAGAGCAATAACGATATAAAAACTCTTTGTTTATCCTAGACTAAGAGATCACCTGCTATACTTGTCGAATTTTTTGTATTTTTTTACATTGTTTACATTGACTTAGAAATTTTTTGAGCGAATCCACTGAGATAAAATTGATGTTTCTAAATGGAAAAATGAAAAATATTATTGACTTATAAGAGATGTAAGAGGAATAATATTGTGCAGGTAAATGATAACACTCATTAAAAAAAAAAATCGTATATATGTTATTTGACAAAGGGAAGGAAAATGATCTTATTAAATACTAAGAAGCCATAAAATTCCCAGTATAATAATTCTGTTAAAAACCAAAAATGTAAAAGATAATTCAAAATTAAATCTTTCGTTTAGATATTAATAACTGTAATTATCGTACATCTTTAATTAACAAATCACCTTAAAACAACATTTTCTTCGCTGTTTAAGATGTTTTTCAGAGAAAAAAAGGTATTTTACTGTTTTAAATTTGAAAATTTTACATTAATATTCAATGTAGAAGGATGTTAAGTAAACGATGTAAGAAATCTACTGGCTATTTGAACAATAGCCATGTTCTCTTGTAGGTAATATTTCGTTTAAGAAATGTTCACATTGGTTTTTCAAAAATGTTATTACTGCTGTAGTTATACTAATGAAATTATTTGCAAATAATAAAATTTGTGATGTACAAAAATAAGCTTATAAATTGATATGTCCTTCAATCACTATCTGTACTTCCTCACGAATGCAATGCTAATAATTATATCCCATTTAGATATTTATGTTATGCTTAAATGATACGTTATGTTTTATATACTCAAGAAATTTGACATTGAGTTACTTATAGTAAAGTAGAGTGTAGGCCACTCCAGATTTTTTTCTTTTCATAGAGGCTGAGGAACTGACAAAGTCAGCCTTCCGTTGCTGATTTCCTTGAAGGAATATTGTATCTCCCATTGATTCTACATTAGGAGTCCTAAATTTTGCCTACCTCAAGATTATTTAGAGTAAAAATATTTAACAAGTTCCTGACAGGCTCGAGACCAACAGCTTAACGTCCTCTCCGAGGGACTACGTGCTCCGATTTAATCACCTCCCACGTGAATAAATCGAGTGCCAGAGTGGTTATTGAACGCCGAACCCTTTTGTGGTACTAAAATAACGCATGCATTTTTTTAGCTCTTGACCTATTTGATCTATATACATGACATAATATACTGATCGACAGTACTTACTGACCTTCCCAACAAGTAGTACTAATGGAGTCCCTGATCTAAAACCGCTAACTACTAAGTCCTCTCTGCTGCACGTAGATGGTCGCTAGCCTATTAATATGATATGTGTAAATAGTTTTGCAACATACTCCTAAAAAAATTTCAAGCCATAGATTGATAAACACTGGTACTGACTGGCGAATTTTATCATCTTTCGAGGAATAATCCCGTATAATATAACTTAATACATAGAGTATATCACTTCAATTCCAAATTTAAAAACAACTATCCTTATATTGGTGACAAAGTTACACCGATTAAAGAACAAAATTTTCCTATGATCTGATCCTTTTGAACAAGAAAAACATATAGGCACGCTGATTTAGAAAAACTATAATCAACGAATATAAAACAAGGAAAATAAAAAATAAATATCGAACATCAAAATATATAGTAATATTCAACCAGATCATTTATTTCAAATTGTTAAATTAATAATTGCATATATTAATTAAAAATAAATTAATTATTTCATTAATAATTATTTAAGTTATATTGTACATTTTTTTCATGTCATTGGTATTCAATATATTTTATTTAAAAAACCATAAATACCTGTTTCATTGACTTTTTACCTGTGGTCCATTAAAACTTAAGTTTAAAAAAACAAATTAGTAAATACAAATATTTTTTTAGAACAAAAATAAAGGAACCCTAATATTATATTGTTTAATTGATTTTCCGACAGAATGATGTGCCTCACCGCTCACAACCTACGTGATTTTCTCATATCCTTTCCTATATTGAAGAGCAAAGGAAAAAATTTCATTTCCGTATTATTTTACAAGACCATCCGTGCAGCTGAAATAAAGTTTTTTTTTCGTAATAGCAATTTTTTTTTTCAGTTGAAGATTTTGGAATATTATATTTTAATTTTTGATTAGGTAATAATTTGTGATTTTTTTTATTAGCCTGTAAAATATTAATATACTAACAGTTACCTTTCGATTTCTCATCGTACCAATTCATTTCCTGAGGATGACGGTCAAAAGGGTCGAAGTCGAAGGGTTGACTCACTGAAAGTGAGGAGTCCTAATGTCTAGTCATCATTCATATTGATTTCTATTTTTAATATATATATATATATATATTTGTAAATTTTATTAGCAGTCCTTCCTGTATACATACATTGTTAAAAATTAGACCAAATTTAACTGAAACTTGCTTTTTCATAAGTTTATCGAGTTACCGGAATAACGATCTTGTTACTGTATCGACAGAATATAGTAAGTTACCAATCGACATGCTAAATGAACACATGTTTCTTCTGTCTTCAGCCATTATCAAGAAATGAATGCATTTTGAAGTTTGAAGCTTATATAAGAAAAGTGGAACGTATTGCTTTGGTCGGGGGGATTTATGTTGTTTTTCTAATCGGAGGGGGTTGAGTGACCTAGGGCGTCGTTGCAGCTACCTGGGAGAGGCCCTAATTGGCTGGAGGTTGATTTAAACAATTTCAGAACTTTAGAACTAATTTCTAATTGTTTATTAATATATGGCTTCTTTGTAAATATATATATATAATACAAGAGTTTACATAAACAAATAAAATAACAGTCAATGATCAAACCACAATATGAAAAGAGAAGAAAGACTAAGATCTTTCAACCGTAACAAGCGGTCTTCGTCAGAGTCAAAAACCCTTTTGAGTCAGGGTTATTCAACAATATGAAAAGGGAAAAAAGACTAAGATCTTTCAACCGTAACAAGCGGTCTTCGTTAGAGTCAAAAACCCTCTGAGTCAGGGTTTTTTACTATAACGAAGACCGCTTGTTATGGTTGAAAGATCTTAGTTTTTTTCCCTTTTCATATTGTGGTTTGATCATTTATATATATATACATATATATTACCTGAATCCCTTGGCAAATACATGTAACTTCTGAACTTCTTTGGCAAATACCTGTCACTCCCTGCAAACTAGTCAGGAAACTAGAAAACATCAGCAAGAAAGTAGTCAACGCAGAAGCTGCTGCTAATTTCAACGGTATATGTTTGAGAGAAGACTTGCTACCGCTATATACATCACACACCAATATATATATATATATATGTTATTGAATGTGAGCAGTTTCTGCATTTTTTAGTAACAAATTCTAGCCTCCTGGCTTTTTTTTCTCTCAGATGGTAAACTATAAAGCAGGTTCACCAAAGACATTTACTAATAGATTAGCCGGGTGAACGACAGAAATTTAATTGTATAGCCTATAAATATATATTTACCATACAGTGAATATATATATATATAATTAACACCATCAAAATAACAGGACATCAAGGTTCTGAAATCTATTGAATTACCCGTAGTTGGAGAGAAAGAGAAATCAAAAATGGATTTTTTTTTCTTTCACTTGACTTCCTATAATTTGTTATAAGAATGCTTCAAATTTTATTAATTTCTTTTTATTTGTGGAGAGTGATATATATTGATATATTGTATTCATCTTCATTATGAAGTATATAAATGTGCATAACTGGTACAGTAATACCTCGGTTCTGAAACGATTCAGAACTCGTAGACTTCGGAATTCAAACAAAATTCTAAATTATATTACCTTCGATTTTGGTACTCGAATGGTAGTACAGATTTTGGTCCTCCAAAACGCCTAAGAAAAGTCTAGAGAATATAACAACGCTTATTCGTCCAAATCGAACGAACTTTAGAACTTTGGAACTTCATCACCCAGATATTCTAAATATAAGCTTAATATATTTTGTTGTAATTAATTTTAAAATATTTAAAAAAATTGATTTCTAAACTTGGAACAGATTAAATTTATTTTCGTTATTTTTAATGGAAAAACACCTTTCAGGACTCACAATTCGGTTTTCGAACAGAATGGATTGTGGTCGAGAGCCATGTATGACTGTATTGCTTCTTAATTATCGTATCTTAAATTGTTACCGTAATTTCATTCATGCAATCAAACGCATTTTAAGTAATGAACATACTTCAATTTTTCAACGGTCTTCCTCAGAACATGAGTAATTTTATCTTTCAATCACGGTTATTTGAGTAATCCATGGAGAATAAGGAGTTAAAAAGTATTAAAAGATTTGTTCATATTGCAGGTATAAGGGGTTACAGGGATTAATCGCGAAAGTTCCCTCTGTGCCTGAGAAATCAGTTTAAAACCTGTTCCCCTTTTCTAAATGAATATTTATGCTTGGCTTTTATGATTATTTCTTTTTTTTATGAATCCATCTTCTGTAGATTTTAGGCTACGGTGTTTTCTTCCTATTGAAATTAAATTTGTATTGGCCCACTACTTCTACATTCTCATCCTGCTGTTTTTGCTTTGGTCATTAAACATTGTCAAGAATAGTCTTTCAGTCTTTCAGGGAAAGTTTCGTGTTCCCTGAAACGAACGTATTCGTGTTCGAATAGTGTTGTGGCTTTGCATTGTCTGAGGTATTGAATAAATTAGAAGTCATCAGGTCGTCATATTCAGTTTAGGTATGAAGCTACTGGAATTCGTGGGATTGAAAGGTTCGGAGTTGGATTCAGTTTCCGAACAAGGAGATTTGGATGTGTGGGCAGACAGTTATTTATCATCATTGTTGGCAAGTCGACTAATGCAGCAATCTATAGATTCCCGGCTCAAATCATGTTGAATATAGACATTTCTGGTATACCGTGCAGCCCTAGGTTAAGGTGAACACATTTATTCTGTACTATTTGGATGCAGTTCTTATTAATGGGTGCCGCTCCAAACAAAACTGAACATCTGTATGTCATAGTAAAAGGGATGACCGCCCTATAGCAAGGTCCTTCACTGCCCGTGGAGTATTTTCGTTTTAAGGATGGAATAAAGATTGCACTTTAGGAAATATCAACAGGTTAGAGAAAAACCAAAAGAAGAACACTATGAGATCGAAAAGCGAAAATCTTCTTTTACTTTTTATAACTAAGTTTCTCTACGATTTCTAATAATAATTACACCAATTTGTTTGTACTAATCATCCTTTATTTTCGTGTATTTGCAGCCCAAACAAATTCCCGGGAAGGCTGAAATGAGGGAAAGAGGAAGTTCACCACCTCGGACTATGCCTGGCCTCAAATCAGGCCCTCCAGAAGAAGAGGAGTCCATTTCACCGACAGAACTGAACTCGTGTAAACGGCTTGTTGAAAAACCCCCTCCAGTCAAACGACTTCCCATTACCCCGGTGTCTCATAATGCTCCAAACCTCGCTGACAAGCTCATCGATCTCGACAACAACAGGTACCAACTCTGCAAGTGCTTAGCTCCATGTTATTTACTTCAGAATAACATTAATCATGTTATTCCGAATGACGTTCGTGCTCATTTAAATTCAAGTCTTGTTATTGCTTTACAATCGAGCACCATATTGCTTTACTTCAGTTGTAATTTAACTAAACTTTACTATTATATAAGATTAATCCTTTGTTGAATAAAGATAATAAACCATTATTTATTGAAAAAAAGTTATAATAATTTATTGATGTCTCTTATATTGATTACAAGTTTACTTTTTTTTTAGAGTTAGTTGGGATGACGTAGGTTAAATATAGGAACGAGAAAATGATATGGATATATGTCCATAACTGCGAATAAGTAGTAAGGTCAACAGAAAAGATGTATAATATTCATTTGTTCATAAACAGGGAAGCAGAAAGAGAACCAACAGGGAATACAAGTGGAATAGAGGAGAGAGCGAGAGAGAGAGAGAGGCAGAGAGAGGAAGAAAAATGGCATGTTCCATGTACGAGTATATGAGAGAATAACGTTTATGTAAAAAGGACATTATTTCTATGCTGTCTGCTGGGATAACTAGCTGATAAATCACAATTAACAAGTGAATAACAGTGATACAGAAAAGGGAGAAACCTGTTTGTATGTGTGAGCTAACGTATATGAGGAATTTAACAGAATACAGGAGTTATTTTGAACACCTTCTGGACACCCTTAGTTAATTATAAGCTCACTTAGAGAAATATAAATAGCTAGAGATTTAGAAAGCTAAACAAAAAGAAATATAAAAAGAAGAAGGGAGAGAAGTATAACAACCTGTGTGCATGTGTTATGAAGACCTTAACTGAAGAGTATCCACCGGCCATGTTAATCATAGTACTCTCATAGAGAAAGAGAGAGAGGAAATTTATATATGTGGCTCTTACAAATTTTGGGCAGGATTATATATAGAATACTAACAACTATGATATTAATTTCAACGTTAAGTAACACCTGTCTAAAACCTTCTATATTCCAGAAACTTTGATAATCCAAAAATATATTTCAGGTATTGACTAGTTTCTTACATAAAGTTATACATTAGGCCAAAAATTCACTTCATGAGAAAATAATTTTGTGAACCACTTGAATTAAAAAACTTAACTAAGCAGTTATATTTTTGTAGTCAGTATGCATGGGTGTAATACCAAGGATGAGAATTTTTGAAAGCAGTTACAAAGTCAATAGGGATGCTAATTGATTGGCCTACGACACGGTGAAAAACTGTTTTAAATTTAGTAACTGTTTGGACCTGCTAACATTTATTTATATTCATTAGTTTAATTCAAAATTCTTTAAACTATTTCATTGTTTTTTAAAATTTTAAAATTCCCAAATTTTGAAAAATGTAAGACTAATAATTCCCAACCTGACGATGACTATGGAATAGTCGAAAGCTTGTTGCTATCTAATGGTGTAGTAAGTTATGTTAAATTATTTACCTGTGATATTAGTTTTTCAGTTGTATTAAAATTGTTGATATTTATTAAAGTGTTTCAAAAAAGTGTCTCAATGTCCTTTGGACAACTTATTTGGGAATTACTACCATCTATTCTTAAGACTGTCAGGAGACTGGAACAGCTTAGTTTGAAAGTCGTAAATGCCGAAGCTGTGGTACATGTCAACAATATATATATATATATATATATATATATATATATATATATATATATATATATAAAAAGCTTTCACATAAACACGTGAAATAATAAATACATAAACACACACACACACATATATATATATATATATATATATATATGTGTGTGTGTGTGTGTGTGTGTGTGTATATATGTATAATAATAATAACAGTATTTGACAATAAACACGTCAAACAACAATCAATATTCAAACCACAATAAGAAATAGAAAAAAAAAACTAAAATATTTCAACCGTAAGAAGCGGTCTTCGTCAAAGTCAAAAACCGAACTGAAACTCAAAATGCAGAAACATCATGGTGAGGGGTTGAGAAATCTCTTATTGTGAAATCTTATTTTATATATATATATATATATATCTTATTCTCTCTGGTTCTGACTGTGACACCTGCAATTAACAAATTGTCCGTTCGAACTCCTCAAGACCTTATTACGTTCTCAAAATAGACCCCTTTTTATTTTATTCTTAAAATTATAAAGTTACACTCTTGAAAAGAAGTTACAGGTATGAACCTTAAGTAAGGTAATATAAAGGGGATTTCTTTCTGGCAAAAGAAAGTTACCCAATCATGCATTTGTAAAAGAGTAATGCTCCAGCTGTGAAAAAGTTTGATCGCAAAATTTTTCAAATCTACTGTGTGAATGTAATATGACTGATTTTTTTTTTTAAAGGATAAACAGTGAAAAGAGGCCCAGTTCATACAGCGGTGCTGGCAGCGGAGCTACGCCGCCTCCTCCGGCAAGGACTGAATCGCTGCGAACAGAGGCCGAAGGTGAACTCAAAACAGCGCCTTGGTTCCAAGCTGGAATTCCAAGGTAGTGAACAACTGTTTTTAAAATAGATTAAATATTACAAAAAAGGAAGAGATTGTTAGAAAAAAATATTTTATAAAGCCTTGCAATTGTAATTACTAACCCAAACTTATTTTAATGTGTTATTCTATTCATCCGATTAGACTGTTTTCTACTAGAACCAATTTAAGGAACATTGGGAGTGATTAATACTTGGATAGGTGGAACTGCATGCTGTTGCCACCCCCATTGGTGGTGAATATTTGTGAATTGGTAACAAATCATGAATGAGTCAAACTTTTGAAAAGCATAAATGCTGTGATCTTATATTTTTTTCTCAAATACCATCGTCCGCCGCTTTATGTCTTTTGTGCTACTTAAAAGGAGAAAATATGACTAATTTTATGATTCCGTTCCCATTGTCCATGACACATTACGTGAGCTTCAATGGCAGTAGTGCCATTAATCCAAATGGTAACCTGTTTTGATTTATTTATGTACCTTGGTCTTTCGAATAAACCATGATAAAGTAAATAGTAGATTTTTTAACGTAGAGTTCTTTCTCTGCGTCACGAGAATAACCAACCGTTTTCTCACAAATGAGAAAAACGAGAGAGTCCTCGTGAAGTGCCCAAGGTGGACTTCGCCGGAGGCAGGCTTCCACGACTTACGAAAAGCAAAATACATAAGCCTAGTAGTCTCTAAAAGACTGATGGTTAATTGATGAAAAATCAAGAATTACAGATGAAAATTGAAAGGGATATGAACATGAGTAAGAGTTGATATGGAGTTGATATATAGGAAAGAATGGGTAAGTAAGGGAGGGAGTCAGAGATTACAAGAAAGGTATGGGGGGGGGGGGAAGGAAGAAGTATCCAGACGCTAACCACATTGAGAAAGGTCAGGCTAACCTAAATTAACCAGGTGTAACCAGAATTGTGCTAATAAATCCAAAGACTGCTAAGCAAACAAAGTTAAGGGGTGAGTTAAAGTCTTAAAAAAAAGAACGTCGGAAGAGAAAATGAGGTCTTTTCGAGACCCATCTCTCGAATCAGTGCACTACTGAGCGGACTTTCCATTCCCGGACACCAGCCCAAAATAATAGCTTAAGTCCCTATTGTGCCAGCACAGTGAGAAAGAAGTTTTGAAAAAGACAGGCGTTAGAAGCACGAGAGCGGAAGGACGTGTAATCCCACAACCGAGGACCCCGGCCCAAGAGTACAACTGCCACATAGCGCCGCAAGATATGTCCTGAAAAAGACAGGCATTAACCATATTTGACTAATAAGGGTGGACTTCCACCAAAACCAGCGGGCGTCCGACTGGACTTTCCACTATGGGACGCCGACCCAGGCTAGCACCCTGCCCAACTTGTGCCTTTCTTAGTTCACGCAAAGGCGTGTTAAGCCCCCCCACCACGACAAGGTGAAGGCACATCGGGGGGGATCCAAGTGGTAACCATGTGCTTAGTTTCACTTGCTCTGAGATATCTGTACCAAAATAGTGGTCATCTGAACTTGTAATGCTTCTCACTTATGGTATATGCATGTATATAATTCTTTTTATAATTATGGTATAATTTAATTTTTTCATAAATTTAATTTTTTTAATTTATTTTTTTATTTTTTCTGTGCTATTGAATTTAATATTCACGAAGAATCCTTTTTATTATCCTTTTCTCGTTGCAATTCTTCTTCAGCATTCCTATTACTCTTCTTCGTTTTCGTTGTGTCCATACTCTGTGAAGCTGTCCAGTTGGCTTTCATCTTCTCGCCACTCAACTTCCCTTTCTGAGGACGACCGTTAAAAGAGTCGAAATATTGAATGTGATTTCTAATTTATGTTTTTCTTTCCTGTTTCTCAAAGTTATTAAAGCATATATATATATATATTATATATATATATATATATCCAATGTTTTCTTATCTCGATCACATATATTTACACTATTTTCCTTTTTTATCGAGGTTTAGTCTAGTTTCAATAATTTAACACCTTTAAGCCGACGTTTCGTCTATATTTGTAGACATCTTCAGGACTACATCAATACAGAATTTAATTACAATAACATGAAGCATAATTATATCACATTATTTAATTAATATACATAATTATCTTGAAATACCAATATAAATAATAGAAATAATACAAAACAATAGAAATAATAAATAAATAATGGAAAAATACCAAGTTAATTATGTATATTAATAATGTAAAATAATTATGTTTCACGTTATTGAAATTTAATTAAATTCTGTATTGATGTAGCCCTGAAGATGTCTACAAATATAGACGAAACGTCGGCTTAAAAGTGTTGAATTATTGAAACTAGACCAAACCTCGATAAAAAAGAAAAAATAGTGTTATGTCTATATAAAACAATATTTTCAATTACCCATTGTGATTGTTTATGAACAGAGAAATCAGTCTAGAGGTGCTTGGTGAGGAGCCTGTGGGTTCTTTCATGGTTCGAGAATCTACGAGCAAGCCAGGCTGTTACGCTCTCTCCTTGCGAGTACCTCTTGAGTTCCAACCCCACGGCATTGCCCACTATCTCATACTTAGAACGAATAAAGGCTTCAAAATAAAGGTAATAATAGATATATACCCATGATCTATTTTACATGTAATAGCATTTTATTTCAAACATTTCTTTGGATTATTTTTAAATAATCAACTACGTGTTGTACTGTACGTACCGCATTATATATATATAAGTTAGCTTCAGCTACTCAAAGGGACTACTTCTACCCGATGACGACGACTGTCGAAATATCGTTGTGAGTCTTTTGTGTGTATCTTTATTTGTTTTTTCTCTTTCATGTGTTAACTATATATATATATATATATATATATATATATATATATATAGTTCACTATAGACAAAGAAACATAGAGAATTCAAAAGAACACACTTAGAGTCTCTAATTTTCGGTTTGAACCGTCTTCAGGAGAGATAAGAGAGGGAAACCAAGCGCACTGGTTCAGAGACGGTTGGAGACGTTCCAACGAAAAAGTGTATATATATATATATTGATAAAAGATCGACCATGGAATAGAAACAAAACTAAAGTTTATCGGGACTCGGTCAGTTCTGCAGGTTCAAAATAAAGTCTCATTTCCAACGTTTCGGTTTTTATGTAATAATTACTTCTTCTGTTTCAAAATTTATACTTCTGCCTATGAAAAAGGTTTTAAATAAAAACCTAAACGTTGGAAATAAAGTTTAATTTGAACCTGAAAAACTGGCCAAGTCCCGATAATCTTTAGTTATATATATATAAAATGAAGGTGACAGTAGGAAACAGTTTTATTGTTAAACATAATTAAAAACGTTAAAAATAGTTTTTTTTACTTTTCGTGTGTGAAGTGTCATAGATATTTCAATAAACAACAAAAAGAGATTTCTGAAGAAATGTATTGTCCTTTTTAATGAAGTAATTATCATTAATTTGTTTGGGTCAATTTGTTTTTTAATTTAAATATTTTTATTGTAATTTATTTTAGGCTATATTAAGTTAAAATATATAAATTCTAGTTTAAATAATATTCCATTTGGATTTGTTTCCTTTCCGAGACAGTGTTACTTGTAAAAGCAGTAAATAGGCTGCTTTTACCTCAAGTCGGCTAAGTTAAATGGCACTGAGAAGAAAACAGTTCTAATTTTCACCTTGATATATAGATGAGTTTAGAGGTTTCAGGTTGACTTATTTATTATACTCTCTGTGTAACTCTGCTCCCCAGGAAAGAGGCTGATCTAGCGTGACAACCAAACCTTCCCCCAGAGGAAATGAAATAAACCCTCCAGACATTTATATAACTCCAAGAAAAAAAAAAGTCGATAACTTGTTCAAAACCTCAACACCAACTAAAAACTATCTCAACCTTTCCTTCTTTTTTTCTAATCAGCTAAATTTTAATTGCTTTTTCCAATTTTTTTTTCTAAAAAAAAAATAATAACCTTATAATTGCTTTGTAATAGAATTCTGTCGAAGTTATAATGTTTAATTAACTAAGTTGCAGTTAATAAATGTATTTTTTTTTTATTTTTATGAAGATAAATATACAATTTATTATACTGTTAGTAATAAATTACAGTAGTTAACAAGTTAAATGTGTCATCTTTTAATTGATTTTTTTTTACTTTTCTCGAAGTAAAGCTATAATGAAAATTGAAAAAAGTTACTTTAAAATTTTTAAGTCTCTTGAATCTTGATATGTGTGTTTGTTTGTTTTTGCTTTGTGTGTGTGTGTGTTTCTTGTTTCTTGTTCTGAGTTTGTGTGTTTCTTGTTTCTTTGTTTGGGTGTTTCTTGTTTCTGTACTTGTGTGTTTGCGTGTGTGTGTATGTGTATACAGGTATGTGCACATCAATGTTCGTTGAGATTTGACTTTGACGAATACCGTTTGTTACAGTTGAAACATCTTAGACTTTTTTCTGATCATACTATGGTTTGGACGTTGATTTTTATTTCCTTTGTGAAATCTTGTTATTATAAATATATATATATATAGATGATACAGCCGTAAATTGAAAAAGCTATTTAATATAATATACTTTTTTTTGGGTTAGCATTAAACATAAATCGTATCCAGTATGTTTTACTCTGTTATTAGTCTTTACTGTAATTATTCATGTATATTTATTATTTATTTCAGAATTCGAACAAAATTCTAGATTTCATAACCTTCGATTGTAGTACAAATTTTGGTACTCGAAAACGGCCAAGAAAAGTTTAGAGAATACAACAATGCTTATTCGTCCAAAACGAACGAACTTCAGAACTTTGTGGAACTTCATCACGCAAATATTCTAAATATAAGCTGCTTAATATGTTTTGTTGTAAATTAATTTTAAAATATTTTAAAAAATTTGATTTGTAAGCTTGGAACAGAATTTAAAATTTATTAATTTTTAATTAATATATGGAACTAATAATTAATAAATGTACTTATTCATAAATAGTATACAACTTTCAGGGGGAACTAAAAGTAACTGCTCTATGTGTGGTCATTTTAGTAATGTGGAATAACTAAAGCTGTTAATTTCAATATGTTACACTTGTTTAATAATTAGTAAAAGGTTTAAATGTTCAAATAAGAAAATTAATAAAGTTATAAGTTGATTAAGATGGTGGTTTTCTTACTAATTAATGATAAACTGTGGGTGGGAATCAATGGTGAAGAACTGAAAGGGATTTAGAGGGAAGGAAGCTGAAAAGGAGGTGGGGTGGTTTCAGCAAGTCATTGAAAACCACCGTGGGGGCGTTCTTCAATAGTTGTACCACAAAGGTCTTCTCCAAAAGGCAGACCTAATTGAAAATATAAGGCTTTTTGGTCTAAGGCATAAGAACAATGGATCCCCCCACCGCCAATAGTACTCAATATCGTTAATTGCCAACTTAAGTTAGCCTAAAACTTCTCAATATCCATTCTATTTTAAGCTAAATTTGTGAAAATATTATATGTAAATAGGGTTTAAGCCCAATTAGAGTGTTTGTATTACCTGTTTAATGCAATTGAAGCCCTAATTTATAGCAAGAGTCAATTTTCAAACATTGGTAATATCAGCATTTTAATAAAATATACTGATTATCTTACATAACAAAAACATTATATTTCATGTTTAAATTAAGAAAGAACCGGAGATCTGTTACGTCAGCACAAACAAGCAAAAAAGAAATATTTTCACTTTTATAAACTCCTCATTTTGGCTTAGTTTTCAGCTAACTTTTGATTCAAATATTAATTGGTTTAAACGTAATTTTATCTCAAAAACTAAAATCATGGGAGTATTAAGAAACTTTTTTTGAAACAGAATGTTTATATCTTTAAATTTGCTTCAATTATAATAAACATATTTGCATTATTATGTATTATTTTATATAATATTAAATACGTATTATAGTAGCTATATAATATTGGCGGTTCGGTATATTTTTTCAGTTGCAATTTAAATTTTTTTCAAATAATCAAAAACTTCCTGATGAAATGTTATAAGCAAACAGTGTAAATTAAATTAAATTTTCCATTACCAAAGTTTGACTAAACAGTACTAATTTTTCATCAACCCATGAATATATACTTACAACATGGAGAAAAGAACAGAATATTACAGATAAAACTCTATATTTCGACATCTGTCGTCCTGAGGTAGTTGAAGTAGTCTTTAATCGATGGTAAATGGGTTTCACATGCTCTAAGTAATACGGACAAAAAAAAAAACTATTCAAAATCTCCCTTGGCTTACTTCCTTGTTTCTTGACTGAATTGGATTAACCGTGATGAAAATTGGGTTCTCAAATAGGGGGGAGCCTCCCACTCCTGAGGGGTGCGTCTGATTTTTTTTTTGCCGTACTACAATAATGCGTACGGCGTGTACAACAGTGTGTTATGTGTACAATGATCCGCAATGTCTGCAGATTTTAGAAATTCAAGCTCTCTATCTTGCAATTATACTTAAACACAACATCTCAGTACTGCTGTTGTATTGGTATTTAGTATAAGTATAATAATTGATATTAGAGGTTTTCACAATAAGTGTTTCTTTTAATGATAACTTTAATAGTACAATAATTGGTATTTGAAGTTCTCACAAGAGGTGTTTTTTTGAAAACTTTTAGCATTCGTTCATCTGTTTTGTACCATTAGGAATACTATATGTATTATTCTAGTTTACTCTTGCTCCACTGAGTTAGCAAATTTACCCATAAATTGATATGGAATCTTTACATATACTATAAAAGTTTCATAAGAACAAATTTAGTAAACAAAAACAAGCGGTGAACAGGAGTGCGGTAATGTTGGTTTATAAGTATAATTGCAAGATAGGGAACTCTGGAATCTATATATACCAGAGTTATTATTGATAGTGAGTTAGCAAACAGCAGCTGCACAAATAAAAAGGCTTGATGTCGTCCCATCCTGGCAAGAATATCTCGATCAAGCTCAACCTTGTCAAAACAACCTCCTTACGCCACGCCACACATCGACCTGTTATTTTCTTTCAGAAAGCAACTGCGTCTTCGAACCAAATATTATTAACTCAACATCAAGTAGTACACGAATGGTTTTCTTGTAAATATTGATTATTATTTTTATAGTTATTATTATGAAAATTTAATATAAATTACAATTATTATAGTTTATTTTAATCTACTTATATATAAGTATATATATTTTTGAAAATGACACCAAACTTAGCTAATACCTGTTTCTTAACAAGTTTCTCAATTTTTCCGAATAATCTTCTCGTTATTTCATCTTCACAATAAAGTACATATATAGTATCAATGTTAATATATATATATTATATATATATATATATATATATATATATATATAAGATTTCAGATAAACACGTGAAATAACAATCAATGATCAAACGACAATAAGAAAATGGGAAAACAAGACTAAGATCTTTCAACTGTAACAAGCGGTCTTCGTCAGTTGGGTTTTTGACTCTGACGAAGTCCGCTTGTTACAGTTGAAAGATCTTAGTCTTGTTTTCCCATTTTCTTATTGTGGTTTGATCATTGATATATATATAACAGTATATCTAAATCCAAATGTACATTATTGTGTAGGCGAAATAACGAGAGCGTTATTTACAAAAATTGAAAAACTTGTTATAAAACAGGTATCAGTTAAGTTTGGTGTCATTTCAATAATGTGTGTGTCAAAGAAGGATTCCTACCAAAATTTTCAAGTTTATATATATATATAACATATTCAATAATATATCGACCGATTGCTAGAATAGGTGTGTTATTCAATGGGGATTCAGTCCAATTTTTTAGGTTCAAAAATCAAACTCTCATTGCCGACGTTTGTCTAGTCGAAGGTTTTGTCCGGTTAAGATTGTTGTTCCTTTAAATAATGTAAATTTCATTTTCTTAGTTAAAAAATTCTTACTTCTGCCTATGAAAAAGGTTTGAACCGTCTTCAAGGTAGATAAAAGAGGGAAACCAAGCGCACTGGTGCAGAGACGGTTGGAGATCAACAATGTTACCTCACACGCACCCGGTCACACATAGAATATGGTAGACCAGAATGAAGTTATAATTAAATTAGGAAATATGAAAAAATAATAATCAATAAATAAAAGATAAACTGCCTGATGAACAGAGAAACTGGTACATAAATAAAAGTTACGGACTAAGCTTTTATAAAAAATAGAAAAAATAAAACGTAAAATAATATTGATAATACAAATAATAATATTAAATAAAATGATTCAATAATAAAAAATAACATAAAACCTAAATGCAATAGTAAGGAACTAATTAAATTAATCATTATCTCTTTCAATGAAGGCCAGGTGTACTACAAGCATTTAGCAACCATATATGAGCTTTATTCGGAAGCTCGCAGAGTCGTAGAGTGAGATCTTTGCAGTCAGGGGGTATTTGCCGCAGAATCTGCAACCTGTAGCAATCATTAAAGGGAGGCCGTGGCTGTTGGCATGTATTTCCTTCAACAACCACTCCCATCTTCCCATAGCCATACAAGGATTTCGGACACCTAATGTAATATCAACCCGAAAAATTGCACTAAACGGTGAAAGCCTTATAAGTGCGGGCAGTGGAAAACAACAAACAATATTATTTATTAATAAATATTTATTCGGTTTTTAATAATCATATTAATACGTCATATGATAATTATTATAATTATATAATTCAGTTTGATTAATTATATTGTCTATATTAAGTTATAAATAATTGTATATATTAATAAATAAAAATTCGTTATTTTGAATATTTGATCAAATGAATTTCATCGGTGGTACTGGTTAATAATGTCGGAAGAGTGGATTTCCTGGTAAAAATTTATTCAAATAAACCCTTTTGGGGCTAAAAGCCACAAATCAATGCTTATTAAAAAAAGAGGAGTCTAATAAAGCTATTTAGTTCTTTAAAAGTGTTCATTCCACCGCTGTATTTGTTTCTATATGGATAAAACTGTGGCATTATCAGATAGCATAATAACAAAGCTTACTGCTACAATTTTCTGTATGTTGTATATTATATAAATTATAATTTATATATATTATCCCGTTAACCGGATTTGCATGTAGGACTAATCCATCTTCAAGTACGACTAATTGTAGTCAAAGAACTACAATATTAGTTCTTGTAGTTAGTTCTTGATACCATCCAACTTACTCACAAAGAAATATCAAAACTAGATTTTAAAAACTTGTAAATGTGAAAATATTTTAAAACTTAATATCTATTTTGGTTATGGAAATTTTACTTTACTTATGGTAAAGTAATAAAAACACGTTTTCTGTTATTGGAAAAATATATAGCAACTATCATCGTCCGATTTGGCCGTACCTTAACCAGTTTAGAGTTTTTTCATTGTCTTTTGTTAATTACAAATATATATATATATATATATGTATTTCACTCAAAATTCGAAAAAAACGATCCAAGCAGGACGCAAATCAGCTCAAAAACGAAGAAAAGCAACACACAGAGAAAGAGATTTCGGGGTGTCCCGGAAATTGACGCAGGGTCTCCTGTCGTTGTGTTTCCGACGTGCTTGGTCGCCCTTTCTATTTTCTCCTGAAGAAGGATCATCCAAAAATTTGAGTTTGTAAGTGTGTCTCTCTCTGTGTGTTTCTTTTCTTCGTTTTTGAGCTGATATATACGAGTATATAGTTCAATATAGACAAAGAAACATAGAGAAATCAAAAGAACACACTTACAGTCTCTAATTTTCGGTATGAACCGTCTTCAGGAGAGATAAGAGAGGGAAACCAGTGCGCTTGGTTTCCCTCTCTTATCTCTCCTGAAGACGGTTCAAACCGAAAATTAGAGACTGTAAGTGTGTTCTTTTGATTTCTCTATGTTTCTTTGTCTATATTGAACTATATTTGTCAGTTTTGGATCGTATTTCCAACAAAAAAGTGTATATATATATATATATATATGTGTGTGTGTGTGTGTGTGTGTGTGTGTGTGTGTGAATATTTTAAGAAAAGTTATGCAGTTAGGGATTTGCTCATCGAGGCAAACCGAAGAGTCATGGCACAATGGTTTTTAGTTTCATTGACTTATAGAATTGATATTTCGTGGAATTTATTTGTAATATTGTTGCAGGGCTTCACCAAGGAGTTCAGCAGCCTGACAGCTCTCATCACACATCATTCCGTTATGCCTGAACTACTTCCCTGTCCCCTCTCTCTTAGCAGGTAACTGAGTCAGTCAACCCTTCCCTTCCACAACACTGAGTATTTAATATAAAGCTGGTAAATTTTGCAGTTCACTGTACTATTGTTGTGGTGTAATCAAACTTTTAATATATCCTCGAGCAAATATATTTCAAGACCTTTCACAAAAACAGAAAAAAAGAATATTCCAGAAATAAAGAATTTCCTTCAATATTTAAAAAACTATCCAAACCGTGGCATAATATACAATGAGAGAAAATTATTATTGAAATACACAGTTATGTAAATTAAAGAGAGTTAGAAGTTGTGAAAAATGGTAATAATGTTCTTTGGACTTACATCCAAATTATATTTAGTTACATCAAACCTGTTACGTTTGAAATAAGAAATGTGGGTTTTAATCCGTTTATATAATTAATTACCTTAATATTTGTATGTGGTTTTATATTATTTTTAAATTAAAAATTAAATTTTAATTTATCCAAATAGGCATAAAATATGAAACGTGTTCTTCGAAGGTTTGTTTTATCTTCTTCTAGTGGTCAGGCTAAACCTACAATGCCTAACAGTTTAAGGGCTACCATAGGATTCCTTTTAATTCCGTCGACCTACAGGTAAGGTCAGTGATCTTTTTAGCCCCTGGTTTCAAAGAACCTGTGGATATATATAAGCCAATGCAGCTTGTGGTAGAGCTACATGACCCCACTTGGGGCGGATTTATTTTTTTCTTGTAGCAGTCCCAGTAAGTATTGCTACCTGTCACTTAGCAATAGACTACTCACGTCAGAGGACTAATAAGTAGCCGAACATAAACTTAAGAAAACAACCCCCACTATCTTCCCTACTCGCTTATCCTGCGAGTCATATAATTCTGAATATGTGAGTGTCCTTGGCTCAAAACCGGTTCTTGTATTGTAGGTATATCTTTTTTCAAAGTTTAATTTTGCAACTGATTAATTGCTCTTACAAAGCATAAGCTAATAGGAAATATCCTACTAGTAAAAAATAAAGTTAAATTTGATTCTGAGATAGTCAAGAAAATTCAGGGATTTCTGCATAGGATAATATTAAATGAAAGGTCCCGTGAGTAAAATTAATAATCAATCATTAATTGGCGATTGAAGACTTCCTGAAATACACAGTGGTTTACGTACTCGCTTCTGTACTCGTAGATCAGGGGTTCGATACCCACTCTAACCCTCAATTTATTCAAGTAGAAAGTAAAAAAATTTAAGTACGTCCTCCCTCGGAGAGGAGGTTAAGCCATCTGTCCTGAGCCTGTGCGATGCCAGGTACTCGTTATAGATCCCTACTTTAAATACATTTCAGTCAGGCAAAATTAACAACTTTCAAAGTAGAATGTTCATTGTATTTTAACACAAAGGACAAACTAAGGACTTTGTATTATTTATTATAAAAATGCCACTGCAATTTAAGAAGACGATAAAACAACGCTTCAAGGAACACGTTTCATATTTTACACATGTTTAGATAAATTGAAATTTGGCAAACTACATACAAATATTAAAGTAATAACTAAACTGGATTAAAAGCACATTGCTTATTTCACACATGACGAATACGATATAACTGATTATAATCTAGACATATATTTTATTTGAAAGGATGTTGAAAATCAATGTGGATAGAGTTGTACTTTTACATAGCTTTGTAAAATATGTTTACGCTCATTTCGCAAATGGAAGTGAGATTTAGGATCCCATTTGTTAAGCCAAATTGATATAACATTCTAGAGAAAATGAAATGCATTTATATTCAGCTAAATAAAAATACTCTTGTATTATTCAACCTATGTATTGTGATGCAGGCAAAAAAAATACATACATATTTAATAATTCGATACAGTGTTTCTCAACCTTTTTCAATATGTGGCGGTATTTCCAATGAATTTGAATCATTATACAACGCGTTTCGAAAACTTCATGTTCATCAACAAGTACATCTATACAAATAAAAGAAAGGTTTTGTCTGTACATTGCTTAGAAATGACTCAATTCAAATTATCCTTACATTTTTATACATTAGAGAAAACCAAACCACCTTTAGAAAAATTGCTGTCTGTTTGTCTATTTGTTGGTCCACAAAATTTTGCCACAAATAAACTCAGTCACCATAAGTTATAACGAGCTGAAACTTTATCAGTAGATTTGTGACAGAACTTAAAACCTAAGAAATTCAACTTAGAAGCGAAGTTACGGAGTTTGTAAGCCATGTTTAGTTAGTTACACAGATATTTCTATTTTGAAACTATACAGGAGTTTTTAGGTTCCCAATACTGTAGCAAATAGGTATTGTTAGTTGTTTTTAATTTCGTTTGCTTTTATCATAATTTACTCGTTTTTAAAAAAAAAGTGTGTCCTACGTACTCGCATACTAAATAAGAAGTATGCCTAAAATAAAAACAAATTTGAATCAGTATTGAAAGCAGCAAAACGTAAAAGAAACTCCAGATCCAATAGTTTTGGACTGTACTAATAAAGATATTTTCTACCATTCTATCATTTATAATAATATTTTGGAATATCATCTCAGAATTGTAAAATACCCGTGAGAGACAGGCACGTTTTCTAGTGTACAATATAAAGACAAATATCTATAAAAAAATGTATATTAAATAAAGAAAAAAACAACTAAAAGGAGGTATGTAACTAAGGCAGGTAAACTAAATAAATTTTTAGCTTATATTTTATTTAAAAATTTTAGATTTCTTCCTTTTTCAACTTCAGAATTTTTATACATATTTGTGTTTACATAGTAGATGAACCTGATGATGGACATTAAGTGTTCGAAACGCATTGTATTAGTAAAGCTTTGTGGTGAAGAATTAATGTATTTTTCCTCACTAATCATATAATATATTTCATTGTTTAATTGAATTTTTTTTTGCAAAAATTTAATAAAATAAAACTTTATTTTTAGGTACAACCCAACTTTTTCAAAAACAGAGAGAGACATGTCGGATATTGACTCAGACCCTGATTATAATACTCTGGCAGATTTTAGAAGAATGATGGCAGACTTAAATGTTTAGTGAATGAATCAACAACAAATTTATAGAGCGGAGAAATAAAATTGAGACTTGGGTTAATTGCATTCTAAATAATAATGTTACCTCTAGTGAACTATATTGGTCATGGTTACTGTAACCTAATGTGGTATATACATAATTATTGTGATATAATATAATAATTAGTATTTGTTGAATTTTTGCAACTTTTTTTTTGTTTGTTTTTGTTTTTTGAAGATTTTGTGTTTGTTTTAAATTATGTAAACAATAATAATTTCGATGTCGTTAATTTAGTGAGAGGGTATTTTTTTCTGTTTTTTTTTTAAACTATTTTTGTCTAAACTTCTTTTCTTAAGTCATGAACATGTTAAACTTAAAACTACCATAGCACAATAGTCGAAATTTAGAAAGTTGACTATATTGTTTGTTGTCCTTTTATGTTTATGGGCTTTTATACATGTATATACATATATATATTTTCACATTATTCATAGCTAAAAAAAAATCAAATAATTTTTTCTTAACCTTTGACCTGGAATATAGCCCATAAACTTATTTTATCCATTATTAAAAAAAATGTATAGTTATTCAGATTGTTTATGTGTATTGAACTGTCATTGGATACATTCATAAGTGGGGTTGATAATTATTATTAAAATTAAACATTAACAAACTCTTCTGTTCTTATTTCAAAAAAGAATTCAACCTAATCATATTTTTAGAATTATGTAAAGAAAAAATTATCACATATTATATAAAAAGTATAAAAAAAATAGTTAGAAAATTCCTTTAAAAATATGGCATTTACTTGATACATGTTTAAATTTTCCCCACTTGTTATGAGTGAAATAGTTCGCCAATGTTTGATTTAGCTAGTCACAAATTAACAGTAAGTTTATTTTTGTGTGAAAATATTTTTATAACATATATTGTACATATGTTAATTAATGCTTCGATGTGGCATTTATCATTGAAATTCCAATGGTAAGCATTTAGGCGCAATGCAATAGTAATTTTTCTTATAAAGTATTTTGTGAAAAAAAAAAAGAAGAAATTGAATAATATATTTGTTGCACACTTGCTTAATGTTATTTGTATTAAAAAAAAAATTAATTCATTAAATTATTGTTATAAATTTAAATTAACAGAATTGAAAAGATATTTACTATTTGGAGTCTAAACTGCTGTAAACAACATTTGTCTGTACTTATTAGTCTTTGTGACATAACTTTGTTATGTTATTTAATGTGTCGAAACAGTAAATGTGTTTGTTGATTTTCATTTTGATTTGTTTATGATGTAAGCAAAGGAGATACAATTTTTAAATAGAGTGACAAAATATATCTTTAATATAGTCAGTCATAGGGCTGCCAATGAGAGAAGCCTGGGTTCAGAAAAACCTTAGATTATAATTTAAACTCCCAGATATTAAAATACTCATATTAATAAAGATATATATTTACTGACTTTACTCATCTTTATTATTGCATTATTCTGAATCTTCTTCTTCTTTGGTTTCTGTGGTTTAACATAAAGCATCTCTTCATAATTTCTGCCTCTCAAAATACTTTTGACTTATTCCTTCATTTTCCATAGCGCGTATTAGTTCTTTTCATGACTGCCAACTAGTACTACCATTATTTCTCTTTGTATTATCAGAACTGTTTCTGCATTCAGAGAACTTCTTTGTTTTGTTTTAAACACAAATTCATTACAGAAAAGATTCTTTCAACTGAATGTGGCAAAATAGTCAGGTATGAGACTTTTCAAGATAGAATTTGATAAAAAAAATTAACTTCAAGACATTTTCATTTCAACTAAAATATGAAAAAGGAGATGCATTTTTGTTCTAAAATGAAATTAATTCTGTAAATTTAATGTTATTTTCATACTTTATTCAATTTGATATGCTTTTTTTTCTCGTTTTTGTTATGTTTTCATGGAGAATTTCTACAACTTTGATATAGGACAGAAAACCCCAGATTTTATTAAATTCTAAAAAAAAGTACCAAGAACCTAGAGAATACCTACAAATCAAAGATCTGGGTCAAAACCCCAGCTTTGGCAGTCCTGGTCAGTCATCGGGAATGAAGTTTTACATATGGCATTATAATCCTCCATCAATGTAAACAAAAAAACATTTCTCTTAGAAAAATCAAGGTTTTAAATGGCCCATAGCTGGTTATGCATGAAGTAGCATAACTGAATGCTTTGATCGAGTTATGCATTCAGCTGGATGCATAGCTACTGAGAGCTAGCTTATTAGTCCTGGAGACCCTTTATCACCAAGAAATTCTAATTTTGCAGTGTAAATTTTCAAAATAAAATATGTTTTTGCAGATTAATACTCAAGCTCTAAAACAATTCAAATTACCTTCAATATTAAGTTAAAAAAAAAATCAAATACACTTCACAACTAATGTTGCTATACTCTGAGAGATGTCTGGTCAAAAAGTCAACTCTGTCTTCTGATATTTTGAAAACTCATATTTTCATATCAAGGCTAAAAGAAAGTACATAATTTATATTTATTAACTAAAAAACATCGGATTGAAATATGGAAAAAATGATAATTAATTATTATTTTAATTATACACTATGTGAAAGAGTTAAAAACGGTAGGTTATAAATCACTGGAGTTATGATCTAAGAAGGTAATGTAGTTGTTACCATGGAGTATGAGAAATAATAAATAAATAGTACAAAACATTTTAAGGTACAAAAATTATGAACCCAATTGTATGTATTTTCTTGCACCTTTGATAATAAAAATATACGTTGGAAGACAGAGTTGAATTTTTGACCAGACAACCCTCAAAAAGTTCAGCAACATTGCCTGTGTAATGTATTTTTACTTTTTATAGGTCCATAATGGAAGATGAAAGTAAAAAAAGCAAAGTTCTTTGAGCAATCAAAAGAAAAGAGTAATGCAACATTTTGGAAAATAGGTTATAATATATTAATACAAGTTATATTTTTATATACAAGGAAAATTATTATAAGCCGATGTTTCGCCATAAATTGATTTCCTTCAGAAAAAAAGCCTTGAAAACGCCAAAAGATTTTTGGCAAAACGTCGGCTTATAATCAGGAGTGGTTAATTCTTTTGACCAAATCGTTAAGAAACCCAATTTTCCTTTTTACTTTACTTTAAGTAAAATATGGTAATTATGAAAAAAAAACATTTGATTTGGAGATTTTGATGGATTTAGACTTTTAAAGTCCCCCTGAGTGTATTTTTGATATTCTTTAGATCTCTCTTTCTCTTTCTGTATGTGTGTGTTTCCTCAAAACAATAACCATGCTATGAGTTATTTTATTCTAACCGCACGTATACAACTATACAAATAGTTATAACGTTCATACAACTCAGTACTATTAATGATTAATAGAAATCAGTATGGGAAACGAAGGGGAACATTCTGTTATATGTTTCAATATTCTAACGGTCTAATTCGTATGTTAAGTATATTTAAAAAACTAATGTATATAGAACAAAGAACATAAAATGCTTACTCAGACCAATATTTGGAAGAAGCAATTAGTCGTCAGGGAGGAGATCAAAAGAAGAGAAGAACGGATGAATGTGGACGAGAGAAGGAAGTATTTTACTCTTCCTCATTACCATAACCTTTTGCTTCTCTTCTTCTGTTCTTCTGAACCAGCAGCCTTCTTGAAATATTGGTCCTCAGTAAATATTTTGTTCTGTATATTGTAGTTTTGTGAAGTCCAATTGCAAAAGCTTTCAACGTTTTTGAAGACTGATTATATTTCTTGCATATACATAACATGTACTGGACTAACTAACATATGTTAAGAGTTAGTTATCTAACATTAATATGCATATTGTTAGTACAGTAGGACTGAGGTTACTTGAAGTTACATTAGTAGATGATACAGCCATCCATCGTACACAGGTGCATGAGTTGTTTAACCAGTTTCAAGTAGAACAATTTGAATATGAACAACATCCAAAACCGGTTGAACAACTACTCTGTAAAGAGGTATAACGCTACCATCAACTAATGTGATTATGTATATTTTGTAATGATATATTATATAATAATATAATGGACCCCTTTCTGCGTACCATTGGCTCCTAAATTTCTATTTCTTTTTACTTTTCAATGGGAGGTCTATTTTAACCTTGTTACGAACCCTTGACGAAGACTGTAAGAAGTTGAAATAAGTGAACACCACCATATTTAGTTGAACACCACCTATTGATTTCTTATTGTGCTGAGACTTCCATAAACCTGTATTTTTGATCTTTCAAATGAATTCATTCTTACTCCCTAATAAATCAGTGACATAATATTAATTGAGGATAGATAATACTATCATGGGACATTTTCTTCAGTCAAAACCCCTAAACTTTAATTAGATAAATCCTAAGCTAGTGAAAATAGCAAAATATAATACTTGAAAAAATATAATACGAGAAAAAAAAACACTTAGAAACAACACACAACTCATTTCAATATTATTTCAAAATACAATACCATCAGGCAAGATAAATAATCATTCAAAATATTGATTACCCAACCCTACATTTTAATTTATTGTTCCTTTACCTTAGTTGAACAATAATATTAGATCTCATACTCCAATTAATCCCAACTGAAGTGTTAGAAACCAAATAATGAGTTTATTAATTTAATATGAAAAAACGTTGATGTAACTATATGAATTTGGTTTTGAAATTGTATCTTCTTTTCTTATACCTTTTTAAGTAAATGTAACAAGTATTTTAACAAAAATTTAGTGGATATTAATAACTGTTTTAATTTTTAGTCACTTGAAATGCAACATGTCATTCATTTTAGTTCAGAAATAATGAATTTTATAACTATTAAATGGACTCTTTTATTTTTAAATTTTGTCGACCCCTGAAATGTATACACCCTGCTGACTCAATGTTATGTTAATGTTATTTATTTAATTATTGATGTATATATTTTAGCAAAATAAACTAAATAAATTGCATAAATATAATTATTTCAGTTTTATCCTTATATCTTTTGATTTTAGAGTTAACTATTTTAAATGATTCACAGAAGAAGCTGTCAACGAACAGGAAACTTTGGGTTTTTCAAGAAAATTTGTCAACAAATAAGATTATTTTTAGCACTGCTCCAAACAGCAAGTGCTCTTAGATCATGGTTTGTATGATCTAAAATGAGTATTAAGTACTTAATTTCTGATTTAAGAATGTTTTAAAATGTACACTATATACTTAAACTCATTTTGCTTTTACTATAAGTAAAAGTATAAGTAATAATTATACTTTTGTATATAATTTTTAATTAATGTTTAAAGTAATTCTTATTATTACAAATTTTGCTTTTAGACAAAAGCTGCTTATAGTTATTTACTCAGAAGCAAAAAAAAAGGGATATCACATAAAAATAAAAGCAAGTGCTTGATAAAAAAAGAAGAACATAAAAGCCAAATGAAATAAAACTTAACCACAGCAATTTACAATTTCAGTACATACTAAGATCTTCAACCAATAAATGACCTCCATGTTTTGTGAATAATTCTGATGGGACTGTTACTGGTCTAATGATCTTAGTGTCATTTTAAAGTTGCCTTCTGGTGTTATATGTAATTATGAATGCTATGCAAAACATAGACACTACAATGAATTCTATTCTACAAAAGCATTTTAATTTTAATAGAGCCTAATAAAGACAACATGAAATTCTAAGTTTCACAAAAGGATAAGGTGTATCAAGCAATAACATTCGATTCTATCATATTTTTTTTTTGTTACTTTTACAAAAACTAATATTGATCTATTATCTAAATTCCATTTTAACGTTACATTTTTATGTTTATACGTAACCATATTTGTTATAAAAAAAAAACATTTAGCTATTAGAGTAAATTCATAAACAATTTTAAGAAACAGAAAAAAAGTGTAAAGTTTATTAGTGTAAATCTACAGTTTTAAGATTACTTAAAACTTCATCTTTTATTATATTTGATCAAGAAAACGTTCCAGCTAGCAGTTAAAAATTTCGTCACATATAGAAAATGGTTGTTTGTTTGAATTACTATAGATGGAATAGCAATTAAGTTACATTTTATACCTTTAATATGAATTATTTTGTTCTGAATATTACCTTAATTCACTGAATGTTACTGAATTTAAACTATATACTATTTTATTATTCAGTTTATTGCATTAATATAATTTACATTTATCAGATAAGCATTTAAATCTTAACTAAATTTAAAAACCAAAATAAACACAGTCAAAATTGATTTGTAGGAAAATTATCTGGATAAATAAAGTCCATTTTTTTAATCGCTAATTAAAAATAGCTGTTAAATTACCCATCGTTCCTTTATCGTTGTTGAACAATAATATTAAATCTCATACTCTAATTAATCCCAACTGAAGTGGGGATTAATTGGCCTAATCATGAATAACCAAGTTATTCATAATAATAAACAAGTAATATCTTTATTATTAAAATCTGTTAAAGTTATTACAAATTAAAGACTTGAAAATGTATAGAAGTGTTATAACTCAAGCAACACTAGTTTTTGGTATACTCAATAATCAGAAAAGCATAACTAAACGTAAGCACTTTAGATAGCTAAATAGTTTGGTAGATAATTTAGGTTTTCCTAATCAGGTGTTTAGATTTTAGAAAATAAAACTAGGAACCAAAATTAGGTGATCTTATTTATTTGTAAAAATTACATGTAATTTAAAATTATATGATCATTGAGTAAGTTTATTATTATTTTTTTTTGGTTAGTATGGTTTTTTTATAACGTGTTTTGAACGCAGAATCATGGAAGAGATAAGTAAATTATAGATATTATAAGTATAATGTTATATATGCTATTATAATTTATATTCTGGAGATTATAATCATAATATCATTATATAATATATATTTGTGTATTTAGGGAGCAGAATTTCGTTTACTTCCTTAAATTCCTTTTCAATCCCTGTTCTAATCACTCTTCTAGATAACTTTTCTAAAACTCTTATCCGGTTTTTCAACTTCAGGTATACTTGACCAGATAAGTATAGCATAGTTCTAAACACTAGATAAGAAAGTTACAAAGTATACTTGACATAAGGAAACACCAGACAAGAAACTTAGAAAAGAATCTAGAAGAGTGACTGAGATATATTTGTTTCAAACAATTCGAAGAAAACAATTTACCTCAATATGACGACGAGTTTGAAATATTGAAGTGAGTATGTATGTGTTGTTTCTACGTGTTCTTTTCTTGTAATCGTTTGATATGTTGTTCTAAGAGACTGTTTTATGTTTTAATTTATATATATTATAATAATACAATCAGAAATTATAAGTAATAATACCAAAAAAACTGGTGTATTACGAACCACAGTTTGAGGAAAACTAATTCACGTAGTAAATTTTTATTGTTTATAATATTTTAATTTTTCTGTTTTATTGATGTATTGACTAATACTCGAAATGTAAAATGATATCAAGTACCATAGAGGTTATTCAGTTTACATTTGGCAACAGTTCCGAAAACAGTTATTATTTGAGAAAAACATATAAGGTTGCAAATTTTATTAAAATATATTTTGCATTAGTGCCATTAAAACAATTTTAACAGTTTTAATGGTTGAGAATACAATTATATAATTTCTATTACATATTAAAGGTAAATCTTTAACTTTTCAGGAGTTTGAAAGAGGAAGGAAATGGCTTTCAAATTTAAACTGAAAGCTTTTAAGTTCCCATTAACGGAGGTTATTAATGATCACATTATCGTTCGGAGATTTTAGCTATTATTTCAAAAGCCATTACTCTGATTTCAATTTGTATCATAATTGTTAATATGATAGTAAGTGCATTAAAATAAATCTATTAACTACATCTATTATAAATAATTTTAATATTATAAGTAATAAGTTACTAATAAAAAAGTTGATTATAGAAAATAAACTAATCCAGATATTTTTGATGAATGACTAAAAATTTTAATTTTACAACATTACTATAAAAAAATACCCAGGTACAAGAGTGAAAATTGCATATTTTTAATCAATTACTTCTTTTTGGCCAATAAAATTTTATAAATAATATGTGGGCTGTCCTAAAGTTATCACAAACACACTTGTTTAAGAAATCAATACTTGATTTTAGAGTCTGTTTATTTGCGGTCCAAATTTTCGACCGCAAGTTGATCATTAGAAAGGTTTTTTGTATTTTTCTAACAATGAATCAAAACAAAACTAACTTACATCTAAAAAACATATTTTTTGAAACATGAAAATATAAAAACTCTTATCAGCTATAGATTTAAAAAGGATAAGTATACAAGTGAGTTAGTCCTTTAGTTTACATTTGGTTATCTTCATTCATTCTTACTAAGAAAATCTGTGGTACTATAAAATAACAATTATTTATTCTTTGTTTATATATTCAAAAAACTATTGGTGACTAAACCTTAGTCAAAATATGGTAAGTAGGATTTAAAATAAAGTACTGATTTATTGAAGGAGTGCATGTTTGTGATATTTTTTTTAATGCTTAAATATACTCATCCAAAAATCAGAAATATGTGATAATTCTGAATATTCTTGTAAGAAAAAGGTCTGAAATACAAATTAAAAAATTTTATTTTAACAGGCAGAAAGTTAATTTTAAAAAAAAAAACGAGTAAAAATAGAAATATATATTACCAACTGATAGTTATATTATCAGTTTTTACTTTGTTATGACATGTGCAAGCCAGTTCAATCTAAACTTCTTCAATAGTTATATAAAAATATTAATTATTTCTGAAACAGATATTTTAAAACTTTTTTTGTCCAAATATTTTTTTTAAAAATAAAATACAATATTTTATGTAAAATTTTACATGTTTTCAGAAAATCTATTACAATAATAAATTAATGACTATATTATCAATTTTACTTTGTTATTAAATGTACACAGTAGTTAAACATAAACTACTTCAAAATGTTACATAAAAATACCAGCAAACCTACCCGTCCTTGACGAGTATTTTGCAAAAATTCGGAGGTAATATGTGGTTCTTCAAAATATTATAGAAATTACAAGACCGTAGAAAATATCATTATTAGTACAGTCCATAACTATCATTATATCTGGACTTTCTTTTACGATTTGTAGCTTTATATACTGAGGTCAAAGTTGATTTTATTCTAGGCATACTTGTTATTTAGTATGTGGGTAGATAGGACTCAAATTTTTAAAGGGAGTGAATTATAATAAATGCAAACGAAAGTAAAATCAATTAGCAATACCTACTTGCTACAGTATCAGGCACCTAAAAATACCTGTATATTTTTATTTCAGCTACATACCTATGTAAGTAGCCAAACACAGTTTTTAAGTCCATAACTTGCTTCCAAGTTGAATTTCCAATCCATTCAAATCATAACTTTCAAGTTAGACAAACACAAATCTTCAGTAAAAGTTTCAAGTCGCTATAACTTATGGTGGCTGAGTTTGCTTGAGACAAAATTTTTTGACAAACAAACAAACAGAATTTTTTCTAAGGGTGGATTCGGTTTCTCAAATGTATAAAACATGATAACTTCAAATGAGTTAGTTCTAAGCAGTTTGCAGACAAAACCTTTCTTTTATTTATTGAGACCATTTCTGGAACAGTTATATCTGAAAAGTTTTCATATAATAACTGAATTATGTATATTTAATGAACGTAATAATTTAATGCAACAATAGAACAAAATGTGTGAAAGATAGTCTAAAAATCAATCTTATGACGATAACCTTTTTTATTGTAAATAAAAGTTGATTATGATGATCACTCTAGATAAATATTGTTTAATAAAAGTTGATTGTGATTATGATGATCACACTAGATAAATATTGTTTGTATTTATTACCATAACAACTTACAGCCATATACACAGGAAAAACCTTATCATATAATTTTTTTTAATACAAACAATATCAGATTTAATCTAGAAAAAAAAAATGGAAATATATATCACAATAGAAAAGGAAATTATTTACATCATAATTTTTAAAAAAAAAATATTAAACTGAAAATTAATATTATATATGAAAGATATTTGTACCTGTAATACAATATTCTAAGATTTAAAGAACCTCTAATTTTGTGGTTCTACTTATATATTTCGAAAAAAATTATATTTAAATAATAGGCTTTCAAAGGGATATAAATATCTTAGAGTATTTACATATGTACAAATGGATATTAACATTGAAGAACTTTGTTCTTAGTTAAACTTCAACTAATGAAATAGTAAATTAAAATTAAATAACTATATCCATTCTAAAATAGTCAATATGTACAAAACAAAATATTACTATTTTCAAAAATATATATAAATCTAGAAATGAAATTAGTTGATTTTTTTTCGTAAAATTAAATTTATTTGGTATTCAAATAAGTGTCAAAATTACAAAAAATAACACATGGTAGATCACAATCATTAAATACAATGATGGAAATTCGAGTTGAGTGATTTTCAAGACGTTTAAGTAGCTAAAAGTTTGTTTAAAACATTACAGGATAAACTATTAATTTTGGTAACTGTTGTATGAAAATAAAATATGTTGATTTAACTTAATATTATATCAAATTATTGTCTACATATTTATTGTAAATGTGTTCCTAAAGGTACTATTAATGTTTGTGTAACTTAAAAAACACTTAATAAATTGAAAGACTAATTAAATAAATTAAATTAGAAAAAAATATATTTCTTATTAAAATAACAATTTTTTATTTTTAATGAATAACCGTTTTATGATGACTGCGTTGCAGCATCCTTTGTGACTTTAGTTTCGTTTTCATCTGATTCAAAAGCCTTGTTTATTTTACTTCCACCGTTTATTTCTATTTTTAAATTTTCATTTTCATTTAATGTTTTTTTATTTTTTTCCGAATCTAATGGTTTTTCTGTTGGAATTATTTCCAGTGATGTGGGGTTGTCATCTGGTTTTTTCTTTTCAATTTCTTCAATATTTTTCTTTTCTTTTTCACAATCCTGCAAATATATATAAATTACATTTATGCAAGTAAAAAACATCTATCCAGATTAATTTATTTTTTTATGTATTAAAATTGTAACATTAAATGAATAATTAGAATCACAACAATAGAAGAAAAGTGATGTGAAAACAGGTAATCATCAAAATCTTATCGAAATATTTTTTTTTAACTTTCAGTAATTTAAATTAGAGTGTCTAGCCTATGTGTGACAGCTAATAAGTATTATTATAATTTGTTGAAAGAAGATATTGAGGCCAGTTTAGCCCAGTGGCAACGTGCTCGTCTCTGGGGTAGTAAGGTCCAGGATTCTAAGCCCACTCTAGACCTTGATTTATTCACCTGAGAAGTGAATAAATCTGACACGTCATCAATCTGAGAGGATGTTAAGCCACTGCCCCCGAGTCTGTACAATGTTAGATACCCGTTAAAAATCTTTTCTCTATATACATAGGAGTAAGAAAGGAATGTAGGACTCTCACTGTAGAATGTTCATTTTATGATATCACAAGGGTCAATGTGTGTGTTTCATGTGACTGTTACATCAGCCTAACCTAAACTAAAAGAAAAAATTAAAATTATATCTATACAGAAAAAAACTAATGCAGAATAGTTTAAAACCAAGTTTTAATTTGAGGAACTGCCTAAAATAAATAAAAATCAAGTCGTCGAGTTGAAATACAACAACAAAATACAAAACATTTATTTGTTGTTTTTAAACTCGGTCAATTTAAATTTTATCTTGTTTTAGTCAGTTCATTACTGGGTTTTGTCTATTTTAATAAATTAATATCTTGATTTCTTCTTTTAACAAGTTATTTTACTTTAATTGACAAGAAATTGCAAGTATGTGTTTTTCTTTTTATTCTCTGTCTTTGTTTACATTCAACTATACATTATCGATTAAAAAACGATATGTTCAATATAAACAAAGAAAGATACATAGATAAATAGTAAACGCTCTTATAGTATCTAGTTTTCGGTTTGAACTGTCATCAGGAATGATAAGATGAGAAACCAAGTTTATAACGCTTCAAACAAAAAATTAGAGACCGTAAGTGTATGTGTTTATCATTTATTTATGTATCTTTGTATAGATTAAACTTTACATATATATATATATATATATATATATTATATATTATATATATATTCTATTAAAGTTCACATCCTGAACTTCTGTAATCACTCGATGACTTTACTGTGGGCTAGTGTTAGCCCCCAAACATGTGTCTAAAAGGCATACTTATTTGAAGTAAACTAAGAATTGCAATAAAACAACTTTTCTCAAAAACAAACGGAGGTCATTACCATTTTAGAATAAGTATTTATTCAGAGTTCCCAATAAGCAAAAGTCCAGTAATTATTGATGCAGTCTTTAGAGAATATTTGCACTTTATTACTAATATAAAGCGCAAATCTTTTGTTAACTTACTTTTATCAAGCAAATAAGTAAGTTATTTTTATTAACCTAATTTGCTCTTAACTATACTTCATTTAATGATATGTTATATACTTCTAAGGATAAAAGTAAAAAAATAGGTTTAAATAAATGATTATGCCCTCAATTAATTAATTATTTTGATCATTTTTAATTATATTATTAATTTGAAAAAAAATGTCTATTCCACCTTCCTAATCAGGTATTTATTCAGACCTTGTTTTTTTCATATACGGTGACTTCACCTTTGCTATCCAATAAATCTTTTTTTTTTCTGTTCCTTTATCTTCTAGTATAAGAAAGAAACACAGTTAAATTGATTTTGTGCTTTTGGTCTATTTGAGTTTCAGGACCACCAGATATCAAAAGAGCATGGATAAATTAATGTATACATACATTATGAGATAAACTATTGGCAAACAATCAATGGAAATATGCATTTAACCATCATCAGGAAAGAAGATAGTACGTTTTGTGTCCAACTTCCTTGTCTGTTCATGAGGGTTAAACCAAAAATTAGAGACTGTATGTGCTTATATCCATTTATTACTCATCTGTAGTTTACCTTTTATCATATGATGTCAATTTTGGACCATTCTCTGGAAGATATTATATATGTATAAAATTAATTATAGAAAATGGTTCCGGGAACAAAAATAAAATATTTTCTGACCAGTGGCGTCGTAATATGATGGGGGGGGGGGGGGATTTTGAGGGGGTAAACAAAGAAAAAAGAAAAAAAAATTAAAATAATGAAAAGGTAACAAAAAATCTGAAAACTTATCAAAATGAGTTTTTAAGGTCATAATTGTTTTTATGTTTTATTTGTGTAATACTATTTTTAAACGGATTTTCAACTGTAATATATGCAAATTAAAAATAAATTTATTTTAAATTTTTCAAAACTGTTTTTTTTTAAGTGGCTGAAAATATATTTATTTTGCGTATCCACTTAATTTTATTTAACCATTTTTTTTATAACTTTAATTATGTGTTTTTGTTTTGTAAAACCTTTGGTTTTCTTTTATGACAACTATACATGTATACGTAAGTCTGGGACCAATGACAGCTGTCTAAAAGTAGATCCTTGATTGTAATTCCATGAAAATAAATATTTGCAGGGCGTTCTGGAGTTTTAAAACCTCAAAAAATGGTTGCTACGCCACTGCTCAGAGGTAGAAAACACATAGAAGAGAAAGCAAAAGCTCACTACTATATTTGGACTGTGTGCTTAACTAATAGATCGATATGAGTCCTTGCATGTCTTAAGAGCAGCTCCCATCGATCCACCTGATAATGATGCAGTCGAAATATAACAGTGAATATTTGGGATCTCTTGTATGTGTTTACTGTATTTCCTCTGAATTTATTATTTATCTCTATAAATTTAAACAGAATGACATTTAAGGACAAGTAAGTGATTACCTCCTCAGTAGACTTGCGCACTACATAAAATTTGTTGAACAAGAAGTAAACAATTCCAGTGATCAAAGTAACGGCAGAGAATATTTGATAGGTAGGCCTGGTTCCAACTGCCTTCATTAGGTATCCACCTGCAAGACTTCCTGCCCCTCGTCCTGTCAGATACGTAAAACAACCATCATGAGTTTGCTATTCCATTGTCTGCTTATTATATATATATATAAGATTTCAATAAACACGTGAAATAAAAATCAATGATCAAACCACAATATGAAATGGGAAAACAAGACAAACACCTTTCAACCGTAACAAGTTGTCTTAGTCAGAGTCACAAACCCAACTCAGAAGACCACTTTTGCTACAGTTGAAAGATTTTAGTCTTTTTTCCCATTTCATATTGTGGTTTGATCATTTATATATATATATATATATATATATATGAGTCATTGTCTTTCTGACTCGATTCTATCTTTCTGATGACGAGGATATCGAAGTATAGTAGTAAGTTTCTGTTTCATTTCTGAGTGTTCTTTGTGTCAATATAGTTTACATATATATATATATATATATATTATATATATATATATATTGATAAAAGTGTCGACAGTGAAATAGAAACAAAATTAAAATTTATCAGGACTCAGTCAGTTCTACAGGTTCAAATTATACTCTCATTGCCAACATTTTGGTTTTTATTTAAAACCTTTTTCATAGGCAGAAGTTGAAATCTTGAAATAAAAGAACTAAGTATTACATTAGAGATTATTTTAAAAAGAAAATAATCTCTAATGTAATACTTATTTTTTCTGTTTCAAAATTGTATACTTCTGCCTTTGAAAAAGGTTTTAAATAAAAACCAAAACGTTGACAATGAGAGTCTAATTTAAACCTGAAGAACTGACCAAGTCGTTATAACTTTTAATTATATATATACGGTATTATTTTCTTGACCACAAATTACTAACAACCACTTTTTCTTCTTCTCGGAATTTGGTCAGGGTAAATATATGGAATTACCTTTTTGCCAATGTTTCGTCTTTATTTTAAGACATCCTCAGGTCTATAAACTAACAAAAAAACAATAAACAATGGACATTTCTCATTTCTACTTTAGAAACATCATAAAAAATTGAAAAAACTTACTCAAGGCTAGCTTCTGTTACATTACAACTGTTGTAATGTAACAGAAGCTAGCCTTGAGTAAGTTCTTTCAATTTGTTATGATGTTTCTAAAGTAGAAATGACAAATGTCCATTGTTTATTGTTTTTTTGTTAGTTTATAGCCCTGAGGATGTCTTAAAATAAAGACGAAACGTTGGCAAAAAGGTGATTCCATATATTTACCCTGACAAAATTCCGAGAAGAAGAAAGAGTGGTTGTTAATTATATATATATATATATATATATATATATATAATTCAATAATATATCAACCGTTTGATAAAATAGGTGTATTATGCAATCGGGATTCAGTCAATTTTCTAGGTTCAAAACCAAACTCTCAATGCTGACGTTTCAGTTTTATTGAAAAGCATTTTTTATAAGCAGAATTCATGTTTTGAATGTTTTATAAAATGAAAGTTATATTACATTAAAAAACTAAGAATCTTAACTGGATAATACCTTTGAATAGACTATCGACTTTCTAATACATAAAAAATAACGTATATATTGTGAAATCCTGTTATTATATGTACTTGAATGGAGCAAACAACAATAGTTTTGGGTTAATAAAGAAACTCAACTAAAAGTAAACACATATATGTACTTACAATTTTTAAATTTCTGTTTCAACTGTCTTACATTTTGGAAGACCAAATGCATGACAATTGCATTTCTCTTTGTCCTCCTAAATGCAGTAAAAACCATACCTAACCAGCACTTATCAGCTAATTAAATTTTTATTTATTTCACCAATATATCCCCCGAAAATTAATACATATTTACAAATACGAAAACTTGTATTAATATTACATATCATAAAGTAATAACTACCACCGATAACTTATATTCATTGATCAATTCATTTAAGTAGTAATAATTCTGTTAAGAAATAATGTGATTATTATTGTGATAAGATATCAGATATCAGTGAATTTTTTATACCGCAGAAAATTAAAATTAATTTAATATGAACTATATTCATTTAAAATAGTTATGGCAATTATTATTTTGATAATATTACATTTCATAAACTAGTCATAAAATTGGTAGATTATGTTCAGGCTATCGATTTTTCAACGATACCTGAAAAAAACAACTAATATTTAGACAACTGGCATAGCCATATATAAAACAGAAGAAAACAACTACATGTTTAAAGCATGTTTACTTATGAATTTTTTTTTCATTTGAAAAATAGTCTGTAATGTCTTAGTATGAGAGTAAATACTGGAGAATCACTGAATGCACTACTAAAAAAATAATTAATTTCTGCTATAAATACAAGTTCATTGGGCATTAATTAATATGTTTTAATATATAAATATTATTTCTTTTCAGAATACACAGCAGTATACACTATTATCTTGAAATATGTACTCATTCTTTGGAATTATTCAGGAGGTCTCTACATGAACAAGATAGTATACTTCCTATATACTACATGATTTCCTATAAACTTTCCAATAATGAGTTTTATTATGATTTTTAACAATAGTATAGTCAAAATATTACAATTTGTGTATTTTTATTTAAAATTTGTTCGCTTACCCACTCCATAGTATATTCCACCAATAAGTCCCTGTATACTAGAGTCTGTACTCATAGTAGACAATTTAGCACCATAAGTAACAGCAGCAGTGAATGCCAATGAAGAAGTAACTGATTCCATTGCTTCAAAAATAAGACACATCCAAGGGTCGTAGATTAAGGAATATCCTGCAAAAAAAAATTAAATTAATTCGAAACAATTTAGATGGAGTTAAAATAAACAAACTCATTTCAATGAACTCATGATGACCATGAAAGGGTTACTCTAGATTCTAGATGACCTGAAAAAATAAAAGATCTATACAAAAATTAAGAAAGTTATGAATTTTTTTAATCGTCAGCTTCTTTTGGGCCACCCTGTATTATCCATTACTATTAATATATTAATACCTTGAAATCATTACACTACTTACATAAATATACATATTAAATACAAATATAAATTTCTAAATAAATAAGACCCATTTTGGGGCCTGTATATTTTAAAGAAGAACTACCCCAATAGTGCCATAAAGTAAGATAGTTTAATGAAACTAATCCTAACGTTGTGGATAGTACATATTTAACACAGAACTAATGTATAATGCTGTTTCACACTCTGTGTTTACTTGGCTCTTTTTATTCCTAGGGGGTCATTCGTTATTTTATAATGACATCCAAATATTCATTAGACTTAAAAACTTTTTAAAAAAAAAAAAATTTGAATTACAGATTGATAATCATAATTTATTAAATAAAATGCATTTTAGAATTAAAATAATCTTTTATATTTGTATAGAAAACTCAAAAGAAAAGTACAAATAATTTATGAAGAAACATAAATTCAGTTATTACGAATCAAAATCATAAAAGAAGTATAAAATATATAAAACAACATGTAATTAAGTGCTTTTTCTATCTTAGGAAAAAAAAGACTATTTTCAATCAAATTGGATTGTAAATTTCAAGCAAATGTAAACGAACCAATGTCTGATTAATTCATTTTATGTGACAACTGCAAAGTAAAATAGGATTCTATTATTAATGTAAATAGGTGGCATGCATGCAATGAATTCGTTTTATTTCTATTTTTATCAATAAATAATTATCAATATTATATATATAATTATTATATTAATAAAAGTATAGACCGTAAAGTTTTCAGGACTAGCTCAGTTATTCAGTAATTTAAGTCAATGAGAGTTTAATTTGAATCTGAAGAACAGATTAATTCCTGATACAAATTTTATTTTATAATCAATATATACAGACAATCAATCAAAATGACGTCTAACGTCTTTTTCCACTGAAATACATAAAAATTCCTCCTATTTTAGGATTAATATAATATTATTTTCTGTTGTTTTGATTCATAAAACAATATCAATAATCTTTAAAATAGTTATTTATATCGAATTGAAGTTAAGTATTAAAAATGGTACATATCTTCTGAAATGTTATTATGGTGCTTTAAAATCTGATTATAAGTCTAATTATCTACATGCACACACATTTATGTACTCTGAATATTAATGTCATTTGTCAGATATATATGTAGCAGATATTATTTAATTTATTAAACTTTATTCATAAGACAGTTTTTAAAATTTAACTGATTAGTAAAACTGTCCAAGAAGAGGATTACAGGTGGAGAATATCTTCATAAAGGACCATGTAAATCTCAAAATTGTTAAGCTATCATAATTTTTCTAAATTGACAAATTGTCATTTAAATGAATTTCCTTTTTTCAGGTATTTATATTATGGTTACTTCTAAATAAGAATACCAAATGAAATTCCTTTCCTTTTTTGAATAATAACTTAATTTTTTTCCATTATTCTTTTACAACAGTAAGAAATTATATAGTTCTTGGCATTGAATCCTATTTGTTGTTGGGCAATTTATCATCTTAAAAAAGGTACTTTATTTTACTATATATCAAAATAGTAAACAACTTTTACTGTTTTTCCCCTCCTTCTAGAAACTATTTATTGTATTTAGTTTTTTAGTATTACCTTGATATAAGTCGTCCAAATTATATATAATAATATATACATAATAATAATCGGTAAATAATATATACGTATAATAATAATAATCGGTAAAACTACTCAAAAGTTAGATTATGTGTAAATGAAGAAATTTCATTAATTTTTTATGAATCCATTTGTAGTATTCATGGTATTTGTTTCCCTTAATTCCATTAAAAGCTCTAGTTGTAGGCTAAGTAATTTATTAGAATTAACTTTTTTTACTTTATTTTTTTTACCTATTTGTTACTTTTACTTTAAAATTGTTTAACTTTTTTATGATTCTCTTGAATTTACTTTTAAATGAAAGTAATGATAAATAATCTCTGGTCCATTGAATTAATTTAAATATAAATACATATAATGAAGATAATTAAGGGAAAACATTACACAAATACTAATGTCATTTAGAATATTGTATACTATATTTCACTAAAATTATTAATTATTTCAATAAAATTATTTTAGGTACCAAAATAAAACACGTTTTTATAGCTTTTACATATAAGTATACAACCGTAAAAAAAGAGTTAAAAAAAAAATATACTTTTTTACCATGTAATTGATACGATTTTGTAAGTACTCTGATTTGACCTCATAACTAAATTGCTAACTATCTGTGTAAACCGTATTGTATACATTGATAATGCATCGTCCCTAATTACTAATTTTTTTTTATTCTTATTTATTAATTTGTTTACGAAAATGAAGATAGAAATTGTGATATTTATATATAACTATATTTAAGAATTATTATCTAGGATGAATTTTACTGGTTTTTTAAATCATTTTCTAGACTAATTAAAACCATTTACTCTTTTCTCATAAAGATTTAAAAATCTACCCTTATATGCTAAGGAAGTAAAAATTTTATATAATTTATTTTTACAAATTTATTTTTAATTTTTTTCTAAAGTCTTGAAGGGAAAATTTGAGGGAAAAAGGTTTGAAGACCATCAAATGTAAAAAAATCTCCAGAGCGTTTATATTAGTGAAATCTTGAGAATTTCTGAAAATAGAATCCTAACATTTTGTCAGTATTTTTGGATATGATGTCAATATGAGTCTTTAATTTCATTGAATAGTTAAAAATGACACTTGAATCTCTTATCTCCAAAACTCTGGTCAAATTACAATTTTTAATATTATTAGCGTACTGTATTAAATTATGGCTTAAAAAGGAACCACTTGCTTTACATTTATAAATATTCAATGTTAAAAGGTGCACACAGTACCAACTGTGAAATAATTACTAACTATTCTAAAGTATGAACATTTAAAAGATGTTTGTAATTATTTCACTGTTGGTGCAATGTGCACTTATTAGCATTAAATATGAAGTAGTTTCCTTTATCCCACAATTTAATAGAGTATTCTTAATAATTAATATCAAAAGTTGCAATTTTACGAACACTTTTGGGATAAGAAATTTTTGGTGTCATTTCTTACTTCTCAATGAAATTCAGCATTCATAGAGACATAATTTGCAGTAAGAATTACAAAATTTTAGGATTTATTTTCAAAAATACCCAAAATTTCACGCTCACTAACATTAACTGATGACATTATATACATTTTTAGTAAGGTCCAATTTAGAATTTTCTACTTTTGTTTTTGATCTGCAACCATTTCCACTCAAATAAACATATAGCTATTGTTTTTCATCTGCATATGACACAAATCAAGGCACAACTCTAAAAAGCTATGACGAGAATAAGCTTCTGCCAATCCTTTCAAAAATCTCACTTAATATATTCCTGATGTCTGCTGGTCAAACAGGGAGTTCATTTCTTTATTGGGTACAAGTAGCGAAACTACTTGTCTCGCTTATTAGTTGACCATTACATTGCCCTTTATCCCCATGTGACAAGGGATTTATGATAATTGCATTATCATGACCTATTGTAGACAATATTGTTTATTTTTGGACCTGTGGATTTTCTGTCAACTCTTTATAGCTTTCAAGCCTGCCAAGGAGTCCGATAGCAGCATAGTTCTTACTTGGCTCTTTTGACAGTAATGATCTTGAAAGCTCTGCTGTGATTATGTTTACCACTGTTGACAGCCTCTAATTCTGAATCAATTCACACATGCCAATTGAAAGAACACTATCCCATGACTCCTCTCTTAATGTCAGTATATATCTTCTGTACTTCATTAGCAGTTCTTCTAGCATATATTGAATACATAATATCAAAACTGTATAATATGATTGCCATTATTGATAACTGATTCATTGTTTATATTATTTAATAGTTTGCTACAAAATACCTTCTAAAAGGATATTCTGATGTAACGAATCATACAGTTTCCAAGGTCATTAGCATACAACGAGAATTTGTAAATTCCTTAAGCAAATTTGGTGTTTTAACAAATATAAGAGGTTTACCAGTTGTGGAGAATATTTACTTAATTTTTAGTATATGTAAATATAGTGGCAACAAAGTTTATAAGAGGGAATAATCTTCATAGAAAACTTCTTGTTTATTATATTTTGTTGTTATTGTTATACGTGTAAACCAGTTTGTGATGAGTAAATAAAACTAATTTTGTTAAATAAAACTTCCTGGAATTATTTCCTTAAATTGAACTGGAGTTTCAATTTTTGAAAAGTAGCTATCCCATAAAAAAATGTGTACTTTATAGAAGATAAATTATTTTTAATCTTCATTCTCCAAAGTAAATTAAAGGACTGATCTTGTATAAAAATATTTTAAAAACTATTTATTCTATGAATGTATGTAAATAAAAGAATGAAGATTGAAAATTACAGATCAATTAAATGATTATTGAGAAACCAGAAAAGTATTAAAAAATAACTGTTCAAATTTTTAATAACAGGAGGGTTTTTCCAGTCTTAATGAAACTTAACTATATAGCATGATTACATATTTGTTACAGATCAGTACAGTGTTCATCATTTCTATGAAGACATACACATGGAAATATATTTCATGTACTTTATAAATATAATGAATCTCTATAATCATGAGCAACATTAAAATTAAAACAGGCTTCAAATTCTCTGTTATTCACATAAAAAAAAAAAAACAAAAAAAAACAAATTTGGTTGCTTACCCATTAGTCGGATTGCGTAAAATATAAAACCAATGAAGAGGACATTTGCGTGGCCTATTTTGTCAATAATAGGGCCAGACATGACAAGGAGGGGCAGACCTGCGATTCCACCCACAGTGATAGTAATACCCATCAGAGACCTGGAGGCTCCTAAATCCTGAAGAAGCCAAAAGAGGAAACTTTCTATGTAACCCCAAGCAGTGCCTGAAAAAAACCTTAAATTAATTTTATGCAAGTGAAAAACTTTATTTTTATTCAATAATAATTATTATTCCATTTATTGAGATTTTTTGAGCTAACACTTAAAAAATCAAAATCATTTGTAATGTTTCATTGTAGTGATTTCAAAAATACATATATATATGTTATTATTATTATTAAAGTAGACTTCCGCATTTACGACCTTTTTGCTGGTGTTTTCTAGTTTTCTAATTAGGTTTCTTTGGTAGGGAGTGATTTCATGAAGGAGTTGTCCCAGAGACATCGAAGAAATAATTTCGTAGGTTACTCAATAATATATTTTTACTTACAAGCTTTCGATTTCACTGAAATCATCATCAGGTATATCGTATAAACTGATTAAGCGTAAACTAACACAATAACAATTTTGAATAAGTTATTAAAATTAATTTTAAAATTATTAAAATTAAGAGGATAAATAGAAATATATATATATTTAAACATTATAATTGATATAGCTTCTCGACCACTGATTTTTCAAAATAATAATTTATTGAGTTTCAGGTCCAAATTAATAACATTTATTTTAACATGAAATGAGATGTTATTAATTTGGACTTAACCATTGATACCTAAATTAGTATTTTATGCACATTATATTCATAAATATTAATTTACCCAGAATAAAGCAGGTAGCAAGAAGAGCAACAATTTCAGTTTTCTTTAGAACTTCTAAAACGTCAGAAATGATATTTGTTGCAGGAGCTTTGAACTCTAAATTAATCTTTAGCATTAGAACAGCGCTCACTAGTTTAAGAGCTGCGTAAAGATAAAAGGCTGGCCTGAAACAAATTTGGTAATTGATAAATATGTACATATTCATTTCACTAAGGATTTGATATATAATTTTTAAATAAATTTGATCTTAAATAGTTTATACTGATACTGTTGTTGTACACCCTTACTGCAAATATTCTTCAGTCTAGTTAGTTTTCAATTAAAGGCAAGAGGCCGGTTATTTCATACAGGGACTACAGACATTCAAAATGCTCTAACTCTGAACATATTCCAGTTATTTTTACCCTTTCCTTCAATGCCTTCTACCAATTATCCTTTATTACTTCTTTCTACTTGATTAACTCCTCCTCCTCTTTTAAATTCTATTTTCTTCTTCCTATTCTATCTTCTTTACATATTATTTTCATTCTTCTCTTTCTAAAATCTTCTCATGCTCCTTCATGTATTTCTTTCTTATCCTTTTCATAGGGGCCAGACTAGCACAACGGTAACGTGCTCGCCTCTGAACAGGTAGGTTCGGTGTTCAATATCCACTCTGGCCCTCGATTCATGCATGCGAGATTTGAATCGTCCTTCGGAGATGTTGTTAAGTCCGTCGGTTCCAAGCCTGCACGATGTTAGGCACTCGTTAAAGATTGTTACTCTAAATGCTTATGAATTAGGCAAAATTTAGGACTCCCACTGTAGAATTTTCTTTCAGCGTGAAATAATCGAGAGTGAATATCGAACACGGATCTACTGGTCTAGAGGCGAATGCACCAGGGCTACCCTGGCCCCATACATTCTTTAGTAATGCTACTACTTACTACTTGCGTGTATGCTACTACTAAACCAAAGTAGTATCGTCAGTTATAACTTTAAAAAATTCTGTGTAATTGACTTTTTTAACATTATATGGACATCTAAATCTGTAAAAGGTAAAGACTATTAGACGTATAAAAAACTAAGAGCAAACTATTCACATTATATATTTTACCAATTTTCTCTATGACGTCATCCAAGGAGTCATCAATTTTAAAAGAACTATAAAATTAGTGTTTACCGTTTGTTTTCGTGATGGCTTTAAACATTTTTCAATTCTTTTAACATCTTTAAAATATTTTAACTTTCTTCTTTATTGAGGCAATAATTCTTATCAAACAATATTTATATGGATAACAAGATTTCACAATGCACATTTTTTTCTGTATCCCCGTGATGTTGTGAAGTTGTATGTTGATTTATATATATATACTCGTATATATAAATTCACATAAGGGGTTATTGAATTTTGGTCATAAAACATACAACTCCTGATCATCAGCCGACGTTTCACCAAAAGTTGTTTGGCATTTTCAAGGCTAAAAAACAATTTATTAAACGACATAAGTAAAGCAAGATAAATACATCATCAGACACCATCCAACAGAAAACAAACGACACAAACAACAATTATAGTACCCAGAGAACCACAAAAGTATCATAAAATACCTAGTGTTATTATGATTATTATTATTATTTAAAAAACAGACATTTGTCGTTTAAACCTAATTGCGTATTATTAATTATTCCGAACACCAAAAAACCACATTTTTAAAACAGCAAAAACCACAACAAACAGTAATAAACACAGCAAATTACAAAACCATGAAAAAAAGAGTCAAAAATTAAAAGAAATTCAGATGAAAAAACAAAAATCTTACAAACATATTACCTTGATTTAGAAGAAACACTAATTTACTGGTCCATGCTTATATATGGCTACATCTTAACAAATACACCTATGCAGGAAGGTTACATAACCCTACAAAGGAAAACAAGCTACTCCCCTAATGTCAAAATGAGAAACAGTTCAATGGCAACTATTGCAGGAGATTAGAATAAATTAAACTAAGGCTTGATATATCTGATCGCTTATTACAGGCAGTTGTTGTCTTCATAGTATTTATCATCTCTTTTAAATTCCTCTTTTTGGTGTGCTTTTCATATTCCAAAATTTTTTTTGTGTCATGAAATTCATCGAATGACTCTTTGTGCATGCATGATTTGCTAGAGCACAAACTGTTATTTTGTGCCTAATATCATTCTGATGATGTGTAATTTTGTTTTTTAAATATTGACTGGTTTGTCCTATATATAGTACCTCACAATCTTTGCTTTACTTATGTCGTTTAATAAATTGTTTTTTAGCCTTGAAAATGCCAAACAACTTTTGTCGAAACGTCGGCTGATGATCAGGAGTTGTATGTTTTATGACCAAAATCCTCAATAACCCCTTATGTGAATTTGAAATATCAGTGGTCGAGAAACTATATCAATATATATATATATATATATAGTAATTAAATGAAATGGTCCGGCGGACTTTTAAATAAGATAGCACACAGATAGACACAGGAATAACTCACTTCTATATTTCGACCATCGTCGTCATCAGGAGGCGAAGGGTCCCACAGGAAGGCAGAGCGGCGACTCAGAAGGCAGAGTCGCCGCTCTGCCTTCCTGCGGGACTCTTCGCCTCCTGATGACGACGATAGTCGAAGTATAGAAGTGAGTTATTCCTGTGTCTATCTGTGTGCTATCTTATATATATATATATATTCTTTCAGTTTAAGGTCTGGTAATATTTAATTAGTTTTTACTTTATACATTATTGTAACTAATAATTGTTAGCTAATCAATATTAATTGTTTCCAACTTTTAAAGCTTTTCCCTTAAGTGCTCTTCAAGGTGTTCGATATTTCGCTCATTGATTTATTGTCACCAGCCGTCAGTTATGAATGAGCTACATTACAACATTACTAGCCATTATTATGAAATTTCTTTTATAAATTGGTATAAGTGGCTTTAAATCTATTAGTATAAATTATATTCACTTTAATTTGCAATCAATTATAGTAAATTCTAATTCACTAGAAATTTAGTATCTTTACAAAGTAAAAATTATAAAAAACGAATATTAGTGATTTAAATAAAGGAAATTATAATTTAGTTATTATTTTTCACCCGGGCAAAGCTTGGATGAGCTGATAGTAAATTTTAAATATTAAATTTGGTTCGATTAACGCAATCGTTATATGTTTATAATCAAATAATTAATATGGTTCTCTGCATCTGCAGTTTACATGTTCGTCATTATATATTATATATAAATATTTCTGTTGTGTTGTGTGAGTTTCTAAATATATAAAAATTTACCCATGGAATCAAATATATTTAATATAGTATAAGGCGCGTTCTCGTATATGGACCTGTTTGCGTGGTTTTACCTGAAGACCACAGTTGTTGAAATATTGATGTCACTCTTGTTTGTAACTGTTTTTGTTCTTATCTTTGTGATATTCTTAATACATTATTTTGTATATTAACATACAAATGATAACTTATAATTTATTCAACTTATAATCAGTTAATTGAAAGTTTGGTGGCTTCTCACACTATATTTTTAGATATTCACTTACTCTTTATATGAAATATAGTGAGATGAAAGTATTGCACATTTGGGTCAACATTTTGAAATCTATTGTTTAATGGAAATGTAGTTTCAAGGCCCTCTCAGACAAATAAAATGAGTTTTGCAAATTGGATCATTTCTATCTCCCTTTCTCTATATGTAAGGAGGTTATCTCAAAAACAAAAAGAGCTACAATCACTTAAAATTTAAGTTCCTGCTATTTTGAGACGGAAGAGCAAAGCCGGCAACAACAAAAGTTGCACTTTATAAATAAAAAAAGAACGTTTTCTTTTCGATTTATTAAAAATTTGTCCACACTTTTTCACTAAAACCACAATGTTCTAGCTTTTTAGTTGAAATTTAATATGTCGGTTCCAGTTACTTTCAGAAAGGCAAAAAATTCAATAAACAGTTCTGTAATGGTGATAAACAAAATTTTAAAGGCTTTCTGTTTGCTTTGATAGGAATCTAAAAGAGAAGACACTAAAATATATCTTTTAATATTACATTAAATCTAAATACGCTAAATTCAGATTAAGGGAGAGAAATCAGGGAAAGAAAATTTGTTTAAATGAGAAGTACCAAACGTATCACCAGCAATACTACAATACGACTAAATCGAACCTAATAAATCTCCTAACGTTTTTAATTCGGTAAATGAAAGACGAGGGGTATCTGTCACCATATTTTCTTATTCTCCTGTTTATTGTGAAATTGCATACAGAGTATATAGATTACATAGCAAAAAAATCCAAGAATATGCAAATCACAGTTTATTAGCATCACTTCTACTAGGCAGTTAGAAATGAGATTTTTTTTAAAAAATGAAAAGTTAAAGAAAATAAAAACTAAAATATTTACCTAAAATCAGTATAGCCAGCTCTCAGACTTGCATAGTCAATAAGCCATCCTGACAGTGGTGAACTGATCATTCCACCTATTGTTGCATACATTCTTTGTAGACCATAGTCAGCCTTGTGCTCCCTTAAAATGGCAATAGTAGCACCTGTGAGTCAAAAATTCTTCAGTTACTAACAGTAATAAGAAAGAGTCAACTATAGAAAAAAAACTGATTGTAAAAAAAAGACTGAGGCCAGGTTTAGCTCAGTGGCAACAAGGTCACCTCTGAACTGGTAGGTCCGGGGTTCGATACCCACTCTGCCCCCTAGATTTATTCACGTGCGAGGTGACTAAATATGGGTGCATCGTCCCTAGGAGAGCACGTTAAACAGTCGGTCCAGAGGTTAATACGACGATGTCAGGTACTTGTTAAAGATCCCTACTCTAAATACACGTTAGCAGAATCAATAGGAGATTCAATATTCCCTCGCGGAATTAGAATACGAGTAGATGAACTGACTTCTTCAGTCCCTCAGCCCTTCAAAAAAAAATAAAAAAAAAAAAAAATTGTATCAATATCCTGGAGAATTTTATTCATTTACTCATTTTATTTTTCATTTATTTGAAAGAACAGATTGAATATTTACAAAATTAATATTTTAACTATTATTGCATTTAGCATGATTTCAGTAACTTCTCACCGTATTATCTAAAAGTACTTTAAAGTAAAAAGGTGTTAATTAATTTAGCTACCTTCTGATAATAGAAAGTCTTATCCGAACTCCCCTACCCTCTGTTTTGATTTCTTCCCATGCGCCTTTCAGCCTTTCGGCCATTATATGGAACGACTCCCCTACCCTCTACATAAAGTCTGATCTCGATTCTTCGACACCGAGTATGAGCCCGATATGCCTTTCTATTCTACACGAAGTATCTTCTCGACTCCTCTACACTACGTCTCATCTCGAATACGCTACACTATGTCTCATCTCAAATACTCTACACTACGTCTCATCCCGAATACTCTACACTACGTCTCATCTCAAATACTCTACACTACGTCTCATCTCAAATACGCTACACTATGTCTCATCTCAAATACTCTACACTACGTCTCATCTTGAATACTCTACACTACGTCTCATCTCGAATACTCTACACTACGTCTCATCTCGAATACTCTACACTATGTCTCATCTCGAATACTCTACACTACGTCTCATCTCGAATACTCTACACTATGTCTCATCTCGAATACTCTACACTACGTCTCATCCCGAATACTCTACACTACGTCTCATCTTGAATACTCTACACTACGTCTCATCTCGAATACTCTACACTATGTCTCATCTCAAATACTCTACACTACGTCTCATCCCGAATACTCTACACTACGTCTCATCTCGAATACGCTACACTATGTCTCATCTCAAATACTCTACACTACGTCTCATTTCGAATACTCTACACTACGTCTCATCTCGAATACTCTACACTACGTCTCATCTCGAATACTCTACACTACGTCTCATCTCGAATACTCTACACTATGTCTCATCTCGAATACTCTACACTACGTCTCATCTCAAATACTCTACACTACGTCTCATCTCAAATACTCTACACTACGTCTCATCTCAAATACTATACACTACGTCTCATCCCGAATACTCTACACTACGTCTCATCTCGAATACGCTACACTATGTCTCATCTCAAATACTCTACACTACGTCTCATTTCGAATACTCTACACTACGTCTCATCTCGAATACTCTACACTACGTCTCATCTCGAATACTCTACACTACGTCTCATCTCGAATACTCTACACTATGTCTCATCTCGAATACTCTACACTACGTCTCATCTCAAATACTCTACACTACGTCTCATCTCAAATACTCTACACTACGTCTCATCTCAAATACTATACACTACGTCTCATCTCGAATACTCTACACTACGTCTCATCTCGAATACTCTACACTATGTCTCATCTCGAATACTCTACACTACGTCTCATCTCAAATACTATACACTACGTCTCATCTCAAATACTCTACACTACGTCTCATCTCAAATACTCTACACTACGTCTCATCTCGAATACTCTACACTACGTCTCATCTCAAATACTCTACACTACGTCTCATCTCAAATACTATACACTACGTCTCATCTCAAATACTCTACACTACGTCTCATCTCGAATACTATACACTACGTCTCATCTCGAATACTCTACACTACGTCTCATCTCAAACACTCTACACTACGTCTCATCTCGAATACTCTACACCTATGTCTCATCTCGAATACTCTACACTACGTCTCATCTCAAATACTATACACTACGTCTCATCCAGAGCTCCCTTGACATTCTACACTGCCTTATTCCGGCTCCCCCGCTGTCTCTTTACTAAATTCCATCCCAACTCCCCTGTATTCTCTAAACACCCCACCTCTGACTCCTCTCAGAAGCTTTAGTAAATAAAAAAATTAACTGACCTTCAACATATCAAATGTTATTCTTAAAATCATTCCAACGAGAATCCTGATGAAAAGTTTAATTAAAATGTTAAACAAGTTTTTTTAAATCCTTAATAACTTTCTTAGAGAGGAATATTATATAAAATAAATTTTTAATTCAATAATCAACTGACCTTCAAACATCTCAAATGTCATCCTAAGGGTTAAAAAAATGTGTACATCCTTAATAACCTTCTTAATCAAGGGTATTATGTAATATAAGAGTTACTAAATAGAATATAAAACTGACCTTCAAACATAGCAAATGACGTTCCTGAAATCATTCCAACCAGTACTCTGATGGCGAGATACATCCAAAAGGTTAAAGAGGTATCTAAATCCTTAATAACTTTCTTGTTAGAACAAATGTTTGTCCTTTTTGTGGTTGCAAGACACCGTACTAGGCACGCCTTCATGTCAACTAATTCATCACTTAGAGGCACTGAAAGAGCATGTGTCTCTCCAGATAGTTTGTGTTCCTAAAAAATAAACAAAAAAACATTTTCAGTATAAATTCAGTCAGTAAATTCCACTTAAATAAATTATACATACATTATGTGAACAAAACACATTTTTTAAATTGGCTTTATCAGTTCTATCTTCTATTTTTGAAATTCTATATTGATGGTCATTGTTTCGCTGCGCAATAATATGAAATTTAGTAGGCTTTTCTGGTATAGTGGAGTCAACTTCATTATTCTTTATTATAGAGCAATGACTATTTGTTTCATTTGATGAATGTTGACAAGAGAATGAGTAAAGTCCAGGCATTGGGAAAAAGATTGATGAATTCGTCAATGCAGAAATTTTAGTTGCAACTGAATTACCCTTTAACCTAAAACAAACAATTTCATAAAAGTTAAAAATGATTAGAAATAATATTATGCCATTTTATGTAATATTTTAAAGAATTTTTTAAATGTAAAACAATAAGCACTAACATCCTTTATTTGTTGCAGTTCATCGTTTCCTAACGCTGTTAATAAAAGGGATATTAAGTTATTGATTGCACCCTAACATACTTTTGGAATAGCAGTAATAAGGTAGTAGTAGTTGTAATAGTAACGCAGTAGATATAGTAGTAGTAATGCAATAGTTATAGAAACGCAGTGGCAGTAGTTGTAGTAGTCGTGTTTAGTAATAGTAGTAGGGGTAGTAGTAGTAACGTAGTAGCAGTAGATGTAGTAATGTTTAGTTGAGGTGCGTAGTAATAGTATGGTATAATATTAATACTAGTGGTAATAGTAATAGTGATAGTAGTAATGCAGTAGCAATAGATGTAGTAGTAATAGTAGGAGTAGAAGTGTAATTGGTTGCAGCAGTAGTAATAGTAGTAGTAGTATTTAGTAATATTTGTGGTACTAATAGTAATACTAGTGGTGGTAGTAATAGTAACGCAGTCATAGCAGTGATAGTAGTAGTAACATAGCAGAAGTAGATGTAGTAGTGGTTGTAGCAACGCAATAGTAGTAGTAACCCAGTAATAGTAAAAGTAGTAGTAATGAAATAGAAGTAGAAGTATTACAAATAAAGTAGTAGTAGTAGTGTAAGTAGTTGTCGTGGTTGCTGTAGTACTGATTGTAGTAGTTGTAGTAGTAGCAGTATTGCAGTAGCAGTAGGAGTAGTAGTCGAGTAGTAGTAGTTCAAAGAAACTTAGACAATCACCCGAGACACCTTGTGTCTTGATACCTAATAAAGGTAGTTTATGTTTTAGTGTATTTTCATAAAATATTTAGAACCAAATAAATAAGTCTTCATAAGATTATATATCGTTACTATCTGTATATAGAACTCGCTACGCCATCTCGAATAATAACTGAGCTCTGATTTGTTAGACAGTGCATTCTGTACAGTTCAGTCAGCTTGTCATGTTGAGCACACTTTAAACGAAAGGATGAGACACAATTTTTAAAAATTAATATTTTCTTTAAAGTGTTTAGACGACTGCTTCTAAAACGATGCGCCCGGATACATTGGATACATTGAGCCAGGTGCCCTCAAAATAGTAGAAGATTAAATTTATAAAACAGATTTATATTTCAAAAATTTGTATAATTTTCGTTTATTTTAAAAACAGCATGCATGTGATTTTCAAGTCTGAGTTAAATCTCTGCTTTATTTTTGAACTGGAAGGTGATATCTTTAATCATTAAGCATCAATGGATAATACTTTTTCTTTTCCTTTCCTTGGCGATTTGAATTATTTGTTTCTCATCTCTCTCTCTCTTAAAAAAAAACTGTTTCTTTTAATTTTCTATTATTTTCATATTTCCAAATTTAGGACTAAATTTTCTGTATTAATATCAGTAATACACCCCAAACTTTGGTTATTTTGAAGATGCTCTCTAAACTGATCAAGTGAGTAGGCAGTAAAGTTTGTTCGTACACAATGCTAGAACAATACAGGAATTAATCTACTTCCGTTTTCATTTGTTCATAGAAGGAACTCATCGAAGCATTACACTGATATTGTTTGCTCTTGTAGATTCCGTTACATCAATCTCATGACCTAGACAAAGTGCAAGGCCTTCATTATGATGATGACTTCAACCTAACTGCAATCATTGTGATTTCTCATCTATTAAACTCTTAAGCAAAACTGCAAAGTGTTTAGCGGAATATGCTCCAGTTACTACACGCCTGTTTCTATGAAGTTCCTACTCCAATCTAAAGGATCATTGTTTAAATATATATCATTGTTACACTTTGGACATTTTGATATTCATGTTAAATCCATTTTCTCTCTCTTCAGTAATTGAATTGGTTTTTCTTTTATTTTAGAAGGAGATATATTAAAACCAATTAGTAACACCCAATTAAAAACTTACATTCTTTCAATCTAAAGAGAAGGCAATTATTATAATTGCTCAATTAGACTTATTTCTCGTTGCTACCTGTAATTCACAATCCATTATTGAAATTGCGTACTGGCATACATTGATGGTTATTTGTTTAATTGCCACTGGTTTAGTTGTTTTTTTGTTAATAGGTTGTTGATTACCACATCGACTACAGTTGAGTGAAGTGAACTTCTATCACTCTGGGAGAGCAAAAACATAAATTTAGTTTAATTTATTTAAAGTAATATATTTAAATCAAATTAAATACGAAAGATCAGTCAATCAATATATTATAAACATAATCAAACCATTCAGAAATCTTGAAATCATAATTTGGAAAAAGAGTTTTTGTAACGTCGTAAAAATTAGATTACAAATTGTATGTAGTGTACAAAAGCTATTTCTTTAAGATTCTCACAGGAATTCTTAAATAATATATATATTTTATTCTTCCCTGATGCTGTAACAATACTATAGTACGTATTGTTAGTTGATTTAAATTTAGTTTGGGTACATTAGAGAAACCCAATCCAACCTTAGAATTCCCGTCTATTTGTTTATTTGTTTGTCCGTAAAACTTTGTCACAAGTAAACTCAGCCACCATAAGTCATAGTGAACTGAACTTAGTCAGTAGATTTGTGGCAAAACTTAAAACCTAAGAGTTGAATGGATTGGAAATTCAACGTAGAGCGAAGTTACAAATTTTTAAGCTGTATTTCACTTGTTACGCAGATATTTTTATTTTGAAAATATACTAGTGTTTTCAGGTTCCTAATACTGTAGCAACTAGGTATTGTTAGTACTTTTTAATTTTGGCCTGCGTTTATCATAATTTCTACTCGCGTTCTAAATAAGAAGTATGTCTAGAATAAAATCAAATTTGAGCTCAGGAAAAATAAATCAAATCAAAGCTGCAAAACGGAAAAGAAACTTCTGATCTAATGAAAGTTATGGAATGTACTAATAATGATATTTGTTACTATTCTATCATTTCTAAAAATATTTTGGAATATCGCGTAAATAACTTTGAAATTTTTTAAAACACTTTTCAAAGACGGGCTTTGAAAAGTGTTTTATGCTTTGTCTGCTAGTTTTAATAAAACTGTTGATAATATTATTTATAAAATATAAATTTCTAAAAATCTTACTTATAATTATGTATCTCAGTGTGGTTGCCCTCTCTTAGCTGAAAACTAAAATTACTCGACGTCATTATATCGCTTGTTCTTTGCTCTGCCCTTCCAAGATCAGCCTGAAAAAAAAAAATTACTACATCACTTCAAAGTAATCAGGATTTAAAAAGAAATAATATCTGAGTGAATTAAATGAGTTCGTATGCAGATTTTTTTTATTTAAACAGCTGAAACATAGTATTAAACATGGAAAATAACAAGTGTTAAGCTATTATATAGGTCTTACACATCAACCAGAGGTTAGAAAAAAATTATAATATTAAAACTATCAATATTAAAGCACTATTATATTAGTGATGAACATGCACTGGACTCCTGGGAGGTACGTCTGCTTCTGGGCTTAAACTCACGTTAATTAATCATAATTCTTATTTATTCATTCATTTTAAATAAATTAGTTTACTTAATAATTTAATCACTATTTAGTTGTTTTTTATTAATTTTTAATATCTAAATTTAATATTTTTTTCTCTATTATTATTTATTCTTGCTATTATTTAATTTATTTTTTTCTTGTATGCCCCCCCCCCCTTAGTAAATTGACAAAACTGCTCTTTCTTGAATAAGAGTGGTTTTAGCCCTATCTTGTCTTCGGAGTAGTTCATATCTTTCTATCTGATGATGATGCATTCGAAATAAGTAGTGACTTATTTTAAAACAACAGACAAGTTACATAACATATAACACTAATGTTACATAAAGGAGATCTGAAAAAGACAATATCTCGAAGACAAGTGACAACTGAAATGAAATCTCATTAATGAGGTACTTAAGCAATGTAACCAACTTATGGAGAGAGGGTTATAACTAAGTAACTTGTCTGTTATAACTAAGGACTTGTTTAAAAACTTGGACTGTGAAACTATCATTGAAGCTGAGGTGGTGGGAATTAGCGTGAGTGGTGACAGGAAGACTGCTGCGTTTACCAACCGAAAGCCTGTGATTATTCATCCGAAGGTTTAGCATCTACAGAAAGATGTCATCAATAAACCTGATATAGAAAAGTGGAATAGGGGACAAGAAGCAAGGAACATATATATATATTTCATTGAACAACTGACCGTATTTCCCTGATGTCATTTTCTTCACCAGTTTTCCAAGGTTTCTAAATACCTTCTTCTTTCCTTCATCCAAACGTTGGAAAATGTTAATTAAGTGCCCCCACTTAATTAACATTCTCCAACGTTTGGATGAAGGAAAAAAGAAGGTATTCAGAAACCTTGAAAACCTGGTTAAGAAAATGACATCAGTGAAATACGGTCAGTTGTTCAATGAAATATGCTTAAATGAAGGACTGCTTCCAAATTTTACAAATATATATATATATATATATACATCGATAAAAAACTGCTTAATACGGTTGAAAGATCTTAGTCTTGTTTTCCCATTTCATATTGTGGTTTGATCATTGATATATATACATATGTACATATATCTAATTTATTTTTTTAAATAGTGTAATAACTTTACACTACATGTCTAAATGAAGAAATGTTTATTTCTAAAATAAAAAAGAACTGAGTATATGAATGATTGGTTGGCTTACATATGGATGTAGAAGAACATGGGGAACAAAGCAGGTGACTCCGCACGTTTCGAGCCTCATGTCGAGGCTGTTCGTGCCATTGTCGACTTGAACACAGGGCTCCTCCCCCGCAAGGTCCAACAACAGCTTCCCTGAAATCAACAAACGCTCAATTTTTTAATCCACGAATATGGGAAACAGGTGTATCTGTTAGCTCTATACAAATATCTAAATAATATCAAATTGGGAATGGAGGTGTCCAATTTCCTTGCAAATGTTTGTAATTTCACGTGAAAAAATATCTAGAAAAATAGTTCTGATCTTTCCTCAGAACAGAACATAAATATTATTTTAATGTAATAATTATTTGTGATTATAATGTTCGATTATATATAATATAATTTTGTATAATTATGTTTTATATATAATTATAATAATTTTGTATTATAGTGTATGTTATATTATATATTTTATAAACAATAAATTATATATAACTTTATGATTATATTATTAATATAATACATATTATATAATATATTTTCCACAATTATATTATATATAACATTATAATAACAATAACTTTATATTATGTTAAATTTAACATTTCCTATATATTACATAATATAATTATTATGTAATTATATAATTACATAATATAATTATATTACATAATATACGATTATATTATAATATATAAGCATTATATAATAAAAATATAATATAGTACAATATTTATAGTAAAATATATAATTTTTGAACTTTTTCGTCTGAAAAGTACTTATGTATTCCTGTTCCACATGTTAACCTTACAAAAGTTTTATTTGGATCTGCAAAATATTTGCATCAATAAGGTCATCAATAATATTATTTTAAATATGAAATTAATCGTTTTTTTATAATAAATGTTTGTAATTAATTTTTTTTTACCTGTACAGTCAAAGTTCAATAATACGGGGGTAGTTATTTATTCAAAATACACACTTATTGCCGGTGATTACAAGCCATTTGCTCTGATGATGACCACTTGTTACCGTTTAAAGATCATAGCCTTTTTTCTCATTTCTTATTATGGTTTGAACGTTTACTGCCATATATAACTCTAAAGAGCATAGGTATTCAGTCTAATCAAACACAGCATTGTAAATATTTCAGTCCTTCAAAAAAAGCTTAACTATCAATAACTGTCTATGGAATTGTAATTACTATGGATAAATTTTGATATCTTTTTTGATATAACAAAAAATTAAACTACCATACCAGTAAGTCGGCTGTAAGATAGGTGCTTTCATTTGTCCATGATGTAGTTTCAAAATCTGACACTTTCGTAGGTGCGTATTGTTCTAATCATACCCATTATCAGTTTGCATTTAATTGTTATATTTTGGAAAATAAATTGTCACTAAATTTTAAATATCCAAATATTTTCTAATTATGGAAAAGTATCAAATTTGAAATTTTAGGATTCTTGAATTTTTTTGACGGAAATAATTCCTAAGTTGGTTAATGTAATATATTTTGAAAATATTATTTGCTATTAAGCGTTATTTTATAAATAAGAATAAAAAATGAATTGATAATAGAACTGAAAACCTAATTATATAAAACATAGAAATTAATATCGGAAATCGTATATGAATGTAGTAGTATAAAGAATAAATCGTTTGCCTTCAGCTTTGTCAACTAGATTTCATCATTGTTTAGGATGTTTCATATCTTCGAATTAATACATAACAGATTGTAGAAGTTATCGCTTTTTGGATGGAAGGTCTTTATGCGGGCACAACACCCGCTTATGCTGGCTTGCAAAGTGAACACCAGTCAACTTTGCACTGGTGGTAACACACAGGCACGCCAATATGCGGCTGCCTCAGACGAACAGGACTTTCATTTCTTTATAAAAATAGAAGCAGATATATTCGAATAACATTATATTTGTTAGAATAGCCTTAGTATAGAACAGGAAACTATCACAGTACTGCTGTTGAATTTGGTGTTATTTATTAATTTCCAAAGAAATATTCTTTCTCAAAACTTTGTCTCTTCTCTCTCTCATTTTCTCTCCTCTCTCACTCTCTCTCTTTCTCTCCCTCCGTCTTGTTAACTCACTTAGTTAAACCATTTTGCATCACTCCTTTATTTTTTCTTTAATATCCTTTTTTTTCTTTACCTTTCTTTAATATTCTTATTAGAAATAAGAATTCATTAAAAGTTCGTTTACGCAACTTAAACACCATTTTGAACATCTGACCTTGAAGAGCTTTTAAGGTCGTAACTGTTTTTATGTATTATCTGTATATTATTGTTTTTAAATGGATTTTTCATTTGTAATATTTGCAAATTAAAAATAAATTTATTTTAAATTTTTCAAACCTAGTTATTTAAAGGGATTGAAAGTTTATTATATTTGTTTGAGTAGCCAGTGAATTTAATTTATCAATTTTTTAAGATTTCAATTATACGTTTTTGTTTAAAAAATCTTTGGTTTTCATTCATGATGACTATATTTATATATATATGATGTAATTTTTTTTTTTATTTTAAACTAGTCCTTTCGCCGAAACGTCAGCGAAAGGACTAGTTTAAAATCATTAGACCTTAACCCTCAAAAAAAAAAAAAAAAAATACATCATATAAATATTGGATCAAGAAAGCAAATCATGTAATATATATATTCGACTATGTAATAAGGTAAACGTCTGAGACTAATAAAAGCAGTCTAAAGTTAATATATTGTAATTCCATGAAAATAAACAGCCAACGGGGGTCAGCAAATCTTACGACCGACTGAGTGACAAATATATAGTTGTTGAAACAGTGCAGTTATTACTATGATAAATTTTGAAGTACTAGTTGCATTATTATTTAGAAATGGTTTAAATAAAAAGGCATTCAGATAAAAACTTTTGCTTGGTTGAGTTTAATATATTTTTCTTTCGGTTGACGAAAGCTTGCATTGGGAGTCTGCTCTATCCAATTAACCAGAAATAATTCCTCGTATTAATCCTTGCGGAACACCTGTTTCCCATTGGTTGTGCAGTAGCTCCGTATTCTACCCATTCAGCTCTTCCTTTTAGTCATGTCTTTTCAATAATAAATTAATTTTGTTTCTTAATGATGTTTTATTATATTTTACTTATTCAAGGTCATCTTTACTCACTATTCTACTGTATAATGATGTAGAGTATATAATTACTCTACTATAATCATGAATATATTTTTTTAAAATTATCGCCTGGGTTTCATCGCTAACATGAACTCTTCCATTAAGCCCGTAATTCTTTTAGTAGAATCAGTTATTTTACAATAGAAGTACACAACTTGTAGTTGGTCTGCAAAAATCAGTTTTTTTTTGTATTACATTAATTAAATTTTATTGTTTTTCATTAAATCCACTTGCTTATTTTAATTGAAAAAACGTTCTTAGTATCAGTTGACCAATCATTTTCTATTCTTAGTATTGTGTATTGGTCCAGTTATGTTGACGCTTTTCACAATTGATTTTCGCGAAACCTTTCTCTTCCTTCCTTTCATGGAAAAAAAAACTAAGATCTTCTAATCGTAAGAAGCGGTCTTCGTCAGAGTATATATACTCGACTCTGCACTTCCTCTTCTAGTCTCTTAATCTCTTCCTCACGACGAACAGCTTTTCAAAATATTGATACTAGTAAGAGTTTTCTGTGTTTTTGTGTTTATCATTTTTATCAGTTACTTATTTGTCTGGTTTGAAAGGTTTCTATATTAAATGTTATATCTATATCTATATATATATATATATATAACAGCACGAATGGACAACTACCTTTCCTAGATGTCTTGGTACACCAAACTAACCAGCACTTCACGACCGAAGTATACAGAAAACCTAATAGCACAGGCCTGTGTCTCAACGGAATTAGTGAATGCCCGACCAGATATAAGAAATCAACCATCAATGCCTACATCCGAAGAGCCTTTACGCACTGCAGTAATTGGAACCTCCTCCACCAAGAACTTGATAAGTCCGTCCAGGTGTTAGTCAACAACAATGGTTTCTCCAACCAAGAGGTTACGAGAGCTATTAAAATATACTTGGATAAGTGGTACACAACTAACCCACCTATTCAGCCCAAGGGAGAGTACATACGTCTTTACTGGAATGGATATATGAACTCCCAGTACCAACAAGACGAGATATCCCTCCAAAAATTAATAGGTAATAATGTACAAACAGTCAACCCAGAAAATCGATTGAAACTAACTATATTCTACAAAAACCTAAATACAAAGAACCTACTGTTAAATAATAAACCAAAACAAGAAACCGCCGAACTGCAGCGTAGCCATCTCATATATGAGTATAAATGTATCACAGGAGACTGTGCAACCCTACCTTCGAAGTATATAGGGCTGACTACGACTAAGCTATCACGGCGATTGACTCTCCACCTTGCAGGAGGAGCACCGAAGAGCCATGCCGAAGAGGTCCACAAAAAGAAACTATCAAGAGAGGACCTGTCTGAGGGGACAACCATCTTGCAGAGCTTCCAAGACGACATCAGACTGCATATACTCGAAGCCCTATACATTAAAGAATATAACCCTTCGTTAAATATTCAAAATAGTGACCTTAAAGCTATACCGAGTTCAAAAATTTTGATAATACTTTTAAGATAGTCAGAGATGTAGGTGAGGGGACAGGCAGGTAGTTGGGGTTCAGTGCCCTGCCCTGCATGCCCTCCCACTCACACCTCCCTCCCTTCCGCATTTTTTGCTTTTCTATAATAGTTAGTTGTTAACTGCCCTTTGTACTGTACCTTTTTGCCTTGTTTAATATTTTCGTTTTTACCTGATGATGGCTAATGTAAGCCGAAAGCTTGTGTTTTAGATTAAGTTTCAAATTATAGTTTAAGTTTAAAGTGTTTAGTGTTCAACTTCTTTCCTTTTATGTCGTTACCAGAACTCCCTTGGAAAATACCCCAAAGTTACCGAAAACTAGTTAGGAAACTAGAGAACATCAGTAAGAAATTGGTCAACGCAGAAGCTGCTGCCAACTTTAATTATACCTGTTTAAGAGAAGACCTGCTGCCTTCATACACCAATATATTTACAGAACAGATACATACTCAAGGGACACACATAAAGAATAGACGCACATGCGTACAGATACACATTTAATTCAGTTAGATGAAATATCCTAGATTTATTGATTTTTGCAATATTACACATTGAAAAAACATAACAAAGCCTACATTGACGCAAATGAATTTACACATAGAGAATAGATGCACGCACATACAGAGACAGATTTTCACCTTGCAAACTCTAACACACTAGCACATACATACGTATGCACACATAAAACATGACACACAAACGTGTAGGGTTGTAAAAGTCATTTTTATTTTGTTAAGTCTTGAAATACAGCAGATGGACAATTAATACAGTGCTTACATGTTGATATATTCATGCATACAGTTTTCTAATTGTGTATTATTTCAAAAATATACTGAAAATACATTCTCGAAATAACTGATAACTGAAAATCTCTTTTCCTTATTATTTTTTCGATTAATTTGGGAAACTAAAGCACCTAAATAAGTAGACCAAAATTATCATAATAATTATTCGTAGTTATTTACAACGTTGTTAAAGCCTGGATTTAAAACGAAGTTATTAACTCAATTACTCAGTCAAGTGTAGATAATTGAGAATTGATTTTGAGAAATTTGATTTAGATTATTCCGGTCCAAGGAAACGCAATAAACTAGATGTCTTGATACAAGACAAGGTCTATTGATTATTAGTGACTAGTCTCTAGTCATCTTCACGGAGAAACTACACTGATTATTCCTTGTCACTGACTAGAGTGTCTTTAACAACTTGAACGTATAACAACTTCATTAATGGTCTTTTAGTGATTTCTCTTCCGGTTTTAGATGGCTATCGTCATTAGCGGTACATTGATTCTTCTTAGGCAATACAATGATTATGATTCTTAGAAGAATATGGCAACAAAGAACAATGCATTCCAGTAATTGACTAAAATATCTTTAGCAAGGGATCTGAGATTTAATATCAGATAATTTATTAAATGACTTCTTATCCATTGTCAAAGCTTTCATTGTAGATATTAATCTTTATCAACCTGCAGTTCTTCTCACTCGTTCTTATTTGAAAGTATATTAGGGCGGTTGTCCTACCTCACTGTAAAGTTGTTTTTTTTTTCAGCATAACAGTTATTATTATTGTAAGAACAAATGTTAATATCACCGATTTTATTGAAAAGAAAAAAAAAGTTAATTATTTTTTTTTCTATAAAAAATCAATGAATCTAAGATATTTCATCTAACTGAATTCGTATAAAAAAAATTATCTTTAAAACAGATCGTCTAAAACAAATTTACGTTAATGAATGATTCGTCTAAGGAAGAATTTATCTAATCACAATTCATCTAAAATTATTAAGAAGTGATTGTAGTCATAGCCTAGTACTGATTGTAGTTTGACAGAACGAAAACAATTCATCCAACTCAACCTCCTAGAAAAAAATACCAGGAAGCTGGAAAGCACGTGAAAAATCTAGTAGTGCAATATAATAGAGATACTGATCTCATGACATACCTAAGATGGATTGCACACAATTTAACTTTTTAAATTATATTCAATTGTCTGTTTTTATAGATATATTGTTAATAACATCTTTTTTATTAACTTTGTTGACCAGGGAATAAAAATAGATGCCTATATTTTCGAACAAAGACAAAAAGCCTGGATAAATGTGTTAGCCTTGTATTATTAAATACTTCCATTATGTATTATTAGTAAATTTTGTCCTAAAAATGAGATGTATTTTAATCAATCATACGTTAGTATAAATTAGAATAATTGTTTCATAGTCGAAGTTTACCATTAGATGAATACTTCATTGAATGAATCATACATTCGATAAACTTGTTTTGGACGAATTGAGTTTGATGAACTTTCCGGAACCGAAAATCAATAATTTTGTTTTTTGTATTCGAACTGATAGTTCTTTATGGACAATAATTGTTGAAGTAAATGATAGTTAAAAATCATTTTCCTTTGGTTTTAGAACTGACTGATGTTTGTGTGATCTTAGGGGATAGCCATATTTACGGATCTTAACTTTACTAATTATATCCATACTAATAATAATAACTATTTATTGGAAAAAGGAAAATTACACGTACCTACTGTACCTTGATATATATATATTTTCTGCAAATCGGCAATTAGTCGTGGTTCTCTAAGTAGGGTAGAATTCCGACTTCTTTTTCGGGATAAAAAAAAATACCTATATTCCAGATATAATTTAATTATATATATATATATATATATATATTCTAGAAACTGGTTGCACGGCTCCTACTCCTGTGTACGTGGTATGATATTATTATTTACTAATGGATATTTCAACGCAACTCTCCAATACTAATCTAGTGGTATTGAAAAACATAAACATAGCATATATATATATATAAAAAAAACATAAATATATATTACCCTTCTTCAACTTTCTTTTTTATCAAATAAAAAAAAAAGTATGATAAGTTCGTCGCAATTTCCTCATAGACAAAATTCAACAAAAGATTAAAGCTTATCTTTTTGCTTTTAGTCATAGTGTTTGTTTCCATTCCGACTGTGATAACCTAAAAATGATAGTGAACAAGCCCATGAGATCTCCTCTACTATCAAACCATATATTTGTACTCCAACCACCAATGTCTTATTTACGTCTTGTGGATTAATGTTACTTTGTATACTTGGGTATTGGAGCCAGGGTAGCCTATGGGCAATGTGCTTAATCATTGACTGATAGATCCTGAGGGCAATACACCCACTCTCGCTTACGATTTATTCAGGCAAGAGGCGAAAATATCTGTGTATATCATCCCAAGGAGAGACGTACAGCTACACAATGTTAAGTACTTGTTTAAGAACCTTACTTTAAACACACTTGGATTGAGCAAAATTTAGAACTCCCAATATAGAATGTTCATTGTGTGGTAACGATAAAGGTTCAATGTTTGACCTAAGTGTGTTCACTCGTGGGATTTCCGCTGCAACTTAACACCCTATATTTGGATATATATTATCAATGATTCAACAATTTGACATACCGCTTATAACTGCCTTGAAGATTTGCATACATTTAATTTAATTTATCAAGAACAAGGTCCTTCATGGAGCTTAATTAACAAAGACACAGGAACGGAGCGTATAAAAAACAAGCCACTTGGCAAGGAGATCTTGCATTATGAGAATCGAATACAAACCAACTGGAGAAGACACAGTCGTGCCTCTAAAGTTAGCATAGGTTGAATCATAGCTTGATCAAAGGAAAAAGGAAGCGGAAGTCTAACCCAAAGAAACCATGACGTGCTTGGCATATGTAGGTAAACACACACACATACACACACACACACACACACACACACACACACACACACATATATATATATATATATAACAGATTCAATAATATATCGACCGTTTGATAGAATAGGTATGTTCTCTAATTGGGATTTGGTCAATTTTCTAGGATAAAAAATCAAACTCCCGTTGCCAACGTTCCGGTTTTATTTAAAACATTTTTCATAGGCAGAAGTAAGAATTTTTTAACGAAAAAAATGAAATTTACATTGTTGTTCCTTTAAATAATGTAAATTATTTACATTGCCACTTTCATTGGTTGTTGGCAATGAGAGTTTAATTTGAACCTGAAGAACTCACCGAGTCCCGATAAACCTTAGTTTTCTATATATATATATATATATATATATATATATATATATATAACAAGATTTTACAATAAACCTGTAAAATAACAATCAATGATCAAACCACAATATGAAATGAGAAAAACAGAAGATATTTCAACCGTAAAAAGCGGTCTTCGTTAAGTTGGGTTTTGACTCTATTGAAGACCGTTTGTTACGGGTGTAAGATCTTAGTGCTTTTTCCCCATTTTTTATTGTGTTTTGAACATATATATATATATATATATATATATATATATATATATATATATATATATATATAATATATTCAAACCACAATGAGAAATGGGAAAAACAGACTAAGATCCTTCAACTGTAACAAGTGGTCTCTGTCAGAGTCAAAACGTATGAGAATCAATCATATTTTGACTTTTGATTCAAAATATAAGTATTATATATTATATAATGTATATATAATATAAATATGATTATATTTTTCAAAATAATCATATTTTGAAAAAAAGCGTTTGATGTTGTTGAATGATCTTAGTATATTTTCTGATTCGTTATTGTGATTTAGACGTTGATTTCTATTTCACGTGTTTATTTTAAATCTTTATACATACTTTATATATATATATATATATATATATATATATATATATATATAAATTACATATATAACTAAATTTACAACTAGAAAACACAAAAAAATGACTAAACCTCACGGTTTCGGCTGTCTCAAATATCTTAGATATATTAATATACAGAAACCTCGCAGTGAATAAACACGTGATATAATAAATGAAGTTTAAACTATAAGAAAAAACGAAAATAGTAGAAATAAATGCTCTGGGGCTGTTCAGTTTGTGTTATCAGAGAGACAAGAAGTACTAAATAAGAATGCAACATAAAAGTATACATAAATTTTATTTTATTTATACTTTTTAACTTTATTTATATTTATTAACAATAACTTTTATTGTATTAGACCCAAAAAAGGGTCTTCAACCGTCTCTGTACTAGTGAGCTTGGTTTCCCTCTCTAATCTGTCCTGAAAACGGTTCAACCGAAAATTAGAAACTGAAAGTATGTGTTTTTAATTTTCCTATGTTTTCTAGCCTACACTGCAATTTATTTATTTGTTTCAGATCGTATTTTCATCGAGAAAGTATAAAATTAAAGGTCTCTATGGACAATAAAGTTTTGTGAACATGTTCCCTGAAAGTAAATCTGTCAGAACCCATGACTGGCCTCTATTAATCAAGAAAATGTTGCTTCTGTTGTTGATTATGTTGCTACATAAAACTAAAGTGAGTTCGATGTTTGAACATTTTTATGAATGTATGTAAGCGCGGACAAATCTACTCCTGCTATGATCTACGTGCTAGTTACATTAGGTAGCAGTAGCTGTCTCACGAGAGAAGAAACACAAATCAAAAATTTGGCTGTTCATGATACCATGCAATGAAAATTCTACTTCAGGAGTCCTTAATTCTGCCTAACTCATGTGTATTTAGAGCAGTGTTTCCCAAACTTTTTCAAGCGACCGCCCCCTTGGGTCTGTCAACCTATACTCAACACTCCTCAATAATAATCAGAATCTTAGACTAAATAACGAAATGAGTAACACTTTAATAATTAAATTAATATAATTTATTCGATAATTCGATGACCAATCGAATATTTATTTATAATCCAGTATATGTATTGTTTCATAGCATATTTATGCAAAAGAATTAATACACAATAAAAGAAACTTAGATGAGAATATATATTTAACATAAAAATAAATGATCAAAACAAATAAGTTTAAGAAACCTTTTCCTAGAAGTTTACATGTGGTCTTTTCACTTAAATTTAGAAATTATATTGCATGAACATTTTATGGAAATCAATTTATGGAAATAGAATCTCAACTCCTTTTTGCATTAGCGCCCCCCGATATCAAAGCACCGTCCCCAGGAGGGTGGTACCGCCCACTTTGGGAAACACTGATTTAGAGCATGAGTACCTGATGAGTACTCAGCAAGGAGTACCTGAGGTTGAGGAGTGTCTACTTAACTCTTTTACAAGGGCATGCTTGGATTTTTTTCACCTACCGCGAGAATCAATCGAGGGCAAGAGTGGGCATCGAACCCTGTGGATACCGGTATAGAGGGGAATACTTAAGGTACTGAGGTACTCTGGTTATTCTCCGCTTTTCTAACTTTTGCTGCTTTAACTTCTTCAATAATTTTTTAAAACATTCATTAGTATCAAGTCAATAAAACAACACATTTTTCTATAGAGGTGTTCAGTTATTATAAGCACTCAAGAAGTTTTACCACAATGAAGAAAAATTTCTGCTTTACCTAATTTTCAAGAGTATTCTAAGTTAAAATAAATATTTGAAGCTAAATTAATTAAGTAACTTAAAGTAAAAGTAACTTCGGAAAATAATGGGATCCATTGGGACAACAATGAACACTGGAACAGGAAATCGAGAAACGAATGTGATATTAAACCGCCTACGTATAGGTCACACACGAGTTACACATAGTTACCTGTTATCTAAAGAGCAAAGACCCTCATGTCCAAAATGTAAGGAAATATTGACGGTGGCTCACTTAATTGAAGAATGTCCACAATTAGAACAAGAAAGGATGTCTGTAGGCATACCATCAAAATTGATAATAGCACTAGCCCCTGATAATAAATATTCCAACGAAGTAACATCATTCCTAAAGGAAATAAATTTATATAATAAAATATGAGGAACTAAAGAACTGAACAAAATGAGACAGTGCTAATGTCCAAGTAGACGATGCGCTTATCAACCTAAATAAAAAAAAAAACTCTTTTGTAATAACCATGAAATAAATGTAAAAAATAAATATGGTTTGTACCTGATTGGCAAGAAAGTTGAAGTACTGTTTGTTGTGGAAAATGGACTGTAACGCGTCCACTGGGCACAAGAAGCAGAAGCAGAGCTGCTCCTCCTCCCAGGGCACTCAGGGCAGACAGTATCATCTGGGAAGCATCAGAGTCTGCGTCATCATCAGCATCAATCAATCAATCATCATCTCATTCACTCATCAGACAGCAAAACAACGATAGCAATGAATTTAGCCACTGTTTATCAAACCAAGTATGAGTTCACAGAGCAAGTAAACTGAATTAAGTTTATTTTAAATGTCTCAGTCATTCCAATGACATAGCACATCATTATTTATAGTAAATATTTATATACATGTATTAGCATAAATAGGCAGCAGATTATCTTTTAAACAAGTATCATTAAAATGAACCGCAGTCTCGGCATTAACGATCTTCAGACTGAGAGATTCGATTCTACGAACTAACTTCCTGCTAACAGGATTCATCTAGAAAAGGAGCTGGCCAAGTAACATGTTAGATAGTCAATAGTATAAATAGATTATAATTATTGAAATAGTTAAAAGATAAAAGATTCTCAATAAGAATGAAGTAACTAAATATCTAAATTAACAAATATAAAAAAAAAGAATAAGTCAAAGAAATAAAGGAAATAAAATTATCAAAAAAATAATTAAAAAAAAAGAGTGGCTGAATTCATAAAGTTAAGTAAATAAACAATGAAAAGTTTAAGAAATAAAATTAACTAACTATTGAGCATTACTGCAGGAGTTATATAACACTAAGGAGACTGTACGCACGTCTTCAGAGGCTCTCAAGGTGACCTTGGTGTTAGAATAGGGAATTTGTTTAAGAATTTGAACAAAGAAAGAGTTATTGAATGATATTCAATGAGACTTTGTATGGGTGGCGATAGGAAGGTGGCTGTGCAGGCTACAAACAAAATAATTATCATATGAGAATTCATACGCAAGCTCAGTTTATTTGATATTCCTAATCAGGGATTTACTAACACCATTGTGAAGTGTATGAACCAATAATATGCCAAGTCTGAAGCATTAGGTACAATCAATTCAGGAGAAACAATAGGTCTCTACTATAAAGCATATGTGCACAAGCTATGTAAATAAGATGAACGAACTCTTTAAAAGATTATTCACACGAATGATTTCATAACGATAAACTGCGTCTTAGGATCTAGTGATAGAGCAAAAAGACACAGGACCTTCACATTTAAAACTGCTTTATAATCATGTCTAGATGGTGCGGAGAATTCACCAGATGCACCAATATACATGTAATATCCCGATCTGTAAAGACCAGCCAACACTGTAGATCGAAATGACGACAAGCAGATAGTCAAGGCGTCACACCCTACACCTTACAGCAGGTTTCCCGAACAACCATACAAGGCAAGCACATAGTACAACCTTGTCGTGGGAAATGATGAGGAAAAATAAGTTTTCATATCTGAGAGCAGTACCATCGTCTCTGGAGGCTCTGTACATGCATTAGAGGGATGGTCTAAACCTGAACTCGATCTGATTTTCACCCGGCCCGAAATTTATAAAAATATCAAATTTACAATAATACGATTTAAAGATCAAGACAAACTTTGCATAAATTTATTCTTTCACTATTGTAATAACAATGGTTTACTAACTTTAACTTCCAGATTATAATTTTTGTTTTTGATTTTAAGAAACACTTAATTATGCATATATCCATATTAATCTTTTAAGTATTATCAGTATATATTTTGAAGAAATATTTTATTCCTTCAGATTATTATTTATTAATTTAGATACTAGAAATAGCTGCAATGTATAGCCCAAATAAAAATAAGGTAGTATTTAATATAATTAAGATATTATATTATTATATTTTTGGAGAGGGTCTCCAACCGTATCTGATCCTGTGCGCTTGGTTTTCCCGCCTTATCTCTCCTGATTACGGTTTAACCAAAAATTAGAGACTGTAAGTTTGTGCTTTTAATTACTCTATGTTTATTTTTGTACACTGAACTATATATATAATTTTTATAGCATTGTACTCTAATGATTCAACAATATTTACATTAATAATTAACCCTTATTTGTTTAGGATTCGGCGGGTGATTTGATATTGCCACCAGCAAAGATTGTAGCTGACCTCTTGTCCTGCATGCAAATCACCTTTGTAAAATCAATCTTCGCCTAAATACTTGACACTTCATCAGAACTTTTAGATTGAACATAGTAGTAATTACTACTGGTTACTTATTGTATTTTGAAAATAAAACTAGTATTTTTCTCCTTCATAATTATCTTGATGTTTTACCAACCTTGCTCATATTTATTATGATTCTCGTTTATAATCAATGAGTAGCACTGAATATTTAAATAGACTATTTTAACTGAAAGTATTAAATCAAAGCTTGCAAAACTCTTTTAACACACTTAATTTATTCCATGGTTAATTTTCGTTTAACGCATACTTGCAAATTGTGTTCTTCAAGACATAATTTCTCTATTGCTTAAAAAGAAACAAAGATTTTATTATAGTTTTTAAATTTTCTTAGTTTATAAGATGTCTATATTTACATTTACTCAAAATTGATTCAAACAGTATAATTTCTTTCAGTTTTTATAAATTTATTCAGTTTTTAATTTTGATAGTTGTTTTATACGTTTGTTCAAACCATTTAACTTTCATGTGGAGATTTCCAATGCTTATTTATATAAACTACCTTCATTTGAAAACATTATATTGAAAATAAGTTTCCTATACGGATTTATTATTTCAGAGTTTTCAATTTTTTATTTAAAAAAATATTTCTATGAATTTTCGACCAACTGGGATATATTTGTGAGGACGTGAAAGGCCATGGTAGCCTGGTGGCTTGTATACTCGCCTCTGGGCTGGTAGATCCGGGGTTCGATGCTCGCTCTGACTCTCGTTTTATTTACTCGTGAGTTAAAAACATCTGTACACATCATCTTTAGAAAGAATATTAAGCTGTCGGTTCTGAACTTTCTTGATGTAAGGTATTCGTTAAATTCGCTAATCTAAATACATTTGAGTTAGACAAAATTTAGGACTATCAATGTAGAATGTCCTTATTTGGTTTCAAAGGAGCTAATATTTCACTCTACGTGAGTTCTCTTTAAAGACGTCTAATATAACCTAACATAACCTCGCCTGTTAGGAGGTGGGGAACATGTAGCCAGGAACCGGTTAGGTTAGTTTAGGTTATGCTAGGTTAGGTTATGTTAGAATAGGTTAGGTTAGGTTGCAGTTGCAGTCCCACATGGTTACTCACATAGGCCGAACATTGTCCCTTTGTGATACCACACAATGAATGTCGATTCTACATTGGGAGTCCTAAATTTTGCCTAACTCAAGTTCATTTCGAGTAGGTATTTTTAACAAGTACCTGACATCGTACAGGCTTGGAAGCGACGGTTTATCGTCTTTTCCGAAGGATAACATGGCTATTGAAGTTAACGTTGAAAAATTTGAGGGCCAGAGTGGGTTTTGAACTCCGGACCTAACAGTCTAAAGACGAGCCTAACCTGGTCCCCCAGGAGTCGTTTACATTGCTTTGCATTCCAGCTTTATCACATTGTAGAATAGAATAAACTAAACCTCTGTTCACTGCTTCATATCCCACTGTCACGTCCGGAACTAATTTCAAAAACTAACTACCCTGACCACCTTCACAAGTTGATAAAAAAATACAATGACAAAAAAACAATAATTATTAACTAGATTTTTTTGCTTTAAATATTGTAATAAGTGTTTTGCAATTACTCCATTGCATCTATTTCGTCTAAACTAATCACCAAATTACCAGAACCTGAGCAGGTGTTAAATGCCATCAATAAAAATTGCTATCCTCTTACACGCATATATATATATATATATATATATATATATATATATATATATATATTGTTAAATTGTATGCTTATTTTTAATTTCACAACTTTTCTACTGAGTCTCTTAATTCCTCTAATATACTTACTTTCTACATATACTTTATATATAAATACAGATTTCACAATATACACGTGAAATAATAATAAACATCAAAACCACAAAAAAAAAAATAAGAAAAGAGGATGTCAGCTGATGGGATTTCAGCTGACTCAGCTGATAACTCAGCTGACGAAGATCGCTTGTTATGGTTTAAAGATCTGGGGTTTTTTTTCTCATTTCTTATTGTGGTTTGGACGTTGATATATATATGGAATATATCAGTTTTAATAAAGTAAATCCAAACCATTAATATACAATTCGATTAAGTAGTGGATAAACTAATTATCCACTGTGAATTAGGTGGTAGCATTTGGTTCTCATTTTACCTTGGGCTTGTATTACGTCACGATGAGTGGGTCATTTAATGCTATGGTTATTAATTCAGTTACATGCTATTATCTTTTGCGCGTATTTTGACAAAAAGTTGTAGAGAAGAATTGTGACCTTGAAGTTGCCTATTCGGTCTGCGACAAGACCCGCCATGGGAGGCATGACGATGGCCACTAGAGGTGTCACTGCAGACATGACAGCCGCTTCCTCCACGCTGATGCCCAGTTCTCGCATATGGATCGTCAAGTAGGGATAGAGGACGAATAGCGCTGCAACAAAAAAAAACAATTAGTTATGATCCGTCTAATACAGTAATCCTCTCTATAACACGGTACTCTTATAAAGCGATTTCATATCCCTAAAACAATTCTTTTTCCTACAACACGGAACCAGTCTACCGTGTTATAGGCGATATTGCTATATACATGTCCATGTATGACACAAGTAATCCCATCGAGTTAGCTTTGTAACTCCACAACCAGGTAGATTATCCACAGATTCACCTTAAGTCAACGGCACTCTCATCTGACAAGAGGCACAGTAAATAAAGTCATTATGTCATTTCCACTATAAAAAAAAATGTGTCAGCTCTCCTTAACCCAATAAAATATGATTTCATATTGGAGTAAATAGAAAATGGAAAGTCTCCATAAAAACCAAAAGAAGTTTTTTTTTATTCGTGATCTTTGGAAGGTAAACATCGTCAGATTACCTGACGATGAACTCGAAGAGTTTTGAAACGCTTAGTTTGAATAAAAAAACTTCTTTTGTGTGTAGACTTTGTATTATCCATTTATCCCATAAAAGTAAATATCACACTATTATGGATTGCACAACTAATGAGTAAAATATGTTTTGCGAATCGGCCTCACTGAGCGCGTAGTTTGTATTTGTGTATTTAAATATGTGCGAGAGTTTGAGGGAAGGATTTTTAAAAAACAATATTAGCTATACTCATTAAATTTCATATTTAATTTCTTGCTATCTTTAGCATAAAATACAAAGCATAGTACCGATTAACCCTTTTTCTGAAAGAACTTCATACAACAAAAATTTTTTTTATTTACTAAAAAAATCTGCCTACACCTTGTTTATTAATACCTCTTTGATTATAGATTTTACGTTGAGATTTAAATGCACAGCATGTGAGGACCACAGGAATTGTCCTTTAAGGTCAAAAGTTTAAAAAACTTTTTTTGAGTGGTTTTAATCGATAAGTTTTAAAGACTCTTGTTTGAATTGAAAAGGTGATTAAACACATGAATAATATGAAATTAATCAACATTGATTAAACCGAGAAAGAGAAAGAGAGAGCGGGAGAGATCGATACATATGGTAGTATGAGTGTGACAGAGCAAGTATGGTGCTCATACCAAGTGCTTCTACTCGTATTATTTGAAGACAGCCAACGCCAATTATTTCGATATTTCTCGTCAACATTTACTGGCTTAATTTCATGCCATGAACGTTTTTCGTATGCTCATTAAGAGTCCATGATTAATTTAAAACCACTCAAAAATATTTAGGAGCCCAAGGTGCATTATAAGTCTCCTCGATAACGATGACGTCTTCGAACCAATGTAGTTAAAGACCTGTATCACTTTAAAATCACCATAGCCTAATTGTAACATTCTCTTAACAGAGTAATACTAATTTCGATTGCGATATAGTTTTTTTTTATAATTATTTATCTTTACTTTATATTGATGAAAAATTCATAGTATTAGTAAGTATATTATAATACCCTGAAGATGGCCAATGGTAACAGAAGCGTTGGTAAATTATAAAAAAGTTATTTAAGTAAATAGTTGTTAATAATGACAAACCAGTTAGAAATAAAGAAGGTAATTATACTTTCTTTATTTCTAACAATACCTCCTCTATGAATTCTTACTTTCTTTCAACTTTTTTATTTTTATACCTTTCCTTCTTCTTTATTAAACTTTTATCCTTTATTTATTTTAATCATTATTAATCTATTTATTCTATTGACCTTTTAACTCTTTTATTTTAACTGCTTTGTTTCTTGTTCTATTTTAATCTTTTCTCTTCTATTTATTTCAAACTTTATTAATTCATTTAATCTATCAATCTATTTATACTATTGACTACCTCATTGATTTTGTATAACATGTCATTTGGCCAGGTTCTTTTCAAGTTGAATCCTGTTGGCAGGAAGTTAGTTCGTAGAATCGAATCTCTCAGTCTGAAGATCGTTAATGCTGAGACTACGGTTCACTTTAATGATACATGTTTAAGAAGATCTGCTGCCTATTTATAGCAATATATATATATATATATATATATATATATATATATATATATATATAATATATATCGTATATTTGGGGAACAGTCCTTCATTTATACATGTGAGATTAAATTTTCTGCCCACTTTTGTCTTAATTAGTTTTTTGGATTTCTTTTCCAAATCTCGAAGTCTTACTTTAATTTCTTTGGGAACTAGGTGTAATAACTCACCATATGTTTTGTTGTCCATTTTTTTATTTTTACCGACGTTTCGGTCTTCTTCGACCATCTACTGGGTGATTTTAGAACACATACTATTTTAACAAATTTAACATTTTTAACAAAAACTAAATTTTAACGCTCGACTAACAAAATAAAAATGTAAACAATTAAACTGGCAGGTTGCAATTCCTGTTACACACAGACAGGTGTGTCTTCAGTTTCTTCATTCCTTGTTGAATTTCCTATATGTAGAGGTTGGAATTGTCCCATGTGCAACTTCAATATGTTTGCAAAACTTGCAGTTTGATTATTGATACTGGGTCTCTTTTCCAAAATATTCAGGGCCTCTACAATACCTAATCTGCTGTGATCGCGTTCTTGATATAGTATTTCGGTATTGTTTGTAAGCATTTCCCTGGTCAGCTTCACTTTATGTAACCTTTCTGTGTGGTCCTTAGGTCCTCCTGCAGCTAGGTGCATCGTGAGGCGTCTGGATAAAGTTGTGGTTGTTGAAACCACAATTGCAGCGCACCAATGTAGTGTATAGATATCACTGCAAAATAGGAGACTGCGAACTCCTAAACTCCACTTACATTGGTGCAACAACCACAACTTTATCCAGACGCCTCACGATGCACCTAGCTGCAGGAGGACCTAAGGACCACACAGAAAGGTTACATAAAGTGAAGCTGACCAGGGAAATGCTTACAAACAATACCGAAATACTATATCAAGAACGCGATCACAGCAGATTAGGTATTGTAGAGGCCCTGAATATTTTGGAAAAGAGACCCAGTATCAATAATCAAACTGCAAGTTTTGCAAACATATTGAAGTTGCACATGGGACAATTCCAACCTCTACATATAGGAAATTCAACAAGGAATGAAGAAACTGAAGACACACCTGTCTGTGTGTAACAGGAATTGCAACCTGCCAGTTTAATTGTTTACATTTTTATTTTGTTAGTCGAGCGTTAAAATTTAGTTTTTGTTAAAAATGTTAAATTTGTTAAAATAGTATGTGTTCTAAAATCACCCAGTAGATGGTCGAAGAAGACCGAAACGTCGGTAAAAATAAAAAAATGGACAACAAAACATATGGTGAGTTATTACACCTAGTTCCCAAAGAAATTAAAGTAAGACTTCGAGATTTGGAAAAGAAATCCAAAAAACTAATTAAGACAAAAGTGGGCAGAAAATTTAATCTCACATATATATATATATATATATATATATATATTCACATTAATATTTAAGCAGCATCAGAATTGACGACCTTTATGTCGGTGTGGATAAGTCTGGGCTGATCAGTCAAATAAAGAATTCTCAAATTAATAAAACAGAAGCTTCCTATCTTCGTTAACCATTTTCAGGTAAAAATATAAATAACTAATATATGTATGTAAATAATATGTATGTAAATAAACTGCTGAAAAACAATCGAACGAAAGAGGAATAAATAAAAGCAGAGTATTGTTGTAGTCAAGATTCAAAACACGCTCCGATACAGGAGGTCAGTAGACCATTGTTCTGGTTGTCCATGTCCTATCAGCTATTTGGTATCGTTAATGATTTTGAAGGAACTTTTAAAAGCTCAATGACAGGGAATAATACGTACCGAGTTTGATTGAATATTCATCGAGAACTGATTATCTTTAATATACAAAGCTTTAAAGAATCTGTAGGTGGCTAGTACATTCTGGAATATCAACATAATTGTCTCCTTAGCTAACAATCTCTAATAAGAATAGTAATTATGTATTTCTCTCATATGGTTATGGGAGCGCCCTCTGTTATTGCAAAAATTGGAAGTACATCACCCAGATGAGAGAGATATCATCAACCTGTGATCTTCAGTATTGAAGGCAAGCACGCTACCATATCACAATTAAATTATCCAAACTAAATATACTGAGAGAGAAATAGATGATAGAGCAAGAAAGACAACTCAGGCAAACTGAGTTGTTCCATTTTACTTTGGAAAATACTAAGTACTAATAGCATCAATACTACTACTGTGATAGAACTAGCATACCCCAACAAATCTCTATAAAAAGGGTTCTCAGACCCCCTTGGCCCATTCACCCCTGTCACCATTTCTGACAATGTCATTCTCCTACCCTATCTTCTTTCCAAGGTATTATATACACTTTGACAACTTTACATTGATTATGTTTATAACAGAATTTTACAAATTAAATGCTTGTTACAATTATTGATGGATTTATAAAATATTAATTCCCTCAAATTATTCAATTTACAATTAAGAAATCAAAACCTATAATGGCTTTCTTCACTCTGCAAACTTACTGTGGTTATAATTCTCCCTCAGGAAACCCAATATCTACCCCTGGGGGTGAATTTAACCCCTTTTGACGACTCCTGCTCTACTGTTTATAATTGAGTAAATGAAATCGTGTTACATCTCACACCAGAATTATTTTGGCTGCTTACTGTAAAGTAAATAAATATGAAAAATATACTTTGAAGGTTTACAAGATTTGAGGTTTCCTGAATATATTTTTCATTATGTCTGCCTCTAAGTGGATGTCCATCAAAAACATTTAAAGACATCATAAGTCACACTATTAGAAAAGTCGTAAAGATATTTGATAATTGCAGAATCCTTGAGGTTCTAAAAAACCTTAATGTATTTTGTAGTTTCAGGTGGTAAGAGAGGTTCTTAATATCAAAATGGTCATCAATTAGAACCCGCTTTTCTCGTGGTTTTAGATTAAGTGAAATTATAGCAGCTGTACCACAAGAGAACATACACACAGGTCAAAGATTGGCTTTTTGTAATACCACATAATAAATATTCTACATTAGAACATAAATTTTGCCTATCGCAAGTGGATTTAGATTAGGAATATTTAACAAGTGCTTCTTATCGTCCAGGCTCGAGACCGACGGCTTAGCATCCTCTCCGACAGACGACGTGCACAGATATTTTCTTCACCTCCAGCATGAATAAGTTGAGGGCTAGAATGAGTATCAAACCCCGGTTCTAGGAGTCCAGGGTCAAGCACATAAACCATTCCGGCTAACTTGGCTCTTCTAGTGTTTTAACAAACGTTAACTGTCGTATTTCCTTAATATGAATATTAAATGATAAATAAATCATAAAATTCGTATATTGGAAGAGGAAAATACTACAATAATCATGACATTTGTTCATTTATATCTCCAAGAACTCGTTGCTGCAATAAAAAGACAGTAAAGGAAATAGCGTAATGAGGAAAAGGGACCTGATATGCAGACTTAAACTGAGGAATTGATATAACATATACGATTTGTAAAGTATATAATAAACAAGACCGGTCTTTCCTTATAATTACTGACATAATATAAGGAAGTATTAATAGGTATCAATGGAAGAGGTGATAGCAAACCCATACATAAAAATTGAAACCTCCCTTCCAATTGAATTTCAACTTAGCAATGTTATGTTTATTAATTTGTATTAGTTATATATTAAGTGATCATAGTTTTAAATTCGGTACCTAAAATTATTAGTTTTAGTGTTATGAGCTTCGACCTGTTGATGAGCTTCTTTTCATGTTTATAAAAATAAATTAAAAAAAAAATATTTTTATCATATGGGGAAAAAATTAACAATATGACATGGGAAAAAAGACTAAGATATTTCAACCGTAACGACCGGTCTTTGTCAGAGTCAAAAACCCAAACTTAGTTGCTGGTTAAAACAAACCACTTGTTACGATTGAAAAATCTTAGTCTTCTTTCCCATGTCATACTGTGGTTTGAGCATTGATTATTTTACGTGTTATTTTATGTGTTATGTGAAATCTTGTATGTATATATATATATATATATATATATATATATATATATATATATATATATATTATATAGTTAAATAACGCCCCATATTTGGCTTGTATCTGTTTCTTACACAATTTCTCCAGTTTCCGGAATTCCTTCCTGAACAAACAAAAATATGGTTTACCGATGGGATCTCCGGTCTCTCCGATACTTGCTAATATTGTAATGCTGGAATTATTAAAGGAAAGCCTTAAAAAACTTGGAGCAAGTGTAAAATTTCTAAAATTATATGTAGATGATTTGTTCTTAATAATTAAAAAAGGAGAAGAACAGCATGTTTTAAATACGTTCAATTTATTTCATCCTCGTTTAAGATTCACATGTGAAGAAGAAAAATATGGGAGTATTTCGTTTTTGGATATGAAAATTATACGAGGGAATAACGGAAATATACTAACAGATTGGTATAGTAAACCAACCAATTCAGGGAGAATATTGAATTATTATTCATCACATGCTGTAAGTCAAAAATTGAATTGTGTAAAAAACTTAATAAAAAAGCTGATAGATATTAGCAGCCCGTGTTTTTTAAAGGAAAATAAGAAAAAGGTGAAATTCCTGTTGGAAAAAAACTCTTACCCAGGAAATCTAATAGAACGCATTTGCAGAAAGTATTTAAGAGAACAGACGGAACACATGGAAAGAACTACTGATAACCATCAAATGATGAATAAAAGATATTTCAAATTCCCATTTATTGAAGGGCTATCACAAAATATTCAAAAACTGTTAAAAAGGAACTTACCAGAAATCAATTTAGCATATTATAATAAACAAGAAGTAAAATTATTATTTTCTAATTTAAAAGACAAGATACCAAAAGATTTAGAAAGTAATATTATTTATTCTATAAAATGTATAGAATGTAATAAGAAGTATTTTAGTGAAACCAGTAGATTGTTAAAAGAAAGGATATATCAACATAAATACTCTGTTAGAACAAAAAAGATTAATGCCACAGCATTAGCATATCATTCAATAAATGAAGGACATACATTTGACTTTGATGGAACAACCGTTATGAGTAAAGAACAGGACGAACATAGAAGAAGAACCCTTGAAATGCTATTCATTAAAAAAGATCAAAATTGTATTAATCATAGAAACGATATAGCGAATTTAAATAGTGTTTATGCTAGTATTTTGAATACCTAACAGATTTAGTGAAATTTTGTTCAATAGTTACCTGCTTATCAGCTGTACAGAGTCGGTTATTAACGGTTTTCATTGAATAGTTTAAGAGTCATTACTAGTTCAGAAATGAGAATGTAATAGTTCCTTCAATTGCCAATACTCCTACTTATGTAAGTACATTGTAAAAAAACTTTGTTTTTATAGTTAGACTCCATCTTTTTCTCTTTTTTATTATTCTGTCATTGTTATCCTAATACTGAAGATTGTATTTAATTTTCATAGTGTACTTCTTTTGTTTGTGTTTTAAAAATGTACGTATTAAAATTCTTGTTTTGCTCTGTTTGTAGGCCTATGAAAAAGATTTTGAATAAAATCGAAACGTCGGCAATGAGAGTTTGAATTAAAAAGTGGAAGAAACTGACCGCATCCCGATCAATCATTTTTTAGTTGTATATATATATATATATATATATATATATATATAATTGATAAAAGTATCGACCGTGGAATAGAAACAAAACTAAAGTTTATCGCCACTCGGTCGGAAATTTAAACCTGACGAACTGACCGAGTCCCGATAAAATTTAGTTTTGTATATATATATATATAATGATCTAACCACAAGATTGAGTTTCTGACTCTGACGAAGACCGCTTGTTACGGTTGAAAGATCTTAGTCTTGTTTTCTCATTTCACATTGTGGTTTGATCATTGATTGTTATTTCACGTGTTTATGTGAAATCTATCTATCTATCTATCTATATATATATATATATTGAATTGAAATGTGCAGCAGCCTCTGCATTGACAACCTTTTTACTGATAGCCTCTATTTTTCGTACATCGTCCTTTGCTCTAGAGGTAATTTCCATAAATAATTGGCCAGAGACATGTAGACACACAAGGTAAACAACTGATAAAACTAAATGACTATATTGAAAACACGATACACTAAAAAATCACAAGCTTTCGACCATACATTGGTCATCTTCAGGTTTAAAATATGTTAAAACTATGTATAATATTAATAACAAATAATAAATGAATCTTTAACACTAAACTAAACAGGTGTAACAAAAATATAACGGGAGAGAAAAAGTACATGAAAGTAAGACAAACAAAAAGGAAGAAGGTTATAGTAGGGTTGTAACAACATTTAGGTCGGACCCTCAATTTTTTTATCAGTTGTTTACCTTGTGTGTCTACATGTCTCTGGCAAATTATTTATGGAAATTACCTCTAGAGCAAAGGACGATTGTACGAAAAATAGAGGCTATCAGTAAAAAGGTTGTCAGTGCAGAGGCTGCTGCACATTTCAATTCAATCTGTATCCAAGAAGACCTGCTGCCCACTTATACTAATATATATATATATATATATAATTACATTGATTCTCTGTGCCGTGATTTTTTGTTGAAGAACACTTGTTTTGGTTGTTTTGATTTTTTACGGTGATATTGGCGTCAATATATGTATACATCAACGTTCAAACCTCAATAAGAAATGAGAAAAAAGGCTGATCTGTTAACCGTAACAAGTAGTCTTCGTGAGAGTCAAATCCCAACTGACTTTGTATATATATATATATATATATACCAATTAAAATAAGCAGTGACACATAAACTGAAACACAACAAAGACTCACTTTTCAATATTTCGACCGCCATGACGGTCGAAATATTGAAAAGTGAGTCTTTGTTGTGTTTCAGTTTATGTGTCACTGCTTATTTTAATTGTTATCTGTCCTGCCGGACCGTTTTTCGTTTATCATGGTATATATATATATATATATATATATATATATATATATATATATATATAATAAATAAATATATATATATATATATATATATATATATATATATGAGAGAGAGAGAGAGAGAGAGAGAGAGAAGAGTAACCTGAACCATCATGTCTCGATATATTCTTCCAAAACAAGGTCGAAGGTGGTGCAGTCAAGGTGATTCACGTTACATCTAAAATTACTGTTAACCTTCAATATAGAACAGTAACACTATCTTATGAATGCTAACTGAGCATCATTAGCCAATGGCATTTCTTTGATCTTATGTCATTGGCTCGTAGGTGTATTGAAATACATAAGCTATATAAGGAATATAATTATAACAAAGCTCTTAATTGAAAACAATTTTAAATACACTTTTGTTGTAAATCTATCTTTATTTTCTTGAAGATCATAATCCTTTTACTACACAAAGTCTTTTTTTATTTCGTAACATTAATGAATACTTACTTTGCTAATAACAATCAATTATACTTAATAGCAGTGGTAATTACAATCAAACAAGTTTGTGTCAGAAGCAGTTAAGGAAACTGTAAAATTAAGCATGGAACTATACTAGATGTTAATTGCTTAATATTAATAACTCATAAAGGCAAAAATGAAAATAAATAATTAAGATTTTACTTCATTGTGTTTGGAACTGATTTATATATTTTTTTATTTAGAAAAAAACATAAGTGAAGAAATGAAAAAAATAACAAACAAATATTATTAACAAATAGTTTTGATTTGGCAAAATAACGGAAATCAATTTAACCTTACTCACAAATATGGTTAAGTAATTGTTTAGAGTTACAAAATGAATGTGGTGAGGTGAAAAACCAATGTTATAACCACAATGTCCTTCAAATTGAAAAAAAAAATACCTTTTCAACAGACGTCCTGCATATTTGGTTTCATAAATTCTTTTATGGTTTCGTAAACTGATGGCTATAAGAATAATATTTCAAAATGTTGATTTAATTCAAATCATTTGGCAACGATTTTAAAATGTAAGACATTGTGTCATTTCTTTGTATATAAGTAGTAGTTATTTTTATCAGATTATTGTATATCAATAAAAAAATCCCCTAATTGAAAGAAAAATAATGTAATCCATATACAAGCAAAAATAATCATAGCATATTCATAAAATATTAGGACGATTGATAGCACTCGTGTCTAAAATTATATTTAAATGCCGCCCAGTCAAATTGTTGGTAAAAATCAATATTTAAACCTGAGTAAGAAAACAAGAAAAATGATTAAAATATGTATATATTTTGTATGGATATGTTTATGTATATAGAAGAACCCTGATTAAGTGTAATTTTGAAAAACTAATCAATATAAGTCAGGGGCTATTTAAATTAGATGAATTTTTAATTCAAGGGATAGTTAAGCAAATTTATGAGTATCTTTGGACATGAACACCGACCAGACTGTTGATTCAAATAATATAGATAAATATTTTTTTCTTTTTTTTTCCTTTCTTCTCTTTTAATTATTATTGAATTATAATTCTATTTCTTACTGTTGGACTTGCTTTGTTTCATTTTATAGGGTATTCTTCTTATCAAGCTATATTGTCATATTGAGTTTCCAGTTGTTTTGTTACCTTCCTTCTCCATTACTTTTATGTTAGCTTCTCAGTTTTTACTTTGTTTGCTCTCTGATGACATACTTTGAAAGGCCTCACAGCATTTATTTCTATTGTTTTCCTTTTTCCATTGTGGTTTAAACTTCATTGATTGCATCATGTGTGTATTTATTGTAATTTTTCTGCATGGAAATACGGCATAACATTCAATCATATATATATATATATATATATATATATATATATATATATAATGAAAAAAGACAACAAATAGAAGAAGCGAGAAAACTTACTGGGTCGATATTTCGAACTGAAGTTCGTCGTCAGGGAGAAGAAGGGAAGAAGAAGGGAAGAGGAAGAGGCACGTGCGTCCACTCGTACAAGCAGAGGGCGACTGGGGGCTCCAGGCGGCGGTCACCAGTTGAAGTAGCTCGAGGCTCTGCAGGCTAATCCCCCGTGAACGACACCATTCCACCACGAGCGAACACGCGTACCGTATAAGTCGGAAAAAGGTAGAAAGGAGGACAGAAGTGGCGAAGAAGAAGAGGAGAAAGAGAGTGAGGGGAAAAAAATAAATAAATAAAAAATAAAAAAATAAATAAAAAAAAATAAAAATAACAAAATCTTTAACGTTTGAGATTGAGGCCAGGTGGGGAGCGGGCATTAAGTAACCAAATGTGAGCCTCCTCAGAGGCTCTCAAAGTTAACCTTTTCTCATCAGCTGCAACTACTTTGAGAATTTGGACTGTGAAGCAGTCATTAAAAGTAAGGCCATGGCTATTCGCGTGGATACCAACAGACTTATATATATATATATATATATTAGTATATTTAGGAAGCAGTCCTTCATTTATACAGGTTTGATTAAATAATACGCCATATTTACGGTTGATTAGTTTCCTTGTGTATTTCTCAAGGGATCTGAATAATCTTCTTGTACAAACATCTAAATTGAATAGAACATTTCCAATGGTTCCATTGTCTTTACATCTTGCATTTCCACTAATTTTACTATAGTAAAATTAGTGGAAATGCAAGATGTAAAGACAATGGAACCATTGGAAATGTTTACTATAGTAATTGGTATATAGGAAATTTTACTATAGTAAAATTAGTGGAAATGCAAGATGTAAAGATAATGGAACCATTGGAAATGTTCTATTCAATTTAGATGTTTGTACAAGAAGATTATTCAGATCCCTTGAGAAATACACAAGGAAACTAATCAACCGTAAATATGGCGTATTATTTAATCAAACCTGTATATATATATATATATATATATATATATAATAAAGATTTCACATAAACACGTGAAATAACAATCAATGATCAAACCACAATAAGAAAATGGGAAAACAAAACTAAGATCTTTCAACCGTAACAAGTCGTCTTCGTTAGAGTCAAAAACCCAACTGAATATATATAGTTCTGTCAAGGATATGTTTGATTAGTTGACAGGGAAAAAAATATATATTTATAGGTATAAGTCCTGCTTTAATACATGTATTTGAAAAGGATATGTCAGTTTTATCTTTGATTACAAGTTTTAAAAGTTTGAAAACATTTATTCAGGGCAGGATATTTTAATTCGGAAAGTAGTTCCCCAAGGTTTTCTTCACTTTATTTTTCGACATGTTTCAGTGAACTCTTTCACAATTTTCAGGAAATAAATTAGATCTATATTGCATAGTATCGAGTAAGGTAATAAAGTAAAGAAGTAGTTGTTGTTGTACACGATAAATTCGTGTAGTATTAAGACTTATATCAGACAGCCTTTTGCGTTACTTCATTAATTTAGTTTGTAACTAGCTGATCTACCCGGGAAACAATTTAATTCCAACTCTAGTAATAAATTACGTATAACGAAAACAATTTAAATTTTCTATAGTTCCGTTACACTTAACTTTTTGAGATAAACGAAATTAATACAGAATTAAAATTATAGATTACGCAAAAAAGATATAATCTAACACTGATTATAAATTGCACACATTGTCTAATACAATTGGTAGTGATAGATTAGATTAAACAAATAATAAAAAGAATATTTTTTGCCGAACAATAGATCAAGAAATGTTGAACGATGTCTAAGCACATTAAATGTGATATGTCTTATCTGTTAAATATAATGATACGAATTTTAAAACCACAAATCGTTTCAATTAGGAGCCAGTTAGTTGAAGAGGCTAAGCCATATCACATTACATTCCATTCAATAATTTCAATTTCAAAACTTCACACAGTTTTAAATGTTTAATTAAAATTATATCAGTAAACAGAATTGTCTCTTAAAAGTTTGAATAACAATATTTTGATGAAATATTATTTGCTTATGAAGAAGCATTGGATTGAAAAGTGTCAATTAAGTTCTAAATGTTAATTTCTAAATATATTTATCAATATGTAATTTTAAGAGTTATTATGTTAAGAACTGTATTTATACACAAAAATACATACAATGATTAAGTTTTATATATGTACATTTTGATTTGAATATTTCTTCATCAATTTTTTATGCTGTATATATTCCCTTATAAGTTTTACTTTACTGCCATGAGACTTCCAAAAGAATTTCCAGCGGAGAGATCTACAAAACATTTGAAGATCCTCTAAAATTTGTATATGGTTTACTCTAGGGACCGGGCTAAAACTTAGCCCTTTCGAGAGAACACTGAGTTCAGAACAATTAAGCGAACGGGAAGAAATATTACAAATATTACTATTACTATTAATGGTGTTATTCGAGGGAAAGCGAGTGGAATGATGCTGAGGGCGAGACGTAACGGAGTTAAAAAAGGGGTAAGAATTAGAAGGATTGGGAAAGGAATGACGCTCAGGCCGCGAAGTAACGGTATCAGATAGGGGGTAGGAATTAGTAGGATTGCATGTGGAGTGACACTGAGGGCGAGCCCTAGCGTTATATGGATGGGGGTAGGGATTAATACCAGAACAGGTAGAAGTAAATGAATGGGGGGATTGAGGAAAAGGGTCAGGCAAGGGCAAAGGGATTTGAGGAAAAGGTACCTGGAATGGCAAACTTAAACCCAGAGACAGATAAGAAATATAAAGTTTCGAAAGTTTCTGAAGATTGGAAGTACGAGACTTCTTTAAAAACATTTGAGCACTTTTTAAGGAGCTATTAATAGATATCAAATATTCAGGGGAAATATTCAGAAGAATTTTAATAACAGAGGACAGTTTTGAGTGGTAAGAAATCCTTAAATTAATATAATTGTGCAGAGTTAGTTGAGATAAGTAAAGAGAATATTGGAAACCAGAATAGGACAGTTGATAACGAAATTCGATAGGGAAGGCTGATAGTGGCAGCTTCAAAGCAAGTCCGTTAGGCGGTATGTTAAGATTCAAGCAATGTGAGATGAACTCAGTATGAGCAGTACATTTTACAATTTTCTGAGATAGCTAGTCAACTTCATCTAACCAAAACCCAATCGGATTATTCATAATGAAACATAAAAGAAAAACAAAAAAGAAATCAATAATAAAACAAATAATAAAAACTAAGTAATTAATAATACAGAAGCAAAAAAGGGGAAATAGAGACGTAAAAGTAGATAAGGAAGGAAAAAGAAGGTAGGTATTAAAAACAGGTAAGAAAGGAGAGATAAACACAGGAAATAAAAGTGGCTTGTGCACAACAACAAACTTCAAAGGCGGTGAAATGTTCACAAGTGACTAATTAGATGAAACGATTCTTCGAACTGAATAAACTAGAATTTTCAAAAGAACACATAGAAAAGAAATCACTGAACTCACTACTACATTTCGATGTCCTTGTCGTCAGGAATAGATATGAATCGCTCCAAAGGCTGATAACGACTGGCTTGGCGTTCGAACCGAAGCACTCAAACAGTGCTATATATATGTATATATACGAGTATATCATTAATAATCACCGAAGGAAAATAATTTACTTTTTACACAAACTAATTTATTTTTATTTTAAATAATAGTTTTGATTTCTGTATTTATGATTGTTTTTTTTATTTCCAGTGATATGCTGGTTTCACTGGAAGTTCCTTTGCTTCTATTTCTGCAATATCCACCTTCCAATAATTAGTTTCACTGTATTTTATTTTGTAATATCTTTGTATGAACTACTTCTTAGCCATTTTATTTATTACTGATTAGACTAGCTGATCTACCCGGTGTTGCCCAGGCTTTAGATTATGCCCCGGTGGTGGAGTACAGTAAGAAAGGGTAACTCTTTCTTACTGTACACCTTTGTTTCCTCAAACATCCCTTTCTGGACTTTAGTCCTTTCCTGCGCTTTCACTTTAATCCACTCTTCTCAGCCTCACAAATGTTCTCTGCATATAGCGTTTCAGCCTGGGTTTTAGACTCTGACCGAAGACTGCTTGTCTACGCCTTGACCAGATGTTAGTCTTGTTTCCATTATTCTTATTGTGTTTGACAGTATGGGTAAATTTGAACTCTTTGCTCTAAGATTCCTGCTTGGTTGACCTGTGATTGCACAGATTCGTTAGTCTTGACTCACTTGTGAATGGACAGTGTATCCTAGTTAGTGTTTTCATTGTAAGATTGGATAGATATATCAATTGTATAGTTTAATAAAAACTGACAATAGTTTATTTGTCCGACTTTCTCCAAAACTTCCACATTACACATATATATATAGGTGTACTCTCTAATCGGGATTCGGTCAATTTTCTAGGATAAAAAATCAAACTCTCAGTGCCAACGTGATTTTTGATTGATTTTTATTGATTTTTTATCCTAGAAAATTGACCGAATCCCGATTAGAATCCCGTACACCTATTCTATTATCAAACTGTCGATATATTATTGAATCTGCTATATATATATATATATGGCATAGCTTTAGTTAATTTCTTTATACTTAATCATAGATAATTGTGCATAAGTTTCACTAACACCTCATTTTGGAAGAGAACTACTACTTAATTTAAGACTATGATTTCTGTACGACATCGTGATGTTTCATGATGATTTGAAGGCACTGAAATGTTAACAGATTGTATTGCCACGTATAATAGTATTCTCTAGAGTAACATTGTAGATAATTGGATGAAGATGCAAGCATTACTGATTTTTAAGTGCTCTTTTTCTCATTCAATAGAATAGAAGAGTAGATTTATCCTTCAGAATTTTATCCTTGACAACAAAGCAATTTTCTCCAGCATTTGAATGTTATTCTCTTTCTTAAGCGTGACGCTAACTTTACAAAAACATAATTATGCTTTATATCTGAACGTATTCAATTATGATAAGACATAATATCTCAGAATGATAATCATGTTAGGACATAGTCACAATCATATTATTGATGCTATTATTTCTACAATGAATGATAATTTGAAGAATGCTCGATTGAAGTTCCATATTTTATGCTTGCACTGGTTGATTTAAGGTATTACTGGAATTCCCATTATATAAGTAAAAAGGAGACTTTTTTTGAATTTCACGTGCTATGTACACTGGAATTTTAAAATTTTTTGTTATTCTGTTGAACTGGAATAGTATTAGTCTATCTATGCTGAGTTTGATAAGCACAAACATCATACGTCTAACAACTGTGAACAAATTATAGTTAAATTCTTATACCCGTTATACCAAAACTACTAGGTTTTGATAAAAAAAAGTATGGACGCTTTTAGAATTTCGCGCATACTGTGCACTATACTTTAAATTTGTTGCTGTTGTTGGGTTGGTACACTCGTCACGAGAACATGTTCACAGCATTGACTATATAGCGTGTGTTGATTTTATATGACAGGCTAGACGAGGCTAATGACGTTAGACGCGTGTTTGCGTTTTCAGAGATTCTTTGCTGTTGTAAATAATGGTGGAGAAATTTGTAATAATTTCATATAAAAAATTGTACTAAGTGCTCTCTAAACTCTTGAAATGTTGACAGTGAGGTATGGTGAGTCAACTTAAGCAGAATAATTGTTTAGGAGCAGGCCTGTCCTTTAGTTAGGGCGAACTGGGACAACCTGGGTTCCACGCTTATCGAGGATTACGCCTCGGGGGTGATGGTAGTGACCTCGATCACTAATTCAAGAAAACTGCTAGTTTTTTCTTGATAAATGATAAATACTGATTTAAATGGACATCTGTAAATATGAAAATAAATATTACAATCTCTAAGCTTTTCTTATTGCTAATACCTGCATAATATAACCAATATAACAATTTTTATATATACAATAATTTGTGGGTGGGGAGGACCTGCAATGGTTGATTTGTCCCGGGCCTCACACCTTACTTGAGATGGCCCTGTTTAGACGTGGTTTAAGGAATTCGACAGGAAATTATGTTTTTAACAGTAAAAGATCGCTGAGCAAGCAAATATGAAGTCTAACTTTTAAGCCTCTCATATAAAACTAACACAGGCTGTATATATAGCCAAATCTGTGAGCATAAGATCTAGACAAGTGTACTAACAAAAACAAAAAAAAAAATTGAAATTATAGTGTACAGGATAGCGTAGTTCAAAATGTGTTCCTATTTTTTGATCACACCTCGTATCTTTAGTATGCCGGGCAAAAGAACTGGCATCTTACACTTAATTATTACTTGTTGTTAGTTTTATGATGTTTGTGTTTATTAAACCCATCACAAATAGACTAGAATTATTTTAGTTTAACAGTTCCTGTGAGAAACAATTATCTTCTTCGATAGTACAGCAGGTGTCTAGAGACCTCATAAAACGCCCTTGACAACAATGCAATCTTTTTCTGCATCAAAATGGTTTCTCCTTCACATAGGGGACATTAGGAATTTAATTGTACTTCATATCTCATGGTGTTTAATTATGATGAGGCATCTCCTCAATCAAACGATAGTGATAGCACTATTTTCACAATCGCTCCTATTTTGAAGGTTAAATAACAGAAGTTTTGATTTTATATCATAGTGCTGATTATGAAGATCATTGTGATAATATTATGGGGAAAAAATTTTGTTGATATGCACCTAAATATTACCTGTTTGATACTACGCTTGAAATTTACGGAAATTGTGGTTTTCAGATACCATTTAAGCAAACTCAAATGAACTACAGGTACACCTCACCCAACTCTATTAGTCGACGTTCTAAATCGAAACACCTGGTCTCTAAACCGGAAAATAACCTTCTCTGGTTATGTGCAATACTTTATTCATGAATGGAATTGTCAATAATATAAGGCTAATAAGAATCTCTTTTTAAGCTTAACAATAAATACATTTTACTTCTATTACTTCATGGTACGAAAAAAAGTTTATGAATAGCCTACAATTTTATGATTACCACATATCGTAAATGCTGTGTTTATAAATGTGGTGTCCTATGATATAAAATATAAGTCGTCTTCTTTGAGGTTAAACATAAATACAGAAATAATTATTTTTTCAATGGTAAGGCCAGAAAAAAAATTAAATTTACCGCGAGGAAAAATTTCTGAGATAATTCTAAAATGTGATGTAATTGTAAATAGCCAGCAAGATTTCGTCATGGATATACATTTATTCTCCTGCAGATACTCAGTAGCGAGATGAAATACTTTCTCGTTCATATAATTATGATTTTTGATTTATAATACTTTTGTAGCGATATTATGATTCCAATAATATTGCTATATAATATCAAAATGTAAAGTATCGCAAACAAACGTAAAGTTCAATATCTGGCGTACACTTTATTATTTTTTTCCACATATATATATATTTTTTTTGGAAACCGACATATAATCGAGATTTACTTAACTCGTATCAAAGTAAGCAGAGGTATACCTGTATTTTATTTCAATGTTCGTAATAAAAGAAATTTTGGAATAGTAAAATATCTCTACTAAAGAGTTCAGAAGACGTTCTTGGCATCATTGTAATCGAATTTGCATCGAAATTGCCTCTATGTATTTGGTTGTTAACAATGTAATATTTTCGTCACTGTCTTAGAAATAATTAATTTCACTTGACGCTTGATACTGTTCAATATATCATAAGTCATATATTTAATCCCATTGCATCAATTAAAAATTTTAAAAATTAAAAATATTTAAAAGATGCCTTATTATGAAATATTGGACAGATTTAAATGCCGTTAGCAATAAAATTTTTGTAAAGGTAATAATAAATATGTTACGTTTGTTATAAAAAAAATCAAAATCCAGGTACTGGATTCTAATGCACTGGTGTCAAGAACAATTTTTACAGTCTTTAGTTGCACCATATATGTTAATTTTAACATATAATAATATTGTACATGTAATTTGCATAATTATTCTTGATATTTCTGATGAACTGAGCCTCTAATCTTCACTAATAGATTTTGAAGTGTCATGCAATCCTTGGTATTACCGTAGGTAATTTATTAAATATTCAAAGGTTACCACGCGAAAGTCTTAAGAACTTGTGTATAACTTGTCCATTGACTTTGAACTCTTGGTGGCTGTGATTTCGAAAGCCAGGTGGCATCTATTTAAGTTTAACAGTCAACGTATGAAAAGCATTGCGCGTCTTGAAAAGTTATTCGGATATTACCAATAAAAAGCTAGCTCAGTGGTTACGTGCTCAACTCTGAACTGATAGGACCGGGGTTCAATCCTCACCTGGCCCTCCATTTATTCACGCGGGAGGTGTATAAATCTGAGCACGTCGATCCCGGAGAAGGACTATCTAAACCGTCGGTCCCGAGCCTGTTAACGAATGTCAGGTAACTCGTTAAAGATTCCTACTCTAAATACATTTGGGTTAAGGCAAAATTTAGGACTCTTCCACTGTAGAATCAATCGTCATTGTGTGGTATCACAAAGGGCCAATGCTTGGCCTACGTGTGTTCCCTTGTGGGACTGCCACTGCAACCTAACCTAACATATCAGAATCATTAATCTGATTATGTAAAACTGAACGTAACACAACAGCATCAAAAGTTTCATTGATAAATTACTTAGGAGGGGATAAGCATTAATATAAGAAGGGGAAAACATAAGCAAGAGTAAACATGTTTCAAACTGAAAATAAAAATCATTCACACATAGTTTAATTAACACGATGTGTAAGAAGAGAGTAATTAACCATTTTTTTTCTGAAGAAATTCTGAGTATTAGAAGATTTTAGGTTAATGCGTGTGGTGAAAGCGACCATATTCTGGAGGAGCAGCAAATTCTGATAAGAGGCTGCTACCTCGTCAGGTAGATCCAGTGTCATTCATTAAGCCCTCGAATTATTCATCAGATCAGGTTAGATCTGGGCCTCGATTTATTCATGTGTTAAGTAAATAAATCTGAGCTCGTCATCCCTCTATGAGGACGTTAAGTCATCGGCCCAAAGCCTGTGCGATGTCAGCTATTCGTTAAAGAACCCTGCTCTGAATACATTTGAGTAAGGAGAAATTTAGGAATCTCAATGTAAAATCAACAGGTAATGTGGCTCGTCCATTACTAAAATAGGTGCCAAATGATAACTAAACCTGTTTTGATTTGTAACCCTGTACTGTGGCCTTTTGGCTATACCATGGAATAAAGCAGAGTAGATCGATGTTTTTTAACGTGGTGCCGTTTAGCCATACTAAACTGGAGCTCCAGTAGTCAAAACCCGGCACTCCTCACTCAGCATGCCCGAGGTGGACCTTGCGGAGGAGGGCATCCACGACAGACATCAAGCGTTACATGTTATTAAGACTTGTGCCTAGACACTTAATACCCAAATCAAATAAATTATGTTTCATTATCTTTTAACATTATATTCTGTATCGGTTATCCGTTGCGAGTGCGGAGAACCAAAACCCATTTCTCAATGCCGATCTTGTAAATGAACTTCAAGAAGGCAGTCATGTACTTCGTCCTCCTGTCGACCCATTTCCATTAGGATTTGGGTTAAACAATAATCTATAGGCAGGTTTTTACATTTCAACTCTCCTCAACCGTTAGGACAAACCGTCTTGTCCACCTGCCGGTTAAGCCATTGGCTCATCTCTCTTTCCAAAGACCCAGAGCACATTTTTGTAATAAAAAAATTTAGTAATAAAAAAAGATGACTACGCCACAATTTCGGCCCATAGAACAGTACTAAAAGTTTTATAGGTGTGGGTGTCGTACCAAATGCACTGGTACAAAGACAGTTCGTTCTCCAAGCGCCTCTGTACCACTGCGCTTGGTTTCCCTCTCTTATCTCTCTTGAAGACGGTTCAAAACAAAAAATAGAAACAGCAATTGTGTGTTTTTAATTTCTCTACGTTACTCCATCTACAATGAACTTTATATATATTTACACATATTGCATTTAAAAATTGCAATAGTTGCATGATAAAACATTTGAACTTAAGTAAAACTGGATTCAAGTAAATTACTTTATAAAAACAAACTCTAACAGTTGATTCACATGAGAATGAGATTAACATAGTGACATTTAAAATATTTCTAGTGAATAAAAAAAAAATTTGACCTGCAATTACATAACAATATGTTTTTCCCGTTCATATTGTTTGTTTCTGATATTTTAAATACCAAATATTTGTTTTTAATATAATAAAGTTGGCATTTGATATATTTGCAATGTTATTAGAGATGACTTTTATTTCTCGCAGAGCCGAATATAGTTTTGTTACTATTTGGTACTACGCAGTCAAGTGACTGTTGCGCAGTACAGAGGATCCTTGAGTTAATCTTTTAGATTATCCTGAAGACTCCATCCCCCAGCAATATACACACTGTTGATACGAATTTCTTCCTTTTATTCAATTGTGATTTTTTTTTCTTTATCATTAATTCCTTTATTTTATTATCAATTTGGTTCTATTAACTCGTTATTTCTGCAAACCATAATTTCATTGTATTTACTATACTGGGGTAAACAGATAAAACAACGTTATCAATTAACTACCCCTCCTCATTCTTCCTCACATGACCATAACTCCCTTCAGTGAACGTTGGCCATCTGTAAGGTCCTCCACTCCGTCTATTTTTCATTTTATTGTATGTAATTCCAGTTTATTTTTTGTAACTTTTAATTTGTTATTTTTATTGTAGATGTTTACTTGACGATGAAAAGATTCAAGTGAATAGCACTAAGAGGTAAAACCCTGTAAAGTGTGCGCGTTAGAAATCAAACATCAAAGTTTTACCATTAGCCAGTTAATCCACCTGTTTAATTCGTTTAATTTATCCAATGAAACCTACAGCCGAGAAAGTAGATCAGTTTTGTTTTGACATGGAGAGAAAGGTAGCATTTTGGTTCTCTAGAGAAGTTTGTAGTATACAAACTCTTCTACTGTAACCAGTATTTGGGACTTATTTTCAACAACATGCTCAATGAGGATAATTCTGGAATTGATGAATCAGTAAATGCATACTTTATATTAGAAATAGGTAAGACTGTCATACCTCGTATGATGATCATGGAGTTGGAGCGCTTTCGGACGTTGTCCATCTTCGATCACAACAAACCTACTGAGCTGTTATATAGGGGGTTGGTTATCTGTCAAGTCCACTACTATCCAGATATTATTATTTTGATTTTATTTAGTTATTTTGATTTTTAGTTTTTAGCTATTATCTAGTTTTGGTTTTTTATATTTTTTAACTTCGTCATCCTGTCTGTACAGTCGTCTTTTTATTTTTATTAGTGATTTACATAAAATATCGGACTGGTAATTTATTTGTTCATTTATTAATTTATTAGTTAAGAGTAGGTTTGCTGCGATTGAAGATGGACAACGTCCGAAAGCGGTCCAACTCCAAGATCATCTTACGAGGTATGACAGTTTTACCTATTTCTAATATAAATCATACTAACCTCAGTGGTATTAACAATATGCATGTATTTAATGTATACTTTGTTGGCTGCATATACTGAAATTATTTTACTTTTATTTTTTCTCTTGTCTGTACAATATATCCTTTGTAAAGCATTTTGTCTCCATTTTAATAGAAACTCCGGTAAGTTGTAATATCGGTACAGGGCAACATAACATTAACTAACAAAACAGGCGTTTTTTACGGTATGAGTAAATTCGTGAAAATGAGGAAGAACAAAGAGAATTGATATTGAAACGATGGGCATTGAATGTGTGGAATGAGCGCTGGACAAGAGGAACAACGGAAGATGGACATTCCGCTTTTTCCCCGATGTCGGACAGCGAGTAAGAATGACTAACATTACAGTTACCCACTGGTTATGCCAGGTTCTTAGAGGGTATGGGGATTTCAGGAAGTACCTCAAGCGGTTTAAACGAATTGATGATTGGATGTGCCCCTGTGGTACAGGTGAAGAAACAATCGAACATCTGTTAGAAGTATGCCCCCATTATGACATTCAAAGATACCAACTAGAGATGGCAACTGGGAAGTACACAGACGAAATGTATAGAAAACTTTTTAGTTGCAAGCATTTACAGACATTTGTGCACTACATAGGAAAATGTAACAAGGCTCATGGACTTGTAGAATAACTGGTGTAATTTTTTCTGGCGTTCTTTCTTGTCATTTTCTTCTCTTATCTGTTATTCTTTTCCTCGTTCATTTTGTTTTTCTTTTTATTTTATAGTCTTTATGCGTGATGTGGTGTTGTGGGATACGCCTCATCGAGGTCCACCTTGGGCGCATCTGTGGCTCGTCGCAGCCATTCTAATATAGGAGGGTTGTAGAGATCTTGCTGATGCGGCTAAAGGGTCTCACGTTAAAAAGCATCGATATGTTGTGCATTGCTCATGGAATGACCGAAATACTGGTAGACATGATAACAAATTAAAACAGATACGAGTAGTTTCATGCTCAGCAGGTTTAAATTTTAGGCTATCAACACCTAATCTCTTAATCTTTAGTCTCTTTCTCTATTCTCTTTTTTTTTTCATTTTTTTCTAAGCAATACTATCCTTTCTGAAAGCCTTAACTCGGATCTATTCTTCAAGTTTTATTTATTTCGTAACCATCATTTCTTGAATGATAACTTAGAACTTCTTTGCAATGACCAAAATCTGTCAGCAAAGAATATTTTACGATTCTTTATTTTGGTTTACTTGATCGAGACGCCAAACATAAATTTATGACGAATAAAAAGTAATTATATAATACTCTTGTACTCTTGGACAAGAATGTGCCACCTATAGCAGATATCTACATGAAGTATATAGCTATTAGCTTGATTAATGATGGGAAGATGAGATTGTCATAGAACTTGTAGTTGTAATAATAATGTAATTAACCTTTAAATAAAGTATCATTAAACTAAAAAAAAACGAATAATATTAACTGAACGTGTATGTTGAAAGAACGAAAACACTAATGCAGTTGAGTAGTGATGCGTTGAACCAATAATTTATCTTTTTTTTTTTTATAATTTTTGTTTAGTTCCTTTTTTACAAACTTAATGGGCATGTAAAATAAATGCAAATATAACAGGCTTTGCTTGGTATAACTTAAATTAGGTTATGTATTAGAATGACCTTGAAGTGTTGCCACAGTAACTGGTCGGGACAAACCAGCCAGGAAAGAGGTTGAGGTGGTTAGAGAAATTCGAAATGACACGTCAAATGATTTAGCAATGAACTTGGTTAACGGTATGGGCATTTCAATTGAGGACTGCTAATATAGAATATTTACATTTAAAAAGAAGTGTAATTAATTTTTTTCTACATATGTACATCTAAGTAATTATTGATTTAAAAAGGGAACACTTAGAGAACACTGCAAAAACTCACTTTGATACTTGATTTATAAATATTTCATTGCAACATTTCATGTCCATAGCCAGCCAACTATAATTATGTAAATAACATCGAAATGTTTAATCTGTCATTAAATCAAATCACTGTACTTTACTAAAAATACAATAAAAGAAGTTACTAAAACTTGTAAATGTTCTGCAATAATAAATTAATTTAATGTATACTAGTAAATGGACCCGAAGAAGACCGTCCCAAAGAAGGAGAAAGGAAGTTACTTTCTCCCGAACCGTAGGGAGCTTGAATGGACATTATGAATGATGGTTTATGCAGATTCTGCAAAAAAGAGGGAAAAACAACGTTCCACCTGCTGACTGACTGTAAGTCAACTTTTCTGCACAGAGGTAGGTGCTTGGGGACACTCAAAAAACCATAGAAAAATTTTACCACTGGAACCAGCAAAAGGGCTGAACTTCTTGGGGGCTTTGAAGCTAACTGCTGGAGTACTTTAATACAATGGTACTGGAGGGAAGTATAATAGTTTTTTTTTTAAGATGTATTGCTAAATTCACCCTCAAATAATAATAATGATACAGCAAATATCAGTAATTACTTAGATCAAACGTACTTTGATATTTGATTTATAAAGATTCATTAATTTCTGTAATGACTAAACTCCACTGAGATAAGACAATCCAAGAATCTTCATATGTGACTAGTTCGAGTAGTAATTTGTTCTATCAATTCTAATCTGAGATCCATTTGATATCCTAACTTCTTGAAAACCTGGATGATATGCTTTAAATATAATATCATTAAAGTAAACCGCAGTCTCGACCTTAACGATCTTCAGACAATGAGATTACATTCTACAAACTAACTTCCTGCTAACAGGATCAAACAGGAAAAGGAGCAGACCAAGTGACATTTTATACAAAATCAATGAGATAGCCAAAAAAATGTTTTTTTATAAATAAATTATTAAAGAACAAGAAAAAGTAAATTAATTTGGAATGGAAATAAAATATACAAAGAAATTAACGTTAAAATAAAAATTTGAAAGAAGGTAAGAAGATAGTAAGACCTTCTAACTATACCTTCTCTATTACTTTTTACTTTCCCTCCAATACTTTTATTTTACGTTAATTTCATTGTATATTTTTATTTTCTTTCTCAATTAATTTACCTTTCCTTGTTCTTTTTTAAGTTATTTATAAAAATAAAAAAAAAAAATTATTTTTTTTACTATCTCTTTGATTTTGTATAACTCTCACTTGGCCAAGCTCCTTTTCCAGTTAAATCCTGTTAGTAGAAAGTTTGTTTGTAGAATCGAATCTCTCAGTCTTAAAGATCGTGAATGCCGAGACTGCGGTTCACGCAGGGATTCTAATCTAATTCTAATCGGAGATCCCTTTGATATTTTAACTTCTTGAAAACAGTGATAATATGCTTTATATATATTATCGTTAAAGTGAACCGGTCTCTCGACATTCACGATCTTCAGACTGAGAGATCCGACTGACAGGATTTAACTGGAAAAAAAGCTGTCCAAGTGATATTTTATATAATTAATGGATACATGTTTAAAAGAATATTTGCTGCCTATTTATATAAAAATAATATCAACACTTACTTTGTACTATACGAATGGCCATTCTATTAGGACTTGCTATCTTAAAATTGACCTCGTAATACATTATCGTTGTCTTAAAATGGTCTATTTGCTAACTCTTGGTAAATAATTTTTTCTATAAAAATAGAAAATAAATGTTTTATCAATTTCGGGGGAAAAATTTGATATCGGACCCAAGCCTAATGTGAATCTGTTTTTTAATATACTGTTTAAGGGTTATTATAATATTTAGGCATTCACTTGGATGTACTACCTTATTCCCGTAAGGTAGATACAATCCCAATCTGGTAGAATCCCAATTTAGTAGCATCAAATTCGAATTGTTTTGGTTCACTGAAAAGGCATGACTTGGGAAAAAAGTTGCAGAATATCCAACATATCAAAAAATTTGTGTCAAAATGGTTCAAACAGCTGGATAAAACTCTGCAGCCAGTACTCTACTTTTTGATGCTAGTAGGGATTATATTGACAAATATGAAAAGTCTTTTTTTGTAAAAATATATAGTTCTTTTTCTCAAAACCAATTTGTCTCTTTAATAATTGGATAATGTTCGTAATAGTGCGCTCGTCTTAATAGTTACTTTAATTGCTTACCAGTTTAAACGTTTTATTCGAATTTGAAATTATTTTTGTTTCTACCGAACATTAAATAATAATTGACAAAAAAATCCTATTATAAATGTATATTTCTCCTAAACCATTTTTAATTGTTTTAAATAAATAAATAAAATACTATTTATTTATACAAATGCTAATTTACCTATTGAGTATTAGGTCTAAATTAATGACTTCTGATTTCTAACCGACGTTTCACCAAAATGTTTTCGGAATTTTCAAGACTTATTGAAGGAAATATTCAACACGTTATCCAATATCTTATTTTTGTTACAATTATTAAAATATGAACTGAATTAACATGAAAATTTGTTGTCTCAACGATCACACATGATATGTTAATATGAAATAGTTAATGTATATTTATTTTGTAGTATAGGTTGGCAGCAAATCATTTGGGAATTACCACCTTATTTATATAGATATATGTATCATTCATTCATTATAATCATAGAATAATTTATTAGTGTATATATATATATATACCATGATAAACGAAAAACGGTCCGGCAGGACAGATAACAATTAAAATAAGCAGTGACACATAAACTGAAACACAACAAAGACTCACTTTTCAATATTTCGACCGTAATGGCGAAATATTGAAAAGTGAGTCATTGTTGTGTTTCAGTTTATGTGTCACTGCATATTTTAATTGGTATATTATATATATATATATATATATATATATAATCAATGATCAAACCACAAGAAGAAATGGGAAAACAAGACTTAGATCTTTCAACCGTAACAAGCGGTCTTCGTCAGAGTCAAAAACCCAACTGAGTTTTTGTTGAGTTTTGTCAGAGTCAAAAACCCAAATCAGTTCGGTTTTTGACTCTGACGAAGACCGCTTGTTACGGTTGAAAAATCTTAGTCTTGTTTTCCCATTTCTTATTGTGGTTTGATCATTGATTGTTATTTCATGTGTTTATGTGAAAATCTTTATATATATATATTATAATAATTAAATTATTGATTAACTTCTTAGAGTAATTGATAGACTGTTAGAGTTAGATTGTTAGACTTAGCGTACTATGTTAGATAGGCTATACTACGTTAGATATAACATATACTATGTTAGATAGATTGTTAGAGTGACTGACTTACTGGAGGAATGGACGAAGAACAGTAACTTCAAAGGAACAAGTTCCTTTTGTTTGAAGTCGGATGCTATTCGGTTTAGGAAGTTTCCTAAGAACATGATTGCTGATTGGTTTTGCGTTAGAGATGATATCAATTATGATGGCAGTGTAGCCCTGATGAAGCGCAGATTCTTGAGTATAGTGCTTCTGAACTGCAGTTCGTAGCCATTATTTAATTTCTCTTCATCTGAAACAGAAATATTTCAAATATATTACAACACTTATTCAATTAACCATCTTTCAACAGTTTTAACAACAACATCCAAACCACAACAAGAAATGAGAAAAAAAATAAATTCTTGGGATTTGACTCTGACGAAGACCGCTTGTTCCAGTTGAAAGATCTTAGTCTTTTTTCTTATTTCTTATTGTGGTTTAGACGTTGATTGTTATTTCACGTGTATATTGTGAAATCTTGTTATTGTTAACAACATTATGTAGCAACATCATTCATGTTGTAGTAGCATCTATCACTCATTCAGCCAGTCAAACAAGTCATAATAACTTGGTTTTCATTGATAATATCAAGATAGTAAGCTCTGTTTTCTTCAGTAAACTTTTACAATTATTTCTAATAAACATATAGCATTTAGATCCATAATAAATTATACATTTCATACCATTAAAACTGATATTAAACTAGTTGTGGTTGCTAAGGGCATATTTAAAATAATAACCTAATTGAAATATTCAACAGATCTCACTGTAATGTTTTTTTAAAAAATATCTTGTATTTCAATAAAGGATAGAGTTCAATTCAAGAAATTAATGAAGGGAAGTACACTATAACTAATACGAACTACTGATCAATAAGGGATGTTCTTAGCTATGTAATATTTACTGTATGCAAAGAATTCGATGATCAATTACTTAAGGGAATTTGGAATAACAAAGGAAATGAACTATTCAAATTAAAAAGTGTATTTGAAAACTACGGGTTTCAAACTCATAGTGTCCATCTTCAGGGTAATCTGACTTGAGTAGAAGATTGAGAGTGCCTGTGGGTAAGAGAGCATTAAGATATGGAAAACAGATTGAGATATGGAAAGGAGGTTTATGGCCGGCTGATAAGTTTACCTGAAGGTGCATGTTAACCTTCCAATGTTTTCTAATACCATAGTTCTTCTGACCATTACCAACTAATAAGCTCTTTTGTCTGGAGAGTTAATTTCACCAAGTTATTCCATATTTCGAATAACCATAAGTATGGTTATAATTATAATGCATTATGCTTATAATTATGGGTAGATACCATATAATAAATAAATGCACTACGAATGAATTAAGAAGATTCATTCATATTTTAAAGTATTTGCAAAAATTAATTAATTATTTGAAAAAAATAAAAAAAATATTAAAAACCATATAAGAAAAAACATGAAGTTCTTTTTATGAAATACGGAAAAAGGGAAGAATAATGTACATATATTTGAAAAAGTTTGTTGGGGTGACGAATGCCTCGGACACACTTCCATGTCAAAAATTAAGAAACAAAATGATACAAATAAATATTAAGATCTACTGATAGAGATGTTACTCTATGGAAGGTAGAGTCAGCCGACTGTCTATTCAGTTGGATAAGTATAGTTATTAAAACATTATCTAAAAGTGGTTCAAGTAGTTTTGGTTTTACATCAACGTTATTGTGCGTGTTCATGTGCTTCGCTAACCTTCTTTGGAAACTACCAGAGTCTCGCCATAGATATACGAGAACAAGTGAAATAAGACAGAAAGAACATATATAGAACTGATACAATCCTCATCTATATTTTGGCTCTCAGCGTCATCAGAAGTACAAGTAAAAGTACAATGTGGGTCTTTGACTGAGAGCTGGGCTAGCCAAGTCTGCTTCATATAATAATGAGATTAGAAATTTTGAAATTCGTCAGTCTTTTCTATTTGTTCTATGCATCAATATCCACCATAGGAAATTTTACAAATGACATTTCAGAAATTCAAAGTTCTGTCGTCAAAAAGACTTGGTTCTATTCAGTGTTAAACAATTTATTGTGTAACTATGACAACGATCAGTTGCTTTCAACAAACGATAGCATTGTTATTTTTGAATTGCTTATAGTACTTTATCCTTTGTTTCTTATTACACGTACTAGTGGTAAAATTAATCATATATATTAACAACATCTAAACCGAGTAAGAAAATCAGAAAAATGACAAATATATTTCAACCAAAACAGGTGGTCATCGTCAGAGTTTCACTGATACTGATATAAGTGAGACTAACAAAGACCCTGGTTTGGTTGAAACATCAAGTCAATTTTACAATTTCTTACAGTTTGGACCTTGTTTTTATTTCACATCTTAATATAAAATCTTGTTACATATATTATATATACCACAATGTTTAAACAATAAATAGATATGCACAATATCTAATTTTTGGTTCAAGTATTATTCGGAATTATTAAACTTCAAAAATATTTTCTTTCCTTCTGAAGATAATTGAACCAAAAATTAGAGACTATAAGTGTATATGTATTTTCTGTTTACATTTTAACCTTTTTTTTTTTCATAATAAATCGTTTTAATGAATGTATTATATAAATATAGCAATGTTCGTAATAATTTCTCAGATATTAAACAATTGGAAAGGTAAATTTAAAACTTGTGTATGTAATTAGTGAAGGATTGTAATTTATGCTTTCTGATGGCAGTATCATGAGCTTAAAAGATATACATGTAGGATGCTATGAAAGATAACATTCAACGATTTGGTTAGGTGAAAAGTATTTAGTGCGGAAAGAATTAGACCAAGGTCGCTATCTCGTAGGCACCTCTGTGCATTGTTTGAGTTGTCTACTGTTATGAATAATTGCTAGTAAAGAAAACAGATTGAACTACATCTATACCTCTAAATCAGGATATTAAATTGAGTCAAATTTTATTTTTCATGAAGTTCCATGTATTTCTGAAAATTTATTTATATATATTTAAACACAAAAATAACAGTGGCTAAGACTCATTTTACCATTTCTATGTCATTTAATAAAAATGTCTATGGTTTCAGAGGCAGAACAAGGGCTGTAAGTTATAAAGTTCTTGAGGGTATAGGTCTGGATTTAAACTACTACTTCTTTTGCCAACGTTTTATCCTATATTGATGTCCTTCATAGGGCAGGAAATTGTATATTTCACAATTAGCGCTATTGCGAAATCAAAAAAATAAAATTACTAATTGTAAAAACATGTTTTTAGCCATGAGAAAAACAGAAAAATATATTGAAACGTTAGCAAATGAGGTAGTTTAAATCCAGATCTAAACCCTCAAGAATCGTATAACTTATGAACTAAGAAAAGAAAATCATTATATATGTAAATGTTAAACAAGATGTTATTCAGAAGGAATAACTACAACTTAAAATAGAAGGAAACATAAGAATTGGGACTCTATTCTCAATACTTTGACTGTTATGGCGGTCGTTCTCAGGAGAAAAAGTGAATTGACAGAAGGATTACAGTCAACTCAAAATATTTATATTTTTGTAAATTTTGGTAGCAGTCTTTCCTGAAACACATACATTATTGAAAATGATACCAAACTTAGCTGATACCCGTCTCTTAACAAGCTTCTCAATTTTTTTTGAATAACACGCTCGTTATTTCGCCTACATGATGAAGTACATCTCTTATAGTCGATATGTTTCGAATGATCAACATTCATTATAAGGACGTAAACAACTTCTTGGGTGAATTTTCTGGTTTATTATATATGCAATGTGAAGACAGTGTGGGGGTTGTTTCTACGAGTTTAAGATAAGCTGGTCGTTAATCCTGTAAGGTGAGTGGCCTCGCTGTTCCAGTTACTACCTGTAAGGGTTTACCTTACTATTATACCTATCACTATGTTATTAAGTCACCCATTTAAGAGATGTTTAATGATAACTGAAGGAGTGAACTGTTCGTAATCATACTGATATTTTAACAATGAAAAGTTAACTGCTGTCTTTTTCCATTACCCACACTTTTACGGCTTTAACCATCTAATTTATTCTTCTTTAATTGGTAATAACTTCGCATAAAATTATTAACGCTTTTTTTAACAAAAACAAAAAACCGGAGACTCTTAACTGTATTAGCGAATTTTGGGCTGTAATAGCGGCAAAAGTGTTTTCTTTACTTTACTTTACTTTTACGTAAATGGTATTACATGTTTTGAGGTCCCAGAAGTCGTTTTATGAAGTTTTTTTGATTATGTTTGTCTGTGTGTGGATGGATGGGTGCGTGGGTGAGTATGCATCCAAAGTTTCTGGCCACGCTACGGCCCAGAATCTTTGATGGATCAAATAGATATTTTACACAATTGATGACAACTATGCACTCGCTGACTAGATACAGTGTTGTTGAAATGTGGTGATCTAATGATAACCAGTGTGTTTAACATTGCTCCAGGGATCCAGTGTCAACTGGTAACTTCGGAGTCCAACTCTGACGGTCTTTTTTTACCCGATTACTTTAGGAACCCAGGTCTTATTGTGGAATCTACCTTTTATTCTCCGATCTATAAGATCTTAAATCATTATTTACATGTCCCTAGACTATATTATATATTTATGGTATATTTATTGGATTAGGTATTTAGGGCATAAATTTGTGGCGTGAACAATGTGACACACCACATACACGACACATTTGAGAATAAAAAAGAAATATTTTAATATTCCTGCTTTGGAGCTGAGACGCTAGATTTGACACACACATGAAGAAGAAAAAGAAACTATCACAAAAATATTAAACAAAAATGCAGAACTAATGCAATAAATTTATAAACTACACAATAAAATTAATAATTTTTTTTCCAGTGCCCGCACTCACAGGCTACTGCATCTTAGTTCAGCAAGTTGTTTTACATTTTATTTTAGGAGGTAGAATATGTGGATCGTTTATTATTTAACACCTATTTTAATAATAGATGAATCATATTACCGGGTTGATTCTACATTGGGATTCCTAAATTTTTCTAAACTGAATGGTATTTAAAGTAGGGATAATTGGCGAGTTGGTGACGATAATTCACGATAAAAAATAAACCCGGAAATGTTCTTTGCCTTTAGCTAAATGGATACCAAATAACAAATGAATTATATTATAGCTACAAAATCTAAATTAATGCAAATCGTATTAGGGTGCGTTAAAAAGTAACAAAATTTTTTTTCAATTTTCTTTAGTCAAGAAAACTTGAATAAGAAATAATAACGAATACCATAACAATATTGTACAATCTGAACTGATACATACGCTCAAAAGTTTTTGTATGGACCCTTCCGGACATACGTATGGTCATTATCAGGGGTTATGAACCATTGTTTGCTTGTGGAACACATGAGAGCTATTTTACGATCTGTGGACCTTCAAAATATTCTTGGAATATTCTTCAAAATAATTCACTCACGGCCCCCCCTCCCCTACCCGTAATCTTCTGTGGACCCCTAAGGGTCCATGTGAACATCGTTGAGAACTACTAATCTATATGGTATACATGGTATGTAGGTTTCCAACAATGAGGTCAAGATCGTTTTTTATATGAGTTATCACAAATCAAAATTATAACCCACTTAGGTTTCGTCATTTTACACAGTTCTATGAAGTATGACATAGAAGTTAAAAAAAAGTTGCGCTCGAAAGGATGTTATTGTGAAACCGATCTTATACAGTGATTTTCATATCTGATGGCAATTGAATTTAATTAATAATCACTAATAACTAGGTGGCGAGTATAAATTATTTTTTTTTTATACCAGGTCCATCTTAGCAAGTTGGGAGTCATTATAATGCAAGCAGACATCATATATAGAGTGCAACATGTCCATGTTTGCATAGCATGTTCAACCCATGTGCTGGCACAATCAGACAGAAGTTACGCTAATTTATGCCTACACTACAGGAAGGTGATGTTGTTTCCGCTCGCATCTTAGACTCGGATTGAAGGAGTGTGAACTGACTTATCATTACTTTTTCTCTATAATTATTGTTTACGTGTAGATATGATGGAATACAGCACATTAACCAAAAGGAAACTAAAACATGTTTCAATCCAGTCAGTGAAGAACTCTGGATAGAACTCTTAATGGAATTAGATGGAATTACCACCAAACCTCTGTACTTAAAGATTTAGTTTAGTAATTTTTGAAGACAAGTGGTTTGCTGAAAGCATAGTTACTATATTCAAAAGTGAGAAGGACATCGACATATATTAAAATTTGGTATAGTTGACTCGGAAAGCTAAGATTTTCTGATTGAAGCAAGAAAAACAACTCATACTCCAGTATACGAGGTATGATGGTATCATCTACTAATGTGTTTATTGTTCGGACTACAATGTAGTCCTAACACTATGATCGATAGAGAGCGTCCAAAGACGGTAAAACAACTCATACTACTGTATGCGAGGTATGATGGTATCATCTACTAATGTGTTTATTGTTCGGACTACAATGTAGTCCTAACACTATGATCGATAGAGAGCGTCCAAAGACGGTAAAACATCTGATACTCCAGTATACGAGGTATGATGGTATCATCTACTAATGTGTTTATTGTTCGGACCACAATGTAGTCCTAACACTATGATCGATAGAGAGCGTCCAAAGACGGTAAAACAACTGATACTCCAGTATACGAGGTATGATGGTATCATCTACTAATGTGTTTATTGTGCGGACTACAATGTAGTCCTAACACTATGATCGATAGAGAGCGTCCAAAGACGGTAAAACAACTGATACTCCAGTATACGAGGTATGATGGTATCATCTACTAATGTGTTTATTGTTCGGACTACAATGTAGTCCTAACACTATGATCGATAGAGAGCGTCCAAAGACGGTAAAACAACTGATACTCCAGTATACGAGGTATGATGGTATCATCTACTAATGTGTTTATTGTTCGGACTACAATGTAGTCCTAACACTATGATCGATAGAGAGCGTCCAAAGACGGTAAAACATCTCATACTCCTGTATACGAGGTATGATGGTATCATCTACTAATGTGTTTATTGTTCGGACTACAATGTAGTCCTAACACTATGATCGATAGAGAGCGTCCAAAGACGGTAAAACATCTCATACTCCTGTATACGAGGTATGATGGTATCATCTACTAATGTGTTTATTGTTCGGACCACAATGCAGTCCTAACACTATGATCGATAGAGAGCGTCCAAAGACGGTAAAACATCTCATACTCCTGTATACGAGGTATGATGGTATCATCTACTAATGTGTTTATTGTTCGGACCACAATGTAGTCCTAACACTATGATCGATAGAGAGCGTCCAAAGACGGTAAAACAACTCATACTCCAGTATACGAGGTATGATGGTATCATCTACTAATGTGTTTATTGTTCGGACTACAATGTAGTCCTAACACTATGATCGATAGAGAGCGTCCAAAGACGGTAAAACAACTGATACTCCAGTATACGAGGTATGATGGTATCATCTACTAATGTGTTTATTGTTCGGACTACAATGTAGTCCTAACACTATGATCGATAGAGAGCGTCCAAAGACGGTAAAACATCTCATACTCCTGTATGCGAGGTATGATGGTATCATCTACTAATATGTCTATTGTTAGGACTACATTGATGTCCTAACATAATTGATAGACAGCGTCCCTAATGGGATCACTAAATCTTACCTGCTCGTATTAGATGTTACCTGATGATGAACACAAAATGTTTATTTAAACGTTGTTTACACAAAATACTTCTTTTCAGTGTAGACACTTTGAATATTTTTTTACCCCTAGTATGAGTAAATACCACACAGTTAAAAGTTTCACAATAAATGAGTTATAAATTCTACACATGTTTTAGAATTTCCATTAAAATTTCTGCCTAAATTTGCTTCAGTCCGATCATTCAAAATTCTTAAGAAGCGGCCATAAGTCTTCTACAGATTCACCTTACTATCCTTTCTTTTGGGTATCCCATCATATATTTTAAAAACATCACAATACACTCTATTTTCCACATCATAAAAATAATTTTTACTCCACTTCTTATTGTCCAGTATGATGATAAAGTGCAATGGTCTGTATAGCAGTTTAGAGTTTTTGAATTGCGATTTAAATAATTTTAAAAAAGTAAAAAAACATCTAATAGTTACCCACCATTATGTTACAATGTGCTTAACTGTCACTGACTCAATATTGTTAGATTTAATCATAATTATCATTGCTATTATCTGTCAATAGGTCTTATTAGTTTAATCTAATTGAATAATCTAATAAATAATAAAAATAATCTGATAAAAGAAAGATTATGTAAACGAATTTCTTTCCTTTCCTCAACACGGTAACCCTGCGTAGTGAGTGTTCCCTTATATTTACAATGGTTGTTGATAACACATTTATACTAACCTAAATAATATAATATATCATATTAAGCAATTGATTATATATCGTAATTTTATTATAAAAGTATATCATCAATTAAGTTTTGAATAAACGTAAGCTCAGCGTAATAAATAATTAATTTTTAATTTCTAGCATTTTACTTTAATGCTTTACTTTAATACAACCTAAACTCGAACTAGTTTTGATAAGTTAAATATTTATGTACTTTTAATGTTAGTCCGACTTATTAACTGGATATTTCTCCTTCATCTTTATTTATATTATTCGCTAAGGGTTAATATAGATAAGGGTTAATCTATATTATTCGCTAACGGTTAATATAAATAAGGGTTAAACTATATTATTCGCCAAGGGTTAATGTAGATAAGGGTTAATCTATATTATTAGCCAAGGGTTAATATAGATAAGGGTTAATCTATATTGCTGAAAGGGTTAGCTATTTCTCAGGCCATATACTACCAGAAGTTAACACCTTTATAACTAATCTGGTTAGGAATTTCAAAAATTATGTCTCTACATAAAAGAGCTTTATGTCAAAACTAACAACGCGCTTCGAACACTCAATGTTCTTCATCAGGTTTGCATCTGTTGAAGCTGTTGATACTGTTATCGTATGAGGGACCTAGGAAGGACTCATGAGTAAATACAACACTGTAACAGATTGCACAAGTAGTGAAGATCTAGTGTTATTGCTTACAGTTCGTACTTTAACAAACAAGTGGTACCATGATTGATAATCAGATCCGTAGAGCAAGTACAGTTTTACAGTACAAACAACTATAACAAAAATTATGACATATATGTAAAAAAAATAAATAATATTAATATAAACAGAATGATGTTAAAGTTTTCAGTTATATAGTTATTATGCAAAAGTATCTAAGACTTACGATACCTTTCAGACTAAACTGAAATATATACGTTATATTTGCAACTAACTAACACTGGTAATATTTGCTTTGTCACTGTATATATCTATAAAATTCTGTAACGTTTTGATGAACCGTATCGCTCAAATCAAACAAGACAAAAGATTATTTGAAAAAGCAAACATTATTCAGAGGTGACCAACCTTTCAGACTCGTCTTATAACACCATAATTCCTTTTTGTTTGTTTCCTTATTTCATATGTAACATTTCGTCTATTGTTATGTTTTATTATGTTCTCATGAAGGGTTATGCTTCAACAAAATCTGAAATATAATTCTTAAGATGTTCTGTTTCAAAAATTTTATATTTCTGTAAGTTCTCTCACTTACTTTTTGTAAAAAATTCAATTGAATTATTTTATTAGTAACTTTTGGCAATTTTTATGTATGATTGATTTTTGAATGATTATATTATTTCTTATATTTTTTTTTCTTTTCTAGACCAATGAAAAAGTTTTTAAATGGAAACCGCAACGTTGGCAATGAAAGTTTAATTTTGAAAATGTTGAAAGATCATAATCTTCTTTTCCCATTTCTTATTGTCGATTTTTCATTATTTGTTATTTCACATGTCTATGTGAAATCTTTATGTATATATATATATAAAGAGAGAGAGAGAGAGAGAGAGAGAATGAGAGAGAGAGAGAGAGAGAGAGAGAGAGAGAGAGAGAGAGAGGCTAAACCACAAGGAAGAGAAATAAATGCTCTGTGACATAAAGGAACGGCTTCAGAGCATTTATTTCTTTTGTTTTTCTTTTTCCTTGTTGTTTAGACCTTATTGATTGCATCACGTGTTTACTTGTAATTTCCGTGGATATATATATATATATATATATATATATATATATATAAAACAGATTCAATAATATATCGACCGTTTGATAGAATAGGTGTGTTCTCTAATCGGGGTTCGGTCAATTTTCCAGGATAAAAAATCAAACTCTCGTTGCCAACGTTTCGGTTTTATTTAAAACCTTTTTCATAGGCAGAAGTAAGAATTTTTAACTAAGAAAATGAAATTTACATTGCTGTTCCTTTAAATAATGTACATTTCATCTTCTTAGTTAAAATATTCTTACTTAAAAGGTTTTAAATAAAACCGAAACGTTGGCAACGGGAGTTTGATTTTTTATCCTGGAATATTGACCGAACCTCGATTAGAGAACACACCTATATATATATATATATATATATATATATGTGTGTGTGTGTTGTATAAAAAGATTTCACATAAACACGTGAATTAACAATCAATGATCAAACCACAATAAGAAATGGAAAACAAGACTAAGATCTTTCAACCGTAACAAGCGGTCTTCGTCAGAGTCAAAAAACCTACAGTTTTTGACTCTGACGAAGACCGCTTGTTACGGTTGAAAGATCTTAGTCTTGTTTTCTCATTTCTTATTGTGGTTTGATCATATAGGTTGTATGTATATTATATAAATGTACTAGTATATATTATTTATTTAAAATATATGAGATTCATATTTTTTAAAGACCCACCATAATAAGAGGATGTTTATTGGTTGCACAAGGGTTAAAAGTGAGCCATATTTTAATTTAGCCATGTTGAGTAACATCAGTTCACCCATCCAACTGCTAGCCCCACCCAATTTCTGTTAACTTTTTTAGTTTAAAGGAAACCGTTGTTATTAACATTTAACATAACCATAAAATTAATGTTTATCATTAATATAATACATACAACATGTTTTTATGTTTTTATTAACATAGTTATTTTTTTTGTTTATTAATATAGTAAAAATTTATATTTTATAATAGTTATTACTTTACAAAACAATATAGATAAATGCATGAATGAAAGAATCGTTTATGAAAATGTTGGTTTGTCTTTCATCTTCTCTACGTAGAAACAGATGTAAACTGCCGACCTATATTAGTCAGCAAAACAAATACCAGTAGTTCATTCACTCAAGGAAGTCCTGCAATATTTTGCAACAGTAAACAAAGAATCTTTTCCAACGTTCAAAGCTCAATATGTTTATAAAATAGAAAACTGTCTTAAAGCCAAAGAGTGCTGAAAATAATAATAAACATAGGTCCACCGTAGTGAAATGATTTTGAATTCTCATCTGATTTATTATTCCTTTTCCAAATCTAAAATATTTATGATTTTCTATCCATTGCAAAGTATTAAAAATATGCCAAAGTAATTATTTTAAATTTTTCATTTAAAACATCGGTGAGCCACATTTTAAGGACACATACGATGGTCACCTATCCAATTGTCGACAACTTTCAGTGATGCCTAACTTTTATGTTATAAACAAATCAATTGTGTTCGATTTACTATAGATGTTGGTATGATTCAAAAATGAGAAGGTTACTATGATATCAGACTGTTTACTGACAACTGGATATTAACAAATTCTAATCAAAATTTCCGTTGAGTAACATGGATTTAAGATTCATTTTTATATTTAAATTATCAATTTATTATCCTCAAATATAATATAATTAAATTATTATCATTACCATTTATTATCTTAATTTATTTTCTCTTTTTTTATGTATATATATAAAAAAAAATAAAAGTTTTTAAGTACTTACACTTAAGACTGGTAATTTTTTAATTTAAGCTTAAGTGAGTCTACTGCAGACTGTATGCTATGTTAGTTTAGGTTGCAGTAGCAGTCCCACAAGAGAAAACACATACGCTTTAAACATTGGCTCCTTGTGATACCAAAACAGTGAAACATTCTACTTTGGGAGTTCTAATTTATGCCTAACTCAAGTGTACTTAGTGTAGGGATCCTTGGGACCGACGGATTCAGATAGGAGAGTCGACATGTTCAGATTTGTTCACCTGCCGCGCGAACAAATCGATCTACCAGTCTAAATCTACCAGTCCAAAGGCGAACTCGTTGTCACTGGGTTAACTTGACCCCTTACTGCAGAATATATAAATATTGTTCATGTTATTGTAGCATTCCACTAAGCAATATCAATCATTATATATTCACTATTAAATATGTTGTATGAATCATTTAGTATGAATAAATTATTCTAGCATAGTAAGTCTTTCAATGATTTTATTCTGTTCCATCAGGAAATTCTATAAATGATATTATTTTGAGTCTCTAATACGAAGTCATTCATTGATGTCTGTAAAACTCCAGAAAATTATGATATCTATGACTAATTGTTGATTTTATTAATAATAATATTAAAAAAAATCAATTTTCTCACAATTGCATGCAATATAGAGTAAAGCTGAGTATACTCCAGATGCGAGTGTACTTAGGTGAGCCTGAAGTATACTAACTTAATTCATGCCTTACTTAAGTATGTTGACTTAATTCATGTCTGACTTAAGTTATTGACTTAATTTATGCCTGACTTATGTACAGTGACTTACTTCAAGCTTGACTTAAGAATACTTGCTTAATTCACATTGGGCTTAGGTATATCGACTTAATTTACGCCTAACTTAAATCATGCCTGACGGCAATTGTAATATAATACCTTTCTTTTCTCAGAGATTCCTCTGTCATTCCCGTTGATCGACTCCAACAGGACAGGTAGTTAAAATTCTTCGTTGCTTATAAATTGGATCATGTTTCAGTATGTTTTATTAAAATTTAGGATTAATTAAGTCATTTTTCATATTAATTTCCTTGTTAAAAACCTCAATAATTCAATTTAATATTTACATATTGTATTCAATTTCAAATAATTCACTCTGATATTCTTAAAGCACAGAGATATGCATACTTTTTTTTAGATAACCTGAAGAAGAACTCTGAATGTTCAAAACGCGTAGTTAGTTTCACATTAAACTTTTTTTTTTGAGTGGAAACGTAATTCTTAAAAGCTCTCAATATGAGTAAATACTACACTATAACAGATTACACAAGTAATGATAAATTCCTGTTAGTGATTACTCTGTAGCTAATAACTTGTATGATATATAGAGCTTATTTATGTAATTACTGTTAAACTTATTGGTAAATATTAAATGTTTAATATAATAAGTTAAGAATTATTGTTATTGTGAAGACTAAGTACAGGGAGGGTCACCTAATGGTGACTCTCCCTTTTTAATGGAGACTAAATACTCTGCCCCACATAACGCAATTTCTAATTGCTGGAAAGAATTTCATCTGAACACACCACCTTTATACTTTACAAGAAAATAACTTTGTATTTACAACTATGCAGAAAGCTCCAGTGGTTTAAGGTCACTTAATCCACTTTTCCTTATAAAAAACGTTTTTTTTATTTATTAATATTATATTACAACTACTCTTAAAGCGGTAACAAGTAATTGTGATTACTTTTATGCTAAATAACAAAATGAAATAAAAGAATGGAGAAACCACTAATTGGTCGAACTCTATATAAATTAGAAATAGTAGTAATACTGGCCGCGTAAATTCTCAGAAAAGTTCCACCGGTTTTGGGTCCGTCCGGATCCCATCTTCAAGAGCAACTAATTGACTGAGTATTTCATTTTCCTATAACCTACCTACACTTGTCATCTACATTGTGGAATCAGTGTTGTCCGTGTGGTTAATTTTTTTTTTATATATTTAAGTTGTTATGTTTTTTTTATTTCTTGTTTCATTAACTATTTCGAGTTCTTTGTGCCGTCTTTTATATGTTATCAGAGGTTTTGTTAAAATGTCTGTTTGGTGGTTTGTTTGTTCATTGATTATATTGTCGATCATTTTGTGTTTGTATATTTCTATTTCTTCCCGTACGTTTATTCGTTGTCCTTTGACAAGAATGAAGAAGGACAACGAATGAACATACGGGAAGAAATAGAAATATACAAGCACAAAATGACCGACAATATAATCAATGACCAAACAAACCACCAAACAGACATTTTAACAAAACCTCTAATAACATATAAAAGACGACACAAAGAACTCGAAATAGATAATCAAACAAGAAATAAAAGAAAAAAACATAACAACTAAAATATCTAAAAAAAAAATTAACCACACGGACAACACCGATTCCACAATGTAGATGACAAGTGTAGGTAGGTTATAGGAAAATGAAATACACAGTCAGTTAGTTGTTCTTGAAGATGGAATCTGGACGAACCCGAAACCGGTAGAGCTTTTCTGAGAATTTACGAGATATGACGGACAGTATTACTACTAATTCTAATATTAGTAACCTCAGTGGAACTAATCCATTATCCATATAAATTGTTCTGATCACTTATAATTAGTCTTAGCAGCATTCCTGAGTAGATATCGGGTTCAACATCTTTTCAGCCTTCTAATAGGGTTGGTGTGGATCTTGTGAGATGATAATTGCCGAATTAAAGGGTTTAGGCTGGAGTGTAAAGATTCATAAAATTTGCGGTATCGGGATTGGATTTCTTGATGGATGAAAGAAATTCATTATAAGGAAAGATATTACGAAGCTCGTTAATAGGTAATTTAATTTGAATACGGATAACGAGAAACGTTACCAAACTCTATGGTAATATTATTACCAATTCATGAGTAATCAGTTTTACTTGGTTATTTTCTTTAATGTATCTATATCTATTGTGTCAGTTACAACAAAAAATTGAATTGTTGTTTTAGAACAATTTGACAAGCTAGTGCAAATGAAACTTATTTATTATATTCTCTTACTTAATTTATACATTCAATACATTTTTTCACGTAATATTCAAATTAAAGCTTTAATTGACATACAATTTATCTCAATTAATAAATTATAAATTTTTAATTATACATATTAAAATTATGAAATTTAAGGTTTCTATAATCAACAAAAAAAGTGGGTTTGATTAAGTGCTCTTTTAATATGAAGAACTATAATATAGATTTTTTTATATTTCAAATTTATCAGAATGCAACCAAGTTTTTTTCTCATACTATCTTCTATATGACTAAAAGGTTTTTACGTTTTGTCAAATCGTACAACTTTTGGAGTCATTACTTGTACAGTTTGTTATAGTGTTCATCTTTTACCATAGGTATGTTGTCATATTTTATTAAGGTTCAGGATTAAATTATGCCATTCATCATACTAATTCCCTTCTTAAAAAGCACAATTGTGCAATTCAATATTCATATATTGTATTCAATTCACATAATTCATTCTGATGTTTTTAAAGCTCACAGATATGTATATAAAAACACAAAATGACCGACAATATAATCAATGAACAAACAAACCACCAAACAGACATTTTAACAAAACCTATAAGTAGTACCATTATAAATAAAATAATGATTTTGTCTGTACATTGCTTAGAACTGACTCATTTCAAGTTTTCTTTACGTTTCATACATTGGAGAAACCGAATCCACCCTTAGAAAAATTTCTGTCGGTTTATCGGTTTGTCCGCAAAACTTTGTCATAAGTAAACTCAGCTACCATAAGACATATAAAGCTGAAACTTTTACAGTAGATTTGTGTAGGTCTAACTTAAAATATAGGCTCTGAATTGATTGGAAATTCAACGTAGAAGTGAAGTTATGGACGTTTAAAGCAAAAACGTTTGTCACAAGTAAACGTACATTTTTGAATGTGAACCTGAAGAAGAACACTAAGTGTTTGAGACAAGTTGGTAGTTTTCATATTGAACTTTTATTTGTGTGGAAACGCAATATTTGAAATCTCCCAATTCTTGGATTGTTTACAATATATTCATTTGATAGAGATCAAGCCAGCCATTTGCAGCCAGACATATTGAAAAAAAGTATTGTTAAACCTTAAAATATCTAAATCTGAAAAAAAAACAAAAACAGACAAATTTCATGTTTATTATACTTTACATTTATTTATAGATAAATTAATGAATATTTTGGTTCTATTTGATTTTGGGCAAACATTGAGGTCTAATAATAATCAAGAGAGGAAGGAATTTCAAGTATTGTAATTCAAATCATCTGAGAAGAGCGAGCCATTAAGTAAAATTGGAATTCACCTCTGCCCAAGTATTCCCAGGATTCATATATTTAAATAACTTAGATTAGCATATCTCGAAACCCCTTTCCCTAAGTGTAATCCAAAATCACCTTAATCCCCAAAATACTCCAGGTAATGTAGTGAAAAATTTCTAAGTCTGGTTTTTTTTTTATACATTTCTTATTTCAACAGTACCATTTTATTTAAATCTATAAAGTATTTTTCATTTACAAATAAAATCTGTGATAAATGTTAGAAATTATATTTTCATTTATTGTTGCACTTCGTATCATGATTTTTCTTGATATAATTTTTGTGACAGAAAGTTCCGTATTTTTTTCTAAAGGTTTTTGTCGTAATATTAGCAAATAAAGAAAATTAAGGTGTTAATATAGATTTGAACTTTGCAATGGGAGTAAACTTCATTCCCAGAAGTAGATTTTGGGTTTTCAGGGATTGTGAATTGTAACCACAATATGAAAATCTCTTAGCATATTTAAATTAAACCACACTCAATATCTGAGAAACCCCCAAAAATGTTCATTTCTTTTTAATAGAAAACAATCCCAAAATGTTTTGTACACATAATGACTCCAAATTTATTATATCTTCAAATATTTTGTTTTGATGTACAAATTAAAATTTATCAAAACTTTTATTTAAAACTTTCTTTCTTCCATAAAGAAGTTGATAATACTACTTTTTTTTGAATAATGCTTTAAAGCTACAAGCAATTCTTTACACTATAATATATTTCGGAACAAGAGAACAATTCTTGGTTTAAAGTGATTTTTTAAAAAAACATGGAAAATAATTTTTTCACCCTGATGTCTAATCCAATGAGAACATTTAGTCTATGCCATTAGATTAAATCTCGAGTGGCCTACACTCAACTTCATATAAGTACACATTACGATAAACTCGTTGAAAATCAATTTAGTTTTCATTTTATTTTAATGTGGCTATCATTTAAATCCATGGTGTGACCGAAAGGTTAGTGTACAAGATCATGAATGAAAACAGGCTGTCTTATAAACCAGGGCTTCTTAAACTTTTTTACATAGCGACCCCCTTCAAGCTTAGGAAATTTTAAACGACCCCCTCCTCCATATAATGAAATATATATTAACCGTAGATGTAGATGTAATATCGCACTATTTTACAATGTAAATAAAATAAGGATTAAAGAATACGTACCCATTCATTTCACATATATATAATTGGAAACTACAATAGTATTTTGTATGATTTTTATTTGTATTTATATTTGTACGTAGTGTGTATACTAATTTTAAAATTTTATTTATAATGATTGAAAAGTATCAGATCTTTGCGACCCCCTTTCAGTAGTTTCGCGACCCCCCTGGGGGTCGCGACCCACAGTTTAAGAAGCCCTGTTATAAACTATGACTCCTTTCCCTGACAGACTGATGACGTCCCCATTCTTGACAATATTTACTGACCTAAACAAAAACAGCAGGATGAGAATTTAGCAGTAGTGTGCCTCTGGTCTGGAACTTCTAATTACGACGTGCACTGTTGTGCATGAAAATATTCCTTGTTCATTGGTCGTTGGTTAGTAAAACTCTTTGCTGATGTACTATCAAACTAACAGAAAATCAATTTAATCTTTTCATTTATAGTATTGTGGCTATATCAATGTTATATATATAGTGGTTATAAGAGCTCGTATTCTGATTTACTCGTATTACAAATAAAATTTTCGCATTGAAATTAATATCAAAGGTTATAACAAACTTGAAACCATTGATATGTAACAAGCAGATTTGTTATTATTATTAAACTGAGAGTGTCAGCCAATATATCTGTTACACAACTCAACTTTACATGAAAGATTTGTCCTTCATCTAAAGAGAATTCAAGGTGTTCGAGTACTTCTAAAAGTTGTAATTGTAATTGAGAATGTTTAATAAATGTATCTGTGAAACCTATTTTCTTTCTTCTTGAGAAAAGATTGAAGATGGTTGGATAATATTACATATTTATTATATAATATATTGTAAATTACATAATATTAATCATATAATTATATATAAAGATTTCGAAATAAACACGCGAAATAACAATGAATGATCAAACTACAATAAGAAATGGGAAAAAAAGACTAAGATCTTTCAACCGTAACAAGAGGTCCTCATTAGGGTCAAGCTTCAGTTGGGTTTTTGACTCTGACGAAGATTGCTTGTTACAGTTAAAAGATCTTAGTCTTTCATTTTTTTCATTTCTTATTTCGGTTTGATCATATAATAATATATTAAATTGTACTATAATACATTGTGTTTCACTAAAGTTTATACCATGTAGTCTGCTTTAATTCATGATCATGTACCTTAACCTTTCTGTCGAACTTTGGATCCTCATGATAGCCACTACAAAATAAAACCATAACACAATTGATTGTCAAAGAGTTTCTTATAATATGTACTTGTAGTAAAGTTGAGTCTAGTGCGATTTGAATGATATTGAGCATACCATTTTATACTATAGATACTCGCAGTACGAGTTTGAATCGTTCCCAACTGAGCTCGTAATGCGATTTACTCATATTTCGAGCCACTTTTTCCCATTACAATCAATAGGAAAATAAATAATCCATTCCATCCACAAAATACCTGTTTTAAGTTTATTTTCTAAACAAAAACGGTGCAATTCGAAAAAATAAACAATACTGTACTTGTAATATGAATATTACTTAAACAGTAAATGCATGCAAGAAATAATCAGGTTTTATTAATCATACTCAAATTAAAACGCAGACCATCTAGTTCTGAAGAAGACGGTCGCTCATACTATGAATTTTTGATAGTCATACGAGGCAAAAATATTTATGAAATGCTGCTCGTAAAGCGAATTCCTCATACAAGGAGGCACTCATACTACGAGGTTCCACTACATTGTATAATATTATATCCAGAGTTTCTCCTTTACCCATATTTTTATAAATTAAAGAGCATAACGAATAGGTCAAAGTCAGTTTCATCTAGAATTCCTTCAGAACGGCTTAAAATTATTAGCCATTTTGTCATAAAGATTAAAAAAAGTACCTTTCCAATGTTTCAGTACTAGCCAATAATAATGGGATTTTTAAACACACGAAGAACTATACATCTGACATTAAGATGTTTGAAGGTTACATCGTGTAGATTGATTACAACACATTTGTTAGACAACCGTGTTGCAATCACAAAATTACACGCTGAGAAACATCTCAAAATGTACTGTTGCTTTGAGTTTTCCTTTTATAGCTTTAAGAATTAAATACCATTACATTTTATTTATAAACATTTGAATTGCAAATATTCTTAAAGAGACTCTGATAAATAATTTCTAAGTGAATATAGATAGATATAAAATAAAATACAGCAAGTAATTTGTTATTCCAAGTTAAGTTTTCAGTTCTTGTCTTTTGAAGTAATCAATTTTTTTAATTTTTGTTTGATACATATTAACTGTAAGTAAAATTGTTCACTATATTACTAAAGTTCAACAGAAGGTTAATAAACCGGAGCACGTGGACCCTCAGAGAGGACGTTAATCAGACGGTCCTGAGCCTGTACGATGTCAGGGACTCGTTAAATATCCCTACTCTAAATAGATTTGAGTTAAACAAAATTTAGAACTTCCAATGTAGAATCAATGAAAATGCAACATTTCCTCGAGAAATCAGCATCAGAATGCTGAACTGGTCAATCAGTGCCTGGTCTTTATTTAAACAACTATAGCAAAGTACAAAAAAAAATGATAGCCACATTAAAATGAAATATAAACCCAGTTGTTGGTTCCAACGAATTGTTAATATGTTTATTTATCGTAAAGTTAAGTGTAGGCCACTCCAGAGTTGGTTATTTGTGTTTTGTAAAAGTTGTTAACTCTCTTGATTTTGATGTAATTTAAAAGGACAGGGAGGACAGGGCAATCACCGTAAGTTTTCTTCACTTTGTTCTTCTTTTCTTCTTCATTTCATTTGTAAAACGATGAATGATATCGATATTCAAACTATTTTTTATTTTAAAGTATTCATCAGTGGAATTTTTATCTAAATCTTATGTTAAGTCGGTTATAAAACAATAATTTTGGTGGGACCCATAATTCTATAGAAAGATGTATATTCTCAAATAAACTATCATTGAAGGAAACCAGACATGTAATGTCAATAATTTCTTGTAAGTTATATTTATCTTCTGGAGGAAATGTTTAAAATTAGAGTTAAAAATCACTTAGTTTCCTTAACGTCAAAAGGATATTGTAAAGAAATAATGAAACACAAGCTGCAATCTGTTCATTATATGTGTATTATCAAGGACGACTGTCTGACCATTTCATAAAGAAACTAATATTAGACTGAAATGGAAAGATTATTTTTGTTGGAACAAGTTTTTGAACTATAAATAGAAAAAAAATGAGATACATAGTTACGTGATTCATAACTTGAGGTAAATTCATTGGGAAACACAGATGTCTTGAGATAAAAGATACCTGGAAAACCTTCAAATTAAAAGTATGAGCCATTAGGAGAGACAAATGATGATTTGAAGGACACACTGTGTGGTGAATGAAATATGCTCTACCTACTGATGGAATAAAGCGCACAAAATCCTTAAAGTGTCCTATTTACTTAACCCTTATCCAGATATAAGTACTTAATTTTTATCACCCATAACCCTCCTCTCTTTTTTTAGGGTAAAAACACCAACTTTCAACACCTTTACGATTATCAATGAATCCTTTCTGCTAATACTATAAAGAATCAAGTTATTTGATAGCTTTATTATTTATTTTTAGTAAATACATTATATATTTGCAATTTTAGAAACAACCAATTTTGATATCTAAAACTAGAGTACTCGTGACCCGTTGGTTCATCCAATACCTTCCTTTTTATTGCAATCAAGTTCACATAAATGCAGATAAATTCTAAATTAGTTCATTTCTAATAAAGAGCATGATGGACATATTTTTAAGACAGTTCTCTTTATTTACAGTTTCTGTACAATATGAATTTTGCAAAGAAAAAAAAAAACTTTAATGCATTCTTGCTGTTGACGCTACCGAGAGCAACATGTAGTTGGCTCCTTGAGACTTATGAATAGTCATGGCAAATGCTAACAGAATTGGAAATTGAATCTTTAAAAAAGGAATGTTGTTTGTTCTCTTCAATTAAAACGATTTTCAATCTTGGAATTAAAATTATTTCCCCTTGACACCTTGATGCAATAAATTCATAAACAATGACATTACGATAAAGCTCCTCAGTTATTAGTCTTGTTCTATTACATAATCTCGGAGGATTAATGTTTCTCATACATACACATGACAGGAACTTCCTTTTTATGTTCTATCATATGTTGGAGCAATCCAGACAACTCTCGTGAGTCAAGCAATTCTTGAGGTTAATACGTGGGTTCTGTTCCTACACAAACCGAGTTGTATGACAGATATTGTTTCATTCCTCCTGGAAATTATTCAATGAACCTATGATCAATTTTACTGAATGTCTCGTTAAATTAAACTTATGTAGAATATTATATGAACAATATTTGTGGGTTGGCAAATGAAGAGTAAATGTATTCAATACACTAATCAACATAATATCCACGGATTATGTCTTCGGGCAGTAATAATATCTTTATTGCCATTCTTTTCAAATCTGTCTTCACTAAATTTATCAGAATTTAGAGCATTCTTCATTTTCTTCTAGAACTGTCATATTCTTAGTTAAATAGAATTTAGTAAATTTGCACCACAAATAAGACTGATTCAAGCATTACAGATATCAGCATCAGTTTCTCTTTTGACAACTAGAAGAAGTCAATTCCTGAGATGCTGCAGCCAATGCAGTTAGTCTTAAACTCATTAATTTAGAGAGAATTAGTTTTATTTAGAACTTTCCTGTACCTTCCGATGGATCATGACCCCCATACTATCATTTTTATTAAAGTAGATACATCAAAGAAGAAAATATAGGCATTATGACAGTGCTTTTTTTGATTACAAACATAATTTTGTGCTGTTAATATTTTACTTATATTAATATGTTAATTTCTAGAACTTCTGTTAATTATAATAAATATCATTTTTTGATATATTAAATAATTATTTCATACTCTCGTTGATTCTTCATTAAATTCGCTTTCGAAATTTATTATAATTGAATCATTATACTTTAGGTCCAAAAACACTTATTCAATCTTTTGACGTCATTTATAACAGGTTTTGGAAGCTTTTGAGCCCTCCTGGCACAATCGGTAGAGCGGGCTGGACCTCCCATAGATTCCCATAGAAACTCGATTAAATTAGTTCTATTTAGACGTGTGCAAAGCATATAAACGCGTCTAAATATTTTTAAAATATTCCATAGATTAAATATTTTTTTTATTTTAAAATGTTGATGCTCTAATGGTAATCCTAAATGTATTTTGATATAACTTGAAGAAGAATAATTATCAAGAATACTCATACATCATGTTGCCTATTAGAAAACAAGAACATTCGTAAGCGTTTTCTTTACTTTAACATTATTCTAGATCCTTCACTTTTTTTTTTAATAGAAGACTGAGACACTGACTAAGTCAGCCCTCTGATACTGATTCGTAATCTCTCATTGATTCTACAGTGAGAGTTAAATTTGGCCTAACTCAAGTATATTTAGAGTAGGAATTTTTTACGAATACCTGACACTGTACAGGCTCAAGACCGATGGCTTAACTCTTTAAGGAAGAAAGTGCTTTGATGTATTCACCTTTCACGTGAATGAATCAAGGAACACAGTGGGTATTGAACCACTGACCTGCCAGTTCAGAGTCGAGCACGTTGCCACTGAGCTAACCTGGCTACTATCTTTTACTTTATTTTACATCCTTACTCTAAATATGCTTGAGTTGGGTAAAATTTGGACTCCCAAAGTAGAATCTTCAGAGAGACACAATAGTCCCTTGAGGAATCAGCGTCAGAGGTGTAGATTTACAGCCGACCCTCAATAAAAAAAACGGGTATAGTATATAATAGAATAATATGCAATTATATAATATTCTTTATAATATCTATTCCCAGGATTTTGTAGATAGAACACATAAGTATAAATCAGGACTTCATAAACGTTTAATTTATTTATGTGGCCGTGGTAGCGTTTCTAATATATCACCTGGCCTAATCGTACCTTGCTTGGCTAAATTTATCTTTATCATTTTGTCGACATTACACTTTCTACTTGCTAGACTCAGACAAATGCATAATGTCATTTTTTTGTTTATTCATTTAGGAAATATTTTTCATTAAAACATAAAAGTTTTATATTTCATACATCTGTTTCTCTAAGACGTGATTAATTAATTAATTAATTAATAAATTAATTAAGACGTCTATAAATTAAGTCCTACATTTTTTTGTAGCTGACACTACAAAAATTAACAGTTTGATAAAGAATCTCTGAGAGAAATCAAGCAGAGGCAAAAGCTATTGTTATAAGGTCTTCATGATAACGAGAAAAAATATCATCATTAGTAAACTCTATCTCTATTCCATATTGTGTTTCCATTGCAGTAAATAAACATAACGCTGTAGATAAATTATAATATCCAAATTTAACAAAATAAAACAATGAAATAATTAATTTATCGGAATTTGGAACACATTCATCGTCAAAAGATGAATTTAATATTTTTCTAATGATATTTCTGCATAAATAGACCTATATGTTAAGAAGTATTCTATAATTTTTAATTAAGAACATTAAATGAAGTTGTACTGAACATCTAGAAACAGATATCTATTTTAAACAAGCCAGACTAAAATCTGTTGTAATATTTCATCGGTTCATTGAAAATACAATTCACTCAATTTTCATGACTCAGTAAAGGTACATTTTAGAGAGGAGAAGTTTAAAATGACTTGTTAAAGAATATGTATGGATGGTTGTAACTGAGGAATATAGATCAAGTAGCTGTTTACCAGGAGACCGCCAAGATAATCCGGTTAGGCGAATGTAAAAAATCTGGTCTCTCAGTAACATGCCATAAATTTATTTTTTCTTTGTAGCGATTCATTGTTTTTTGACATATTGTGGTGGTCGTAACCGTTAATATTTATTTAAATAATAGAGGAATAATATGAGGGAGGTCAAGACTCGTCTTGCCGGTAAGAACTACTGAAAGCAATGCGAAGAACCTGCTTTGAATCTTTACAGAAAATCTATCTTTTCTAATCATATAATATATATAAATCAATGATCAAACCACAATAAGAAAATGGGAAAGATCTAGTCTTGCTTCCCCATTTTCTTATTGTGGTTTGACCAATGATTGTTATATCACGTTCATAGAACGATGGTTGAGACCGTCGATATATATATATATATATATTACATATTTCATTTCGACAGTGAACAACCATTTCATACCTCTCTCTCCTTTGCTAGTTCTTGCACTTCCAGCAATTGTGTTTATCGTCTGGACTGCACACAATGTGACCATCTACGGCTGACTTCCACGTCAATTAGCCTCCGTATGAATGTCACAGGTCATCCGTATGGTTCAAGCAAGCAGCTGCCTGTTGCACCCACGCCAATCTCCATAACTTCCCTTCAACGATTGCTCAGGGTTAACAATTATTAAGAAAACTTCAAATGATGACACCCAGACCACTCTAAGGCTTCTGAGGAAACCTTCATTTGGTTATAGGTGCAAAATTCCCTCTAAATTTAATCAGATGATTTTTTTATTTTATTTTTATTTTATTATTTTTCATTTTTTTTCTCGTTAATTTTAGTTATTTTATGTTTTTTCCTTTCCTTTCTCTTTTTTACTTTTCTCTCCTTTACTTAAATATCACTTTTAAATTTTTTAACTCACAGCCTACACTGGTTCACGTTGGTAAGGTGGCTGCTGCGTGTCATTGTATCGCGCCATTTACTCGGCCAGTGGACGCATTTACGTCTCCGTCTTCATTCTTTCTCCTTTTATTTATTTTCTTTCTTTCTACTCTGAAAGACGGCAAGACGCCGAAATAATCGAATTCGTGATGTTCGTCCTTTTCTTGTGTTCTCTATGTAACTTTAATTATATATATATATATATAATCAAACCACAATATGAAAATGAAAACAAGACTAAGATCTTTCAACCGTAACAACGGTCTTCGTCAGAGTCAAAAACCCAACTGACTTGGTTAAAACCAACCCAAACGATGGGTTGACTCTGACGAGACGCTTGTTACGGTTGAAATATCTTAATCTTTTTTCCCATTTTCATATTGTGGTTTGATAATTGATTGTTATTTCACGTTTCACGTCTTTATGTGAATCTAATATATATATATAGTTCACACAGGAAAGAGAAAAACAAATAAAACCACACACAAAAAAGACTCACAGCGATATATACATCGGGCAGAAGTAGTCTCTTTGAGTAGCTGAAGCTAACTCATATATATATATATATATACCTACTTGTGTCACGCTTGTCTGAATTCAAAATTAATATTCGTTAACCCATACGGTGGGGCAGGTCATTACTGATAATTCGAAAATATCAAATAGTTGTGGATTCAAGTTTCAGCAAATTAAAGTAATTTCATTCTTTTTAAAAATGTTACTTTAGATTTTTCCAATATAAGATTCCATGCATACATAAAGAAACAATGATTCTATACAAGATTTCTTCAGCATATTGTATTCATACAAAAAGGAAGTCATTTAAAAGTTTTGTTATCACCATTTTGCTAAACTTAAGTACGTTTAGAGTAGGGATCTTTAACGAATATCTAACATCGTACATGCTCTGCCCGGCGGCTTAACATCTTTTCCTAGGGAGGACATATCCCGATTTTATTACTTCTGGCTTGATCATGAGTCACTAGGCTATTCTGGTCCTTTAACTTTTAGTTACTGTATGTGATTTTCTTATTTTATGTTGTAAACTCAGCTAAAATGTTTTTCTCGCATCTATCATTTTTATGCTCACTTAATATTTAAAAATATGCTTATTCTTTGAACTCGTTTGAAATGGCAACAGCTTCATGTGTTATAATAAAAAATTTCATTAAAAAGAACTGTCAATTTCCCAAAAAGGTAGTCTAACTACATTTAAATATTGAAATTTCTTGAATCTCAATTTAATCTAATACGAATGCAAATTATACAAACATATTGGGCGAAAAATAAAGCACTACGTAGATTGCTACAATATTATGATAAAAAATACACTACCATAAAATATTATTGTACCTCTTAAAATAAAATTGTACATTATTATAAAGTATAATACTGTTCGGCAATCGAATAATATGTGAATCTTTAAATTTAGATATTTATATCTATACATAAATTTAATTTTATGTTGGTACTTTCTTGAATACTGGTATTTTTTAACATAATTTCTCTGATTATCAACTTTATTGGCTCCCATTGGAGCACAGACCCACTGTCATGGCTGCTGTAAAGCTGTGTTCCAGGACAATGCTTTATTTCCTTTCAGGATTTCTATACAAGTATGAGTGACCTTTACTATGTGTCACATTTCCTGTTTTCCTTTTCTATTTTTTTTTTGCCAAGTAAACTCTTTATTCATTGTCAAGGTTGACGTAGTTTGGTATTCATTGTAATACTACTGAATGGCCCACTGGAGATAAGTTGGTCAATTTTTGTCGTCATGTAGAAGTAAATATAATATATATACAATGGGCTTGAAGGATGTGCAGGTTGTGAATATACTAAACGTACCGTTTTTGAAAAACTTGTAATCAACTTAATCGTTTTGACTACCGCATCTGCTACTAGTATTTTGCTTCTGATGTTAGGTTAGGTTTCAGTAGCCGTCCCATGAGAAAACATGCCTTTGTAATCCCACACAATGAACATTCTATTTTGGGAATCCTAAAGTTTGCCTACCTCAAGTGTATTTAGAGTTCCGATCTTTAAAGCGTGCCTGGTATTGTACCGAGGTGGAGAGTTTAAGGTACTCAATTTTTTTTTAACCTCCAGCGTGAATAAATCGAGGGCCAGAGTGAATATTTAACCCCGGATCTATCAGTTGAGATCTGAGCCCATAAGCCACTGGGATACCTTGGCCTCTTTGCTGTTGAAGTTACTGGTAGAAATAAAATAAAGTAAAAGTCCTAGTGAAGAGATATCCTTAGATGAACTGGTATCCTGCTTTTCTAGTTCCTTGCGTTTTATAGCGATGTTAAGAAGCTGGTAACTAGTGAACTAGCTTGTGTGAAAGTGCCAAACAGATGAATTTCCTATGTGTATGTTGTACAACCTGGTCCATTCTTCCTCTCTAAGCAAAGGCTGGTATTGAGTCTCCGATTACTAGCAACATTAAAACACCACCAAGAGCTAGCTCTAGTGTATTTATTACCATAAATCATATCATAGCGCATTTCCTTTACTTTTCCTTTTCTTCTAAGAAGATGAAACTCTGTTACTGCATTGTTATACAAGATTACACACAGAAAAAAAAACTCCAGAACGACTCTTAGAAAGTTTTAAATTGCTGAAAAATTAAAACTGGATGCTTGAAGAATAAGAAGAATATTTCTTAAAAATTAAAAGATTTTAAAATCAAATTCACAGCAAAAAGAGAAGACATAATATTATATCAAAAAACATTAGTACTTATGCATATATATATTATATATATATGCATCTTGTTATTACCACAGAGGTTAGTAAACATTATATTATTGTAATTGTCATCCTTTATCAACATTAACGGTTCACGATCGATGTTTATAATCATATGAGTTCATATACAACAACAATTCACGAGATACGACACATTTTTAAAATAATATGAGCATCTATAACGACGATTTACGAGTTACGATGGATTTGTATAACCACATGAGGGTGTCTACAACAACAATTTACAAGGTACTGCGAATTTTTATAATATTATGAGCGTTTACAACAAAAACTCACGAGTAATTACGGATTACTCCGTAATTTGATAATATGGGCATCTACAAAGAAGGATCACAACGTAGGACACTTTTTTGAATATCAGATCGCTGACAAATACGTTTTACGTACTATAATGGATTTTTTTGATAATATGATGGCGTCTAAAACAACGATTCACGAGGTATGACTGATTTTTATTATAATATGAGACTATCTACAAGAATGATTTATGAGATATAAATATAATAATATGAAAACATCTACAACAACCATTTATGAGATATGACCGATTTTTATGGGCGTCTACAACAATTCATAAGTTATTTTTTTTTTAAATAATATAACTATTTAAATAATCTTTATCGCTGACAAAGACGGTTTACGTGGTATGATGGATTTTTATGATAATATGGTGGCGTCTAGAACAACGATTCAAGAGTAATTGTGATTTTTTTTATAATATGAACATCTGCAACAAGGATTCACGACGTAGGACGATTTTTTTTCAATATTAGATCGCTGACAACCTGTTTTGATTTATTACCATACACCAAAGATTTCCGACCATAATATGGAAAGATCGCTGACAACCACAGTTCATATGGTATGAGGGATTTTTATTATAATATAGCTCTATAAATATAGAATAATACAAGTTAAATACTTGAAACGTTTTCCAAGATCTCTTTATTTTCTTGGGTGGTTGCTTTGAAGAACGCCATTGGCCAGCCTTGCTCAATGCTGAGTCGGCTGTGAAGTCAAACACATAGTGGACACAAGAGGCAGAGAAGTGTTGCTGAATCTGATTGCCGATTTCCTTGTTAGTCGGCTCAGCTTGAAGGATGTTGCCGAATCACCCACCTCTCACTCTCTCTCTCTCTGCTACACTTTTATCGAGCATTGTCTCCAGACTCTAATCAGAGACGCTAAAAATAGATCGTCCTTACAACTCCACCCCACCTCTCAAAGCCATTCTCTTAGTACTTTTAGTAGCCAATTCACAGTCAGACTCCTTAAACAATAGTTCAGTCTAAATCTATTACAATCGCTACAGTAATATCACTCAGAATCTATATAAACTTTTTAATTATTTGTAATTAATTTATGCATATATATGTAATTGCGTTAAATTTCATCTATTAGAACGTAATCTATATTACTAATAATAATAATAAAAAAAATAATATATTCATATATAATACGAGTATAATACATTAGTTATATAAGCATAAAGATAAAAAAAATGCGTAAAAGCCTTATAATCTGACCTTACATTTTAATAAAGAGTTTCAAATAATGAACAGTGTTCACCGTTTCATATACCAAATTAACCATAATTATGAAAAATAAGTCGACAAATAAGGTTTAATAGTTCATTAATATATCAACCGTTCAACAGAATAGGTCTATTGTGTAAACGAGATTAGGTCAATATTCTACGTTCAAAATCAAAGTCTCAAAGCCGAGGTCTTAGTTTTATTTTAAAACCTTTTTCTTAAGCAGAAGTAGGAATTTTCTAATTTCTTAAATTCTTACTTTTACCTCAAAAAAAAAAAATAAATAAATAAAATAAAACTGAAACGTGGGCAACGAGAGTTTGACCTTGAACCCAGAAAATTAACCGAATCCCGATTACATAATAGAGCTATAGATGTAAAGTATTTCCTACTCACTTTTACACCTACTTTTATTTCCTTCATCAGCCTTTTCACATTGTATAGTCTTTTATATATATATATATATATATATATAAGTGCATTATAACCTACACCAATACCTCGCTTTGCGTCGTTTTGTATTGCTTTTTTTCGAAGTTGCATCACTGCTTAATTAGTACTAATTTTTACTGTGCGACGTTAGATTATCGAGCTTTCGTTGTTTTGGGTTCGACTCTTTAATTTTTCTTATTTAAATTTTCTTTTGTTTCTAATTGCGCCATGCCATCAAAACTCTTAGATTCCCTTTCTAACTAAAAATCAACGCAATTTTAATACAGATTTATTTTTACTTTATTTTTAATTTGTTTTACTAACTTTAGAGTTCAGTTTTAATTATGTAGTGTGTTGTGCATTCTGTAATTTTGTCAATTAGTTGTTGCGCTTTTTTTAAAAGAGCATAATAATTTTTTATAGATTTTTACGGATTGTTTCTGGTTAGAAAAAGCTGTTTAGCAAACATTGAACCAACTTTTTGTGAAAGAAAGCCGAATTACGTCAACAGCTACTATAGGATCATCAGACAATAATTAATTTTATTTTTTTTTTTCATAAATTAATTATATAGTTTATTTTGTTTTAATTGAATTCGTTATTTTTTTCTGTTTTTGTATGCATGTAATACAATTTTATGTTATTTTTATTTTTAAATGTTTACTTTGTTCAATTCTCTTTTTAAAAAGTAGTATTTTTGTAACCCTGGAACCTATCTTTGATCTTTACATCGTTTGCTATAGAAAATCTTAATTCACTTTACGTCGTTTCAATTTGCAACGTGTTTTTTTTTTGGAACCTAACCCCGACGCAAAGTGAGGAATTGGTGTACTTGTATCCTAATGAAACATGTCACTTGCCCTGCTCATATTTCAATTCATTCTTGGATGAAGAAACAGTTCACAACATCGAATCTGTTAGAAACCTGTCAATGGGGTTCACTTTAATAAAATAGGTTGGAAGAAAGAGCTACTATTTACTTACACTTTATATATATATATATATATATATATAATAACAATATCTCACAATAAACAAGTAAAAATCAACCCTTAAACTACAATAAGAAATGAGAAAAAAGACTAAAATCTTCTTCAGAGTCAAATTTCAAATCAGTAAAGAATTGACTCTGACAAAAACTGCTTGTTACGCTTGAAAGATCTTAGTCTTTTTTCTCATTTCTTATTGTGATTTGTACTTTATGTATATATAATATATATATATATATATATATATATATATATATATATAATATGACTACAATAAATAGGGTTCGGTCAGTCTTCTAGGTTCAAATCAAACACTAAATGCTGGTCTTTCCATTTAGTTAAAATTCTTTTTATCACAGACACTGACACAACTCACTTTTATATTTTGATATTCACCGTTATCAGGCGGTGAAGTATTCTGCTGAGAAACAGGGTGGTAATCCTACCTAACTAATATATATATATATATATATATATATATATCCACTTAAAATTCGAAAAAACCAAGAAAGCCGGTTGTGTTTCCGGCGTGCTTGGTCGCCCATTCTCTCTTTTCTCCTGAAGACGGATCATCCGAAAATTTGATTTTGTAAGTGTGTCCCTTTCTCTGTGTGTTGCTTTTCTTCGTTTGTGAACTGAGATATATATATATACTTCGAATAAAATGAAAGGTCCGTGTGGTACTAAATAAATATTGGAGGGATTTCTATTTCTCCTCTCCTCCGCTGGGGGGCAGCATTGCGGTGGTTCCACGAGTAACTCTGGAGACCAGTAGCAGTTTGCTTCTCAACGCGAGTACTTCGCACTTCTTCCCGATGACGACGGATGTCGAAATATCTAAGTGAGTTCTGTAGTGTCTTTCTGTGTTCTTTTCTCTGCGTTAAAGTGTATATATATATATATATATATATATATATACGCTAAAATGATTTCACATAATCACATGAAATAACAATCAATGATCAAATCAATGATAAAATTATATATATATATAAGTTGGCTGGTTGTACTCGAGTAGTGTACTTCTACCATATGACGACGGATATTGAAATATTAAAACCTCGTCTGTCTTTTAAATATTATATATATATATATATATTATATATATAAATTTATTATAAATAACAATATAAAATGTATCAGTTATGTATATGGTATATATAAGCTTATATATGTTATATGAATATATAAGTTGGCACCATAAATAGAAATAATAATAATAAAAATGCATAAGAAGTACATAATAAGTAAAGTATACACAAAAAAGATATTGCTTAAACAAAAAGCATTATAAATATTAATGCCATAAATGAATAATAAATAATCTTCAAGGATAAAGATTAAGCCCTGGAGGTAATTTGGTACTAAAGACGCAAATATGTGCATCTCCTTAATCTCTTAAGGCAACACGATTGTTACAGTCGGGATGAATCAGATTCTACCTGGGCCAGACCAGTGGGGAATCACTGCAGGTAAAGCACGCCTGTCTTTCAACGGAGAGGGGAAGTCCTGTTTTGAAAATTAGCTTGTTAAAAGTTTCGGCCGGAATAAACATAACATAAGCTCTCAGAAATTTGATACATGCAATCTGACCATCAAGTATTTGGTTTTTTAGTATGTCATTTTTAACTAAGACGGTTGAAAAGTCTTCGTCTTCTTTCTCATCTCCTTATTGTGGTTTGGACGTTGATATATATATTCGTTGGAAATACGATCCAAAACGGACAAATATAGTTCAATATAGACAAAGAAACATAGAAAAATCAAAAGAACACACTTACAGTCTCTATTTTTTGGTTTGAACCGTCTTCAGGGTCTCCAACCATCTCTGAACCAGTGCGCTTGGTTTCCCTCTCGTATATCTCCTGAAGACGGTTCAAACCGAAAATTAGAGACTGTAAGTGTGTTCTTTTGATTTCTCTATTTCTTTGTCCATATTGAACTATATATATATATATATATAAATTCTTTTTCTTTTGAGGATTGTTATATTCACATATTACAAATTTGTTAAAATGTTTAGACCAGAAGATGGCCTATGACGATCGAAAGCTTGTCTGTATTAAGATGTGAGTATTTCATTAAAGAGTCGTTTTATACAAGCTTCCTTAATAGTTTTGCTTGTCACGTTGACATATCTCTGGTCCATTATATATGGAAATTACCTCCAGTACATCAAATGATAGTAAGAAAAATCGAGGCTATCAGCAGAAAGGTCGTAAATGCAGAAGCTGCTGCACATTTAATTCCATTTGTTTACAAGAAGATCTGCTACCCACTTATACTTATATATATATATATATATAATTATTGTAAAACATTCCAAAATAAATTCATGAGTTGTATTTAGCTCCTTTTTGGATGTGTATAGTCAGTGGTATTACTTGCTTCTAAGTTGACAATTCCTTTTCAGAATATGTTATATAGAAAAACGCAAAATAAACATTTATCAGAGTACAGTGTTTTAATATTGTAAAAAACCTTTAAAAAACCATGGGTTCTAGCCAGAATTGCAAAATAATATTCAATAACCTAACTTTCAACACTCCTATTTTTATTTATGTAAAAAAAAATGAAGAATTTTAATTATTTATGATAGTTTTTAGGAATATAAATTGAAAACCTAAAAGAGTTTTTCAAAATTAATGACATTGAAATTTACTCAGGAAAACTGAACGATAAATGGAATAATTCTAATTAAATTATTGTATTGTAACCTAGGTTATATAATTGACAATCCTTTATAAGTATTGTTAACTGTAAAAGAGAATAGTAAAGCAAGGAATGAGGCGTGTGGCACAGAAATGGATGTCACGTATTCGGCTTTAGGAGGGGGTGAACTACTTGGTGCTGATTAGTAGTCGGGAAACATCCATCAGAGAAAAATCTGGCATCGCAGTCTCGTCTTACTGCCGAGGACCATACGGAATGACCATTTCTTATATTTCAACTCCTACATACCGTCTTTTTCCGAAAATAAGACATCCCCCGAAAATAAGTCCTAGCGTGATTTTTGCGACGTTTTGGACTATAATCCCTCACCTGAAAATAGGGCCTAGTTAAGATAATGTGAAAAATATAGTTCGTTAAAAAATTGCTGTTGAATGTAGTAGGTATCTCTAGCTGTCGTAATATTTCAGAGAATTCTTTGGAAAAAAATATTTCAAGAAATTCCTTGTTTACCTCTAAAGTTTGTTTTAAGGAGGCTTCTTAAACAAGAAGTATTAATTTAACCACAGCTATATTGCAAGACATGAGAGTTTCAGACATATGTGCAAGAAATAGATTTGGAAGAAAATCAAAACGGAATTCAACATTTTGATAATTTATGACGATGTTCCAGAAGATGACATGATTGTAATGGAATAAATTTAAATTTCTGAATAAAAATAAATATTTAACAAAATATGTAAATCTACTTAGAGTACTAAAAAACCCTCCTCCGAGAATAAGCCCCAGTACGTATTTTGATCTAAAAATAAAGTAAGACAGTGTCTTATTTTCGGAAAAAGACGGTATATAGTCTTAGTATACTTTTAATGTTTTAGGGAAGTAAATATGGTTCATATATTACTTTGAAAATCAGTTAAACTATGAGTTACTTATTTTACTGGGCTGAATCTGCAAGATTCCAAAAATAAGTTTGCTGAAATAGGAAGTTGTAATGAGTACCTTATTTTCCAAAGGATTGAGGACATTACTTCCTCCGTGAGAGTTTGCGTGCACAAGATAGTCTTTTTTTTAACTTAAGAAAACAAAATTGGTATGGAGACGCTAAACGCTTTCACCTAAAACATTAAAAATAAAAAAAAACTGCTCCAGCAATTAAACTAAATGCCTTAATCACCTACAAACTGATGACCAATTACTAATTGGGATGATAACAACCTGCACTAAAAAGTTTGACTCTAAAGCATTATAAACTCGTGAAAATGAATTAAATATTAAGGTTTACTCCGAACTAACAATTCTTAGAACACTGAAAAAACTGTCCTTCTTTCTCACCAGGAGCGTTAGTAGAGAGATAGAAAGAAGGGTATTTTTTAAAAAAGTATTTACATTATTTCTGTTTACAGTTAAATTAATATAGATCAAACGCAACATTTAAATTTGACTGTTTTTACCTTAATTATTGTAACTTATTAAAGCTTTTTAAAAAGTTGATTTATTCCCATTCCAGAACAGGTCATCATCGTTAATTAGGACCAACAGAGGCGGCTTAAGTGGAAAACGACTTAAGTCAAATCAGTTGATTTCTAGACTAGCCTAGGATAAACAGACAATAACTTTTCCTAGTTCTGTACAATGCTTTATTCACGAATAAGAAGAATTTATTGTATGCTTACAAACAGAAAAGTTTATGAATTGCCTAGAATTCTATAAGCTTTTCTAGTGTCCTTATGGCTCCAATATTTGCAACAGACTAATATAAAGTTTAATACGTGACGTAAACTTTAATTTTTTTTTTATTTTACCATGTATTTTTTTTAATGCAGTCACATAGACGATATCAAAACGACTTAGGTCGAAGTATTTGTGTGTTGAAACCTGATTAAAAAATATTAAATAATGCCTTCTATTCTAACGCTCCTTTCCAAAAACCTATACATTTTTTAAACTAATCTGCTTTTTTTGTTAACTGACTTTCTGCTTATACAGATATCTTTTGAATTGTTTCCTGTGGATAAAAATTATGTGAACAACAAAAATGATATAGTGAACTGAGTTCATCAACTGATCACCTGACCTCTAGAGTTATTGCATTCCCTGAGATTAATTATAACAGGTAACTATTCTACAAAAACTGCTTTACACAGCGTATTCTTTGTTTTGATAGGATTGGTTCAACTTAATATAAACTTTTTTTTAGGCGCATATTTTCCTATTTCAACGCTTATTTTGATGATATGTTAGCATATGATGGGTCAAATAAGACGGAGTTGTGGAAGGTTCTTGTTATTACAGAAATATCACCAGTTACTGCTAACTGCAGGGGCGAGTTAGAAGGTTGGTGAAAATTAAACAGGTTTTCTCAGTGCAATCATTGCCTCGCTATGTCAGCAATTACAGCAATTTGGAGAAAGTTTCCCTACTCCTAATAGCTTCGCATTCAAATAGAGGATACTTTTTCAATCCATCGCTTCGTCCAAAAATTACAAGGTACAATTTAATAAATTGTTATCTAATTGAAACTTTCAGACTACTGATTGTCGCAAACGAGAAATCCAAGTCAATAAAATCCACTAACAAATTCATCTGAGGAAATATCTTTACAAAGTCAAAGTGAACCAATATAGCCTATCAAAAAAAGTCGTATTATTTATTTATTAATTTTCATTTAAAACATGCAAACGGTTAAAATTCAAACATACAAACATTTCAAAGACAATTTTTTTTCAAAAAAAATAAACACGAACAGCTTTACAAATTAAGTGATATTGAAAAATTTCAAAAAAATACCTCTCCACAAAAAAACTTTTGAAATCCCCCAATATGAGTAAATACCACACTATAGCAGATTGCGCTAGTAATGAAAAATATGATAAAAAAACACTATCAAAATCAGAAAGATATAACAAAAAAGATCAAAACCCTTTCAAGTTTTACTTCATTTTCAAGAAAAACTCTTATAGTCTTTGTTTGATATTACATTTTAAACTTTTCATATCTCCATCAAATATAAAGTGATTTGGTTCTACGTAAAAAAATTCTCAAAAATGAAAAAAACTTTTGAACCATTTAAACACGTTTAAGGTCTTTCTTTGAGAATTGTTTGGAGTAAACCTTGACAGAGTAAAATAGTGCATTATATTTTTGCTATAACAAATGATTGGCATCAATCAAATAAGGATGATAAAATAAAATATAAAAGCATAAAAAATCAGCCTACATAAAAGATAAATTCAATTATTAGCTAGCTTTTATTTATTATCCTTAAGAAATAAACAAACAACAGTACATTAGCCTTTTTTAAAAAAATATCGAATTTTAGAATAAGTAAGTTGTTTTTTATTTAATAAAAATTCCTTAATATTTTTAATATATTAAAATAAATGAAATAAATATTTTTAATATTAAAAATTATTTATTAAATAACTTTATAAGTTGTTCAGTAATGAAGTATTTAGTTCATTTTTATCAACCCGAAATGAGTTACAATTTTTTGATAGTGAAACACCTGTTAGGTTGTTACTTACCAAACTCAAATTATATAAGAACTATATTTTTTTACAATTAGTTTTTTTTTTAAAAAAATTGAAATTAAAAACTTTTTTTACTTAAAATTGAATTTTTTTTTGGAAATTCTCTCGTTTCTAACAACAACTACAGTTTTCTTTAGTAATAAGCAGCTCATCAGGAACTACTAGTAGCTATAATTCTTTAGAGCTAAAGTAAAATATTTATAAAAGCTGGTGTTGAAATACAGTTTTTGGGTCAATGGAAAATATGTTTGATGTTTTGAAACGTAAGATAACAAGCAGCTAGTTATGATGCGGGAGATGAACTGACTTCAATATATAAAAATTAAAAAACTACTTCTTTAAAATATTAATATTATAATGGAAATATAAATGTATATAGAGGATCAGGTTAGCTCAATGGTTAAAGTACTCGCCTCTGGACTGATAGTCTAGGGTACGATCCCCACCTGGTCCCTGATTTATTCACGGGGGAGGTGAATAAATCTGAGTACATCGTCCATCGGAGAGGACCTTTAGCCGTCGGTCCTGAGCCTGTACGATGCCAGGTACTCGTTAAAGATCCCTACTCGAAATGCTCTTGAATTAACCGTCTTCAGGAGAGATAAGAAAGGGAAACCAAGTGCACTGGTACAGAGACGGTTGGAGACGCCGTCTCCAACGGTTGGTTGGGTCTCCAACCGTCTCTGTACCAGTGCGCTTGGTTTCCCTTTCTTATCTCTCCTGAAGACGGTTCAACCGAAAATTAGAGACTGTAAGTGTGTGTTTTTTAATTTCTCTACGTTTCTTTATGTACATTGAACTGTATTTGTCCATTTCAGATCGTATTTTGATCAAAAAAGTACATATATATATATATAATATTATATTTTTTCATTTTTATTTATTGCATTATTAATTATTAACATCAAACATGATTTTATATATTATACATACATTATTATTAACATTATGTTATTTTTAATTATAATTAATTGTGTTATGTTATATATTATTTATTTTATTAAAAATTCATTTTATTTTTATGTATATTATTCATAATTAATTGTTATTTATATAAATATTATAAATGATTATTGTTTCTTTAGAGATGAAAATATTATAAAATCCTTATGCAATTTCGGTGCCTACAGTATACATTTATTTAATGAGTAATGTTGTATCAAGAATTGTGAAATAATAATAATTTTATGGACTACTGAAATATTTTGTATCAGAAGTGATTCAAGCTAAAAAACTGTTACTCCAGATGCTAACAGTGTTTATTGATACAAGTGGTAAGAAGTTCCGTGCAACAAACGATCATCCAATGAACATGCATGAAAGCAATTGCACGATAAATATAATAATTTCAATATATAAAAATGCAGCTTTGAAATTTATATAAATAATAACAATTTTTTATAATTACTAAGTGAAATTGTTATATATAATATTAGTTGTATCTATAATTTTTATTCCATTATGTAAAATAGATTTGTTCAAAACTTCGTATGTTGATAAAAAGACAACGGTAAGACAGGTAATTTGCGACTGGAAGAGATAACGAAAATGCTGTCAGGAAAAAACCAGGCAAATATACTGACAAACTGCTAACTATTGAGTAGTAAGTGCGAAAAATATTTTCTGACAAATTATTTATTAGTAAAACTAGGTTTCAGTTAATCAATGGATAAGTTTAAAATATACACATTTTTTAAAATATTGAATTATTCAAAAAGTTTATATTAAGGAAACAGAAACAATTATTTATATTTTAAATTTAGCGTTTCTGATTTTTTTAAATAGTTTATTAACAAAAGTGATTATTAACTCTATTTAGTGATACAAATAAAAAAAATTGGTCAAAACAGGTTATGAGGGTCTGGTGTTCTGTAGTAATCAAACTCAAAGTGTCTCAGCCAGACACTTCGAGTTTATAGAACAAGTCAGCCAGGACAATTCGTCAATCATTTCTGATGTAATACTGTTTTTTATTATTATTAAAAGTCTAGAATGATAATAATAATTGCTAACTATAAGAAAAATATTGTTTTTTTTTGTCATATTTGTTTTTTGGGAATAATTTCCCATTGATTCAACATTGGAAGTCCTAAGTTTAGCCTAGGTTAGGTTAGGCTAGGTTGCAGTCCCTAACACGTAGGCCGAGCATTGGCTCTTTGTGATACCACACAATGAAGATTGATTCTACAGTGGGAGTCCTAAATTTTGCCTAACTCAATTGTATTCAGAGTTGGGATCTTTAACGAGTACCTGACATCGTACAGGCTGGGGACTGACGGTTTAACGTCCTTCTCCGAGGGACGACATGCTCAGATTTATTCACCTCCCACGTGAATAAATCAAGGGACAGGTGGTGATCGAACCCCGGTCCTATCAGTTCATCAAATATAATCTCTCTTATTCAAATGAGATGTGATCTGGTCACTTGCAGTAAAAACGGACACACAAACCGACAGACAAACAGATACACACATATTTTTCATAAATATTGATTAATGAATCACTTAGTAAAGCATCTGACATTATATTTTTTTAAGATAATTATTTATACTTCGAACCTTAATTGATGCTGTACATCTAAAATATTCAAGATAGTTTAATTTCTACTGGTATTTATTTCTGAAAGAAAAGTTGGGGAAGCGATGATTTCCAAAGCATTTTTCATTAATTTTTGTAAGATGATTTGATGATGTTTCATTCGATTAGACTTTAAAAAAAATAACAGAAATGATACAATTGAAAACTACCTGGTGATTACTCATATCATTACTGATTCTTTTTTAATTTCCTGATACAATATAAATATGAAAAATAACATCTCATCTGTCAGTATGAATTATATTTGTTTTAATTGTTTGCTTTTACTTTAACAAACATAAATTCACTTAATTTTGTTTAACAAATTTCAAATGCCAGTATTTATAGAACAAAACAACTTAGTTTTTTAACAATAATGCAATTCATAATGGGAAGGTCTAAAATAAACAAATTACATGGGAACAGAATTTGGCCAAATAATTAAAAAGTGGTCGAAAATTAATAACAGTGATTAAAAATTATTATCAAATAGTGTTTTTTCACCTTTTTAAACTTTTGTTAAACTAAGACTCCTTGAGATTGTAGTTGCTACACTCATGCAAGGAACCACAGCTCTAAATAAATTCTGTAAAGGAAAATTTAGGACCCTCAATGTTGAACCAAGCCGGTTGTTTGGCATTTACGGTGACCTGATTGTCAGGTCAATGACCTTTTCACTCTGATTCTACATATAAATAACATATTCTAATACCTATCAAAAACCAATAACTACTGATAAATCATTTTATGTAACAACTAACATAAATTGAAATGTTTTCATATTTTATATAACTCAAATAAACTTTTATAGAACACTCTCAAACCTGAAGTCTTAGTTTAATTAACTGAACTTAGCTCAACAGATCAGAAAAAAAAATATGAAATCATAAATGATCAATAAATAACTTCAAGGGAAGAAATAGAGTGGTACATTTATAATAATATAAGTATCATGAAGTTATATATGAATAGTTTAACTTACTCGTACAAAAGAATAAAGTTTTGAAAATAAAAATATTAACCAAAAAAGAAGACTAAGCATATGAAGCTTAAGTACAAGTAATAAAACCGGGGCACGACAGAACAACGTCTAAAATTAGTAGCTCTAAACATTTAAAGAGTGGGGGGGGGGGGGGGGACAACTTTAGAAGTATCCAGAAACAGTTCTGAGAGGAGATGGAAAAAACTAATATCAGTGCATAATTTTAGATTGAAAAAGACAGTACATAAGAAAAGAGAACACTTACTGGATCAATATTTCTAACCGAACTTCGTCACCAGGAAGAGAGTAAATAACAATTTTTAAATCGTCAAATCACACCCATTTTTACCAATTAAACCAATTGAATATTAAAGATGATTATTTTTAAAAATATTCAGTTAAAAACTTTTAAACTTAAGCCTGGTACAAATGGACATTAGTGACCCGCGAGCTAGTACTAGAAAAAATATGAAGAAAATTTAACCCACGTATCAAAAAGGTTTCACCATCCCCGAACTATAACATCAAATTGGTTAATTTGTCCCTGTTACAAAATCATAACAAAGTAAATGAAAATAGCAGCTACTTCAACTAGACATAGAGAATAATATTATCTGATTATTTACATGGGAATCGATTTACAAGTCATAAAGGCAGGAATAGAACAACCTTCTCTTTCAATTCCTCATTTAGATGAACCTTTCTCTGGGTATTACAGACTTAAGGAGATTAAGACATCTGTTTAAAATGCAGGTAGTTAAATCACCTAAGCAGATTCAAGGATTAACTTAGAAAGTCTTTGCTCAGCTTGAATAGATCCCAAATGTTTTCAAATCCTGTTTTCTAATTGATTATTTATGCTTGACTTAGGTTTTTATATCAGAAAGACATTTGTTACTCTCATTCCGTCATCATCTACTTCTTCTTTTAACTAGTTTTGTATTCGATGGTAGTATTTTTCATCTGCATTTCATGTTCTATAAAAGTTACATATGTTTGCTTCTTCAAATCAGAAAGTACTTCTAATTAATCCCAATATCAATTATTAATGTGTTTCTGAAGATGCATTTTAATCTCCTTAATTTATTAACATCTTATAGACTACTCATATATAAAAAGATTTCACATAAACACGTGAAATAACAATCAATGATCAAACCACAATAAGAAATGGGAAAACAAGATTAAGATCTTTCAACCGTAACAAGCAGTATTCGTCAGAGTCAAAAAACCAACTGAAACACTGGATTCAGAAACACCCCTCACCAGATGCTTTCCGCATCCAGCACTTCAGTTGGGCCCCCGACTCAACAATTCAGTTCGATGCGGAAAGCATCTGGTGAGGGGTGTTTCTGCATCCAGTGTTTCAGTTGGTTTTTTGACTCTGACGAAGACTGCTTGCTACGGTTGAAAGATCTTAGTCTTGTTTTCCCATTTCTTATTGTGGTTTGATCAATGACTACTCATATATGTGGAAAATTTGAAACACAAAATCATTGGGTTCTTACCTTGAATATTATGAATGATTATAATGGATTTGTTTTTTTGATTGTACTGTGTGAATGGAAAAACGACAGCATTATTCATGAAGGTTAAGAACTAGTTAGGTGTCTTCATTGCCCAATTACATTTCAACATCTCATCATATATTTCAAAACCTCGCAAATTATTCTTCGTTCCATATCATACAAATACATATCTGCTTAATTTCCATTTCTCTTGCAATGACCAAATGTAAATGTCTGTATAGGAGTATTGATTTTTTATTTGTGATATAAAAAAATAAAAAAATAGTAATAAAACATTTAGTACAGTTATCTACCATTATGTCACGGTTTGTTTAATGGCCATTAATTCAATTTTGTTCCATTTAATTACTATTATGGATAGTTGGTGTTTATTAGTATAGTATTTATTAATTACATACTATATTTATCCTGAGTAAAAAAAAGGCCTAGTAAAAGGAACTTATTTACCTTTATAAATAAGTAAATGAACTCAAATACTTAATGAAACATAAATGATAAACAGATACTGGGATTTACATTCAATATTTCGATCTTTTTAACAGTCGTCCTCAGGAAAGGATGTTGAGCGGTGGGAAAACGCCAACTGAACAGCTTCACAGAATATGTGTAGGTTGTCCACAACAAAAACGAAAAAAGTAATAGAAATTGAAATAGTTGAAGAAGACTAATAGTGGGGATAATAATTAATAAATAATAAGTAAATAATATTATTAATATATAATAAATAAATGAATCTATACCACGAAATAAATAAAACGGTTCCATGAACTGAATGAACTAAACACATAAAAGAGATTACATTTACTACTACCTACTAATTATATTTCGACTACCTCGTCATCAGGTAGAAAGATGTGAGTTGCTCCGAAGTCAGTTGACGACTAAAGTGATATCTGATTGAAGGGGACACAATCATTGTTGCCAACTTACACAGAGATAGGATACAAATAAATACGATTAATAATAGCAAAAATAATTAAATATAAAAAATAAAGAAACAAATCTTCAAAATAAGAAAAATATTAAAAATTAATAAACAAACTACTAATAATGAAAATAAATTAATAAAAGAATAAATAAATAAAAATAACGAATAATTAAAGATTGAGGATATGTTCATACTACTCTATTCCTTTCAAAAACCTCCTGTACTTCTTGTAACTTTTGATCGATTTGACTGCACCCAATGTAACGCTTTTTATGAGGAGTTAGATTCCACCAAGCTAAGGTTGCGTATGAATAACCACAGGTCTTCTTTGATAAGCACACTGACCTTCCCGTTGCTACTCATGCCAGTTCTCACGGACTCAGTTTCAATGACTGTTTCCGTGTATTGGTTCTTTGGAGGATTTCTGATTTCAATGTCTAATATCACTTTGAAAGCTTCAGAAGAAACACTTATTTGTCACCTAGGAGTTAGATCTGCTTCTCAAGTTAACATCAATCGTTATTTATTCTTCGCTAGTATTTATATCATCTTTTTTAGTTATTCATGTTTCATTTATAGTTCATTTTTAATACTTTTCTTATTTTAATTTTTTTTTCTTTTTTTTTCTAATTCTTTATTTTTATAATTATTTATTGGTTTATTCATACATGTCTCTCACTCTACCGTAAGTTGGCTACACTGATTGAGTGTCTCTTCAATGAGACTGGCTTTAGTGCTCACAATTCTTCAGAGCGACTCACATTATTCTACCTGTTAACGACAGTCAAAATATAGTAGTGTGTTTTGAATGTTCCTTCTGTGAATTTAATTTATATATTCAAACATAATGAACCAGTATTTTTCAACAAGTATGTCATAAAGTACAGACAGATTGCAAATTATTTACAGTTCAGGAGTAGCAGAACTGTTTAATAAATATCTTAAGTTTGAATTACTTAAGCAAAATTCTATACTGGGGTTAAAACTATTGTTCAAAGTCTTCACACAAAAGAACTTTTTTATTTAAATTGCACGTTTCAAACACTTCGTGTTAATCATACTTCCTATAGACCCAGTAGATGACAGTCATCTGTCAAAATAGGACTTTCCACTGTCCACCACTACTTCTATAGGAAGTATACCTGATGATGAACACGAAGTTTTTGAAACGTGCAGTTTAAATAAAAAACTTCTTTTGTATGGGGACTTTAAACTATTGTTTTACCTTAGTATGAGTAAATACCACACAATTACGTATTGTACAACTAATGAGTTAAAGAAAATCATATTAAACACATAGGAGGAAAAGATTAAAGTCATGGGAATCATAAAATAAAGGAACTTTGTTTCCTTAACCCAAAGCAACTACTTAAACACAACTTGACGTATAAACACTGCTTTTTTTAAAAAAAAAAAAAAAAAAAAAAGCAAAGTTGGAATGACACATGAAAAAGGTCGCAAAGTTATTCAAATAGGTTAGGTTGTAATGGCAGTGTCATAAGGAACACACAAGCCGAACTTGACTCTTTGTGATACCACACAACGGAGATTCTACATTGGAAGTCCTAATTTTTTCCCACCTAAAATGTATTTAGAGTAGAGAACTTTAACAAGTACCTGACATCATATAAACTCGGGACCAAGAGCATAACATCCTCTCCGAGGGACGACCTGTTCAGATTTTTTTGCTTACAAATCGAGGATCAAAATAGGTATTTGAACTACAGACCTACAAGTCCAGAAGGCGGCACGTGGACACTAGGCTAATCTGACCCCAAATTCTTTAATAATTACCATATTTTTTTTCTTACAATATAAGAATGAATTGTAATATTTTACGAATTTAATTACATTATATGAGAGAGGAAATTTCTAAATAGTCAATTTGATAAACTCAATAACTAAGCTATAGTTTAACGTATAATTTTACCCAATGACCACGACTCTTTCAAATTATAACGGAATATTGTTGATTATAAGTATCTTATTAATGTTTCTCTCTTCTTTTAATTATATAATAATTCAATCTTATATTGCATTTTTTTTCCTTTGCTATAATCATTTCACAAGAACATGCTGCTGAGAAGAGGGTCGTTAAAATTCGATTTATCATACAAGACAGAGGTTTTGAAAGAATGCGACCCGCATAAGCAAGTAACATTGATGCCTCAACATTAGGGCTTGCCATCCCACTCCCTGCTTCATTACAAACTTATCTCTTTTGCTTCTTCTTTTTTTTCATTTCAAATACTATAATTATCAACTATTATAGCTTGTTGTTGTAGGAATTCAAGATTACCCATTAAATTACGTCACATGCTTAAATATATGGGTTTTATCTACAGCGTGTCATAAATTTATGAATGTATCTCATATTATAAATTATTCAATATATATATATATACATGCATAGTTCTCTGCCAATTGTCTATCTGTCAATTATTTATGCAAAACTTATTCTCAAATGTCTCTATTAACATTGATGAATTCTACAGTTTAACTCAAGTTGACCCTGAGTATTTTTAAGGTAGGTCAAATTGGTAAAAGTTAAAAGATAAGATATTTTTGCGCACAAAAAATATAATAATTTTTCGTTTTTACCTACAGTTTGTTTAGATCTTAGTAACCAACTGTCTGAATTGATGTTTTTTGACAATTATTATGGGAAATTTAATTTAAATAGCATAATTGCGTTGTCTTTATTTATTATTCAAATCTCGACAAGTTTACTTTTTGATGTTTAGATGATCTCAATAAAGAAAAACTATAAAATATGCTATTACTGTTTGTAGTTCCATTAAACTATTAGTTTCAGAATTTTAAATTTAATTTAATTGAACCAAATGAATTGAAAGGAAACTGTTGAAATATTTATTGTTTCTTTATTATTAACTTTACAATCTCATTCAATTTTTTTAACTATTAAAATAATAAGCAAAACAAATTAGTTGACTAATGAACTCTACCATCCCAATATTAATAATGTATGATATACATTTCTTATTAATTTCTTTTAATTTATTGATATCATCATAAAAAAAACTAGAAAAATACAGAAAGCAGGCAAAACAAAGAGAATGATTTATAATTTTTTTTTGTTATTGCTTAAACCGATCCCTAGCGGTTGATAACGTCAGCCATTTACCGGCTTTTTGTTTCTACAGATCGGTGATTCTACAGATTCAACATTGGGATTACTAAATTTTGCTTAACTCAGGTGCATTTCGAGTAGAGATCTTTAACGATTACCTGGCATGGTACAGGCTTGGAACAGACGGCTTAACGTTCTCTCCGAGGGACGATATACTCAGATTTATTCACTTTCTGCGTGAATAAATCAAGGGCCAGTAGGGGATCGAACCCTGTACTACCAGCCCAGAGGCAAGAACGTTAACCACTGAGCTAACCTGGCCCCTAAGATAATGGTTTAAGTTTAAACCAGTTTGTAATCCTGCTCCAAGGAACCAAATATGGGCTCTTCTAAGAATTCATTAGAATTATTTTTACTTGTATGACAGTTATATTAAAACCTGGATAATGAAACAGTCAATTAAATTAAGATTGCCTGAAGTTTACTGATTGACAACAAGAAATGTAGTATAGTATACTGGTGCACAGCACTATTACAGACTCTCTATTTAAACATCAAGGAAAAAAAAAAAGGATTCTATAAAAGTTCAGCCATAATATATAGTATTTCTTAAAATAAACCTTAAGTAGTTTATATTACTTTATTTTTTAGAGGTTTAATTAATAACTTCGAAATAATACCTCATTTTTCAATATTTTTTATAAATTGATATGTAAGCTTTTGTTTTAACATGTATAGCGAAGTATACATTCATTTATTTCTACTTTCATGTTTATTTTATAAAAGTGCTGAAAAATAAATAATAATTTTTAGTAACTTTTTAATTGTTTTGAACTAATAATTAATTAAATAATTAAAGTTAATAATTTTTCTTTAATTGTTTTTTTAAATTAAAGTTAAATGTGCTTTGCCGGAACATAACTTAGGTTTAACAAATAAGGTCATAGATAAGCAGACATGTAAATTCAAAATGGATTTCTTGAGGATTTGATCCAAAGAATTAACTAATCGTGATTATAAGCATATGTTTTCACAAAAATTGTTCAGCATTTTCAATGCTTTTATTTTTGAAGGAAAACTATTTCAGTTTTCTAACAACATTAATATAGAGTATTAAAACAATTTTTGGTGTAATGTCGGTTTATAATCAGGGGTAAATAATTCTTTGGATCAAATCCTTAAAAAACCCATTTTGAATTTTATAAATCAGTGGTCCAGAAGTTATATCAATACATACATGTAAATGCTTTCACAATAAATTATTTTAAAATTTGAAATTGTCAAACAATTTACTATAAAAATAAGAAAATGGTTTTTATATGTTATAAAGTATAGAGTTTGTGTTTACTTATTGAATGAAACAAGTACTATCTTCATAAAATTTCTTCAAGAAAAAATAATTGAATAGTTTTCCAAAAAATGTTATCTTTGTTTTCATTTCTACATACCGAGCTGTTCAGATACGAGTATAAATTGAATGAAGAATGAATTCATTTTGCAGAGGGCTTTGCCAAAGTTTACATCACGCGAGAAGACATTCAAGGAAGACAAGGTCAACTCAATCGAGCTCTTGACTCCTTGGATTTGTTTCAGAACCAACTTCGTATATCAAAATGGTCGTATACCGATACTAATTTTTCTGTAGGAATACATTATAATTCGATTAATCTGTTCCACAGCCCAAAAACCTCCAATAAATCCTTAATAAGTACTCCATAATTATGGGTATAAATGACAATTAGACATAAATATAAATAAAAATCATTTAAAATAGACATATTTAAAATAAATAAACTGAAAATTAATAAGAAATAAAGTATAGAACATCTCTGTACTTTAGAGTAGTGTTTCTCAAACTTTTTTACTTCAGGGTGCACCTATGAAATAACTAAAGCTTTGGGGCGTATCACTGATTTTATAATAGAAAATTTATCCTCAAATTTGAAAATAGGCAGATGATAGGAAATTAAAAATAATAATAGTTTTTTTAAGAGAGAGAAAGAAATAAAACTGTAACAAATAATCTTAATCCCAAGGAAAGGAAACGAGAAAGTATTATCCATTGCTGCTTGATTTCAAAATATCAAGTGATGAAGACTTGACTCACTTTTAAAAGCATATACACATGTTAGGTTAGGTTGCAGTGGCAGTCCCACAAGGGAACACACTTAGGCCGAGCATTGGCCCTTTGTGATACCACACAATGAAGATTGATTCTACAGTGGGAGTCCTAAACTTTGCCTAACTCAAGTGTATTTAGAGTAGGGATCTTTAACGAGTACCTGACATCGTACAGGCTTGGGACCGACAGTTTAACTTCTCCGATCTAACGACATACTCAGATTTATTCACCTCCCGCGTGAATAAATCGAGGGCCAGGTGGGGATCGAACCCCGGTCCTATCAGTTCATAGGCTAGCACGTAACCATTGAGCTAGCCTGACCCTAGCATATACACATGTACTTGTTGTTTCTAAAATAAGTGAAAATTATGCAAATTTTTAAAATATTTGTCTATTATATAAATTTAATTCTTGGTTATCTTGAGGCGCCTTGGTTAACCTTGAGGTTAACCTGGCTACCTTCAAGGACGTAATAATGCGCCCGGGCGCACCGTTTAAGAAGTACTACCTTAGATACTGGTGAGGAAAGATCGGAAGAGGATGCGATGGAACGTGAAGAGCACAACCGAATATTGCACTTTAAGTTACTCATAACTTAGCTGATTTACATTTCTTGTTTTAAATTCTATGCATCAATTAACTTCAAAGAAAACCCTAGCTTACTAGTTTGTACAGAGAGAGAGATTTTTTTTTATTATTTTTTCTAACCATCACCTTGACCTTCTTCACTTCCACTTGCAGCAGGTTTTTTTCTCTTTGCTTCACTTCCACTAGCTTCATTACGATCACAATGCGACGCTTCATCGTTCACGGAATATTCTTAGTGAATGAAGACGAATTTTTTTTTGAAATTTACGTCGTATTTCGAAATATTTGTATGCTGGTACGTATAAATGTGTATTTTAAAACCAATCATTTTAGGAATATAATTTCTTGGCCTACTCTATATAAATACAGCAATACCTTGACATACGAGCCCCAGAACTAAGATCCCAAGTAGAATTATAAAGCATACGTTATACTACAGCTGATTAGTTAGTTATACTAACAAATAATTAGCCTTAACTAATTAATTAATTGTCAGTTTCAACAATTTTCCCCTTAAGAAATAACATAAATCCCAGTAATGAGTTAAACATAAATATCGGAAATATATATGACAATAGTTAATGAAAGCAAACAAAATGTACTAGTAAGTACAACTGATGAATATGTTTAGTGTGATACTGGAGTCATTGGCCTTGACTATTGACAACAATGATGACCTGAGACGCAGCAGTATAAAAACAGATGTAGTAAAATCAGGAGATTAAATGAGTGTCGTTTAGAAAATACTATCCCGTAAATACCAAAGACTGATTCCGTGAAATTAATTATTTCATATATCTTTTTTTCTTGGGTAATAAAAAGAAATCAATTTGCGAAGTGAGTATTGCATATCAGATACAAGCGTAAACTTAGTAATCTAATAAATAAACAATTATACTGCAATATTCACAGCAGTACGCTAATTTATCTATATGTGAAGGAAAAACATAAGAAAAGAAGAAATAGGATAGATGAAGTCGTGACGCGGTAGTTAGCCTTTCATACTTACTGAACTCATTCGTATATATATCGACAGCGACGCCATCAGGCAGTAAAATGTGAGCCACTCAAAGGACTAACCCACCTCCTCACGATCACAAATGTCCTACTTCCACTCTTCTTTCTCACCATCTCCCTGATGACGATCTACCAGGCCGATATGTTAGTATCAAAATAAATATATATATAAAAATATTTCATATAAACACTTGAAATAAACAATCAATGATCAAACTTCAATATAAAATGGGAAAACAAGACTAAGGTCTTTCAACTGTAACAAGTTCTTCTCTCGTTCTTGTCAGAGTCAAAAACCCAACTGTTATGTGGCAATGAAGGGAATTTTGATAAAAATTTAGTAATAAGTTCGGGGCGATTTTTTAAGACAGTTTTAATTTTTTTATTAAACGAACTATTGACCCTTTCCTAAGATTGGTTCTTAGTTTGTAAACACATTTTATCTTTTAACATATAACTAGTTGAGTTTTTGACTCTGACGAAGACCGCTTGTTACGGTTGAAAGATCTTAGTTTTGTTTTCCCATTTCATATTGTGGTTTGATCACTGATATATATAAATGAAAAAGACAACACATAAGAGAAACGAGAACACTTACTGGATCAAAGTTTTGAACTGAAGTTCGTAATCAGTAAGAATAGAGAGAAGAAGGATTGATTGTATGTTATTCATCGATAAAAAGATTTCACATAAACACGTGAAATAACAATCAATGATCAAACCACAATACGAAATGGGAAAACAAGACTAAGATCTTTCAACAGTAACAAGCTGTCTTCGTCAGAGTCAAAAACCCAACTGATGTGGTTTGATCATTGTATGTTATTCATAGAAACAAGTGAACATGAAGGATTATTTTGAATTATAATGTTCATAAATATATATCATTGAATCATTTTAAAATTTAGAGATATTAACATGCTTTTTAATACTTTCATCTTGTTTTTGTCCATGTTTTTTAGTAACTAATCATAAATTATACATTTTTTTGTAGCATTGATAATGAAAATATAAATTTTTAAAACGTTGGAAGTCAAAGTTGAGTTTTTGACCAGACAACCCTCAGAGTCCAGCAGGATTAGTTGTATAAGGTATTTTGCTTTATAATGTTTCATTATTTATTCAAATAAGTTAGTAACAAATGATTTAATAATAATCAATTGTACAAAAAAAAGCCGCCACAGGATGCTGGAAGACAAAGACCAAGAGCGGATATTCTGATGCAACCTGATATAAAATACTGTTAATTACTTCTAAAAAAAATAGACACCTTATGGCAATGGAAACCTTGAATTCATACAAATACTATTCTGTATTGGCAATTCAAATAAACTACTAAAGGTGCATTATAAAAAAATAGAAATATATTAACATATTCTAAAAGAAAACTTTTCAATTATATATAAAATTTACAATGAAAAATTTTTCCCGAGAGAATCATGTATATGAAAACGATTTTGAATAGGATGAATAATGAAAACTTGATTGAAAGAGGCAGAAACTTGTCATAACTTACTTTATAACTGTGAAGCAACAGAGTATGTGAGGCTTGGAAACTTCAATAAAAGCCATTTGTCATCTCTTGAAATAAGCGGAAATGTGTGCAAAATGCACAACTGCGTCTACAGGAAAACTTGCTCATGTAGATTAACATGTTTAACATAAAATGGTAACGTAATAGAGCAGTACTTACGGGATTACCCAAGCCATTCGTTATCCTTTTTAATATTAATATAATAATTATGCTTGTTACTTCTATCTATTACAGTAAAATCTCAACAAACAAAAACAGGTTATCACAAAAAAGTATATTTCCCGTAAATTATTCTTTTGTTTTTTTTTATGATGCATTAATTATACGGATAAAGGAATAATACGTTCACATTATTAATAATATGTATAATAATTAACCTACTAATTGCCGTATGATAGTGCTTTTTTTGCCCCAACTACTAGAACACAGCACTGACATATATTTTTTTCTAAAAAGCACTATACTTCATCAGGAAGTTTGTTAATTCATCATTTAACAAACTCTTTAATGAAATGTTAATTTAACTTATTTTTAAGAAGAAATTCTTTTATACAAGAAAAATTAGTAAAACAAAGGTTGGTTTAGCATTTATATATTATTTCTAAAGAAAATATAATTTCTGAGGATTCCTTACATGTAATAACTTCTGGACTAGTAGGTACGGGGTTCAATACCCGCTCTGGTTCTCAATTTATTCATGTCGAAGGTAGAATAAATCTGAGCAGATCGTCCCTTGAAACTTAGAACTGCCGTTCTAAGTACCCATAAGTTCGACTTTAACTTAGAAGTTAAGCCGTCGGTCACGAGCCTGTACGATTTCAGATGCTCGTTAAAGATCCCTGTTCTAAATACACTTGAGTTAGGCAAAATTTAAGACTCCCCGTTTAGAATCAATCTTCATTCCAAAAGAATTGTGTGGTATTACAAAGGAATGTTCGAATGTGTGTTCTCTTGTAGGACAGCGACTACAACGTAACCTAACCTATATGTATTAACAAACTGCGTAACACGTTTAACCAATTTTAGTTAAAATTTGCCTAGCTAATCATGGACTGCTATAACAATGTTGCAGCTAATAATAGTTCAATTGCGACATGATGGTAAACTATTTAAGTAGTTTCGCAGAAATTTCATGGGTATACCATATAACAAAAACAATGATCATAAGATTGATATTGTTTATTTGTTATGATTACTATTATTGTTTGAGCCAAACAGATGAACGTAATCGTATAGGTTATGTTGTTCATGACCATAATGGTTTCTCAGGAATAGCCTTTTTTTTTTCTACGAATGGTGTTTATCTAGTTTAAGCTAAAAAAACATTCCAGTTGGTAATTGTTGTATTGGGACATCATAGTGAACTATTTAAGTAGTTTTGTAGAAATTTCATGGGTACACCATATAACAAAAACAATGATCATAAGATTGCTATTAGTGTTTGTGCTATACAGATGACAGTAATGGTACTGGTTATGATGTTAGTGACCATTATGGTTTCTTGGGAATAGCCTTTCAGTTTATCTAGCTATAGTCATGGACCGCTATAACAATGTTTCAGCTGATAATTGCTGTATTGAGACATCATGGAGAACTGTTAAAGTATTTTCGTAGAAATTTATGGTTACTAGTAGTATATTCGTACTACACTCATGATAGTAATTGTACACGTTATGATGTTAGAGTCCATTATGGTTTCTTTTTTTTTCTACAGCTGGTGTTTAATGTTATTGGTTTCAAGGTCACGAAGAACGTGAGAAATGTATCTGAAGAAAATGACCCCCTTTGTGCGAACCTTGAGATATCCTGTAAGAATGATGGCCATACGTCTTGATGAACATGTACAACCTTCCTTTTAAACTCTCCGGCAAACTGGCTGCAGAGACGTATTAGGTACAACCGAGAAGGTAGTAATGACCTTCAGAAAATGCATCAGATTTCAAAGTCAACTAACTTTCTTCCAGTGTTATATTTAGAGAATAATTTACAAAATCGTAACCTACAATGTAATAACAAAAATAAATAAAAACTGTAATATCTATGAGAACTTAAAAGACATTCAAAATTAAAATATTGCTGCACATTTCTGTAGAAAATACGTAAAGAATTGTTCCTGCAAATACCCATGACTCCCCATATATATATATATATATATATAATTATATATATATATATGTTTTAAATATAAACTGCATTACAGATAGAACACATAGCAAAGAGATTACAATAAATCACTATTATATTTCTACCTGATGACACTTCTCGAAATATTTCATTCAGTCATTGTGATCTTTTTGATATGTGCTCTTTCCATGAATTTAATTATTTAGTTCATGGAATCGTTTTACTTTAACTATTGCTCTTAAATGAACAAATATTATACAAATCACCAATATGATAACAGAAAATAGAATAATTTGAGTTTAATTGTCGACAAACAACAGGCTTTTGGAAGCTATTCAAACATTTTTATTTTTTTATTATCACTGTCCTGTTCATTGAACTTTAACGTGTGTTTATTGCAACATCTCTGAATATTCATTCAACGCTTGTATAACTTTCGTGAACCAAAATTCTTGTAGATTTATTTTACATTTTTTTCAAAGATAACATAAAGCCAAATCATTATGAAACCTGTGCAATTATTTTCGTCAATGGTTCACCAAATATACATATGAGCCGCTTATTTTGAAAGTGGCCTAATTCCATTTATGTTAAAATCGAGATATTTAAGAGTTTACGTTTTACAAAATTTAAAAATATTGTCATTTTATTTATTAACTAATTTTTGTTATAAAAAAACTTAGTAATTTTAAATAAATGTTGTACAATTTGCTGCAAAAGGTAAAGATAACGTAAAAATGTAATTATTTAAATAGCTAGCTAAATTTTTTTGGAAAATGGAATTAGGCCACTTTCAAAATAAACGGCTCATATATACTTAAAGCCTCAAATTTTCGGTTTGAATCATCATCAGGAGAGATCAAAGAGGGAAACCAAGAGCACTAGTGCAGAGACAGTTGAAAATCTTGTTTTTCTGCGTTTCTTTATCTACACTGAACTTCATTTGTCTGTTTCAGATCGTATTTTCATTGTAAATATTTATATATACAATATTTCACCATAAATACATAAAACAAAAATCAACGTCCTAACCACAATAAGAAATGAGGAAAAAGATATATATACATATATATAAAAAGATTTCACTCAAAAACGTGAAATAACAATCAATGAACAAACGACAATAAGAAATAGGAAAACAAGACTAAGGTCTTTCAACCATAACAAGCGGTCTTCGTCAGAGTAAAAAACCCAACTGATGGGTTTTTAGTTGGGTTTTTGACTCTGATGAAGACTGCTTGTTACGGTTGAAAGATCTTGTTCTTGTTTTCCCATTTCTCATTGTGGTTTGATCATTGATTGTTATTTCACATGTTTATGTGAAATCTTTATATATACCATATATGGTATATATATATATATATATATATATAGTGTGTGTGTGTGTGTGTGGTGTGTGTGTGTTTGTAAGAGAGGGATGGATTGAGAGAGAGGGGAATAAAGTAAGTAGGATAGTAGGAGTGGGAGGTGTGAAGGAAAAGAATATAGGCAGGAAAGAGTATAGGAAGGAAATAAATAGAGGAATGCTTGGATAGAGAACTTTTGTAAAGAAGGAATAAGTGGGAGAAGGAAAAAGAGACACTGAGCCAGAGCAAGTAGGAATCTGGGAGTACTCTAGACAGAGGACCGAAAAAATTCAGACAGGAAACCTGTTTCTTCAAGTGTTACAGCTGGATAGATGCAATTATGAAAGATGAAATAGCTCTGTTGAATCAACCCGTCAGATTAACCTAATTATCCACTCTCCTTACAGCCAATCTACATCTAGTATTCTTTAATTAACAGAAATTCATGAAATTTTTCCAAAAATACACTATCTTATCTCGTAAATTTTCCTCATTTCCGAAAAAAAAATCTAAAAAGGCAAACGAAATAAAACGGTATATTTTTATACTAAATATTTCAATACCAGTTCCTTTCATCTGAATCATAAAGTGTCATGCTAAAACCCTGTTTTAAAATAACGGAATATAAAACTATAATATTAAAAAAAATTGTACTGACCAATTAAGGTAAGGAATGTTTTCTTCCTGATTAAGAAATCATCTTTTAATCTCGAAGTAAGATATTCCAAAGAATTAAAAGAATAATTTCAAGCATATAATTGTTGATTGTGGTACATATAACTACTAGTTTAAATAGTAACAATTAATAAGCTATTCATTATTCTACTTAAAAAACACATATTTTACTCGTATTTTTTAATTAAATAAGTAGCTACTTTTTTTGTCATATTAAATTTGAAAAAGAACATCTAAATTTTATTGTGATCATTAAGAAATTCTTGTAATTAAAATATGAGTAAAAAAATATATTTCTTTCTTTTTTTCATAAACGAACTAAATTAAATCGATTTAAAAATTAAACTTGTTGAAATGGTGGGTAAACAGTTCAAAAAACAACAAACCTAGAACTTGAATAAAAAATTAAAAAAATAATATAAATTATTTAAAATTATATGAAAATGCAAAATTATAGATGTTCATTTTATATAATAATATAAAACAATTATGGTTACCTCCATAATAACAATGAAGAGAAATTTCAATATGATGCATCTTATGTAATATATGGTTTAACTAAATAAATAGAAAACAATTTCAGTATTATGCCAAATGTCAGAATAGATTGGACTTAAATGTCAAACTCCAAGTAAAGTGTTTTCATTGACCTGTTGAAACCAACAATTCAATTCGACCCAGTGGTTTTGACAAATAAAAAAAATTTCAAAAGCCTTCGTTCATGGTGTTCTTATATTATTTTCTACACTGATTATTTAATTATTCATCATTTGGAGAGTCAGAATTGAATATATATATATAGGTGTATAATGTAATCGGGATTCGGTCAATTTTCAAGGATCAAAATTAAACTCTCAATGCCGACGTTTCGGTTTTATTTAAAACCTTTTTCAATTTTTATTTAAAAATTGACCGAATCCCGATTACATTATACACCTATTCTATCTAACGGTTGATATATTATTGAATTTGTTATATTATTGGGTTTATATAAATACAAGAAAAAGGTTTTAAATAAAACCGAAACGTCGGCATTGAGAGTTCGATTTTGATTCTGGAAAATTGACCGAATCCCGATTACATTATACACCTATTCTATCCAACGGTTGATATATTATTGAATTTGTTATATATATATATATATATATATATATATATATATATAAACAGCTACTCAAAGTAGTTGTTTCTTTACTCTGTGTCTTGCTCTTCTTCAAGAGCTCTTCTTCAAGTTCATTTTGAACTCGTATATATATATATATATATATAATTTGAAAAACTACACATAAAGAACGAAAACACTTACGGCTCAATATTTTGAACCGATGTTCATCATCAGGAAGAGAGTAGAAAGAAGGAAGAAGAGGTACGTGCGTTCAGGATTGTGGGTGGAAAGCGTCAATATATATATATATATATATATATATGCAGAAAATATACAATAAACATATGATTAAATCAATGAAGTAGAAAACAACTTATTGTTGTTAAAACAATACCTAAGCCTTCCTTTATACCATATTATATATATACTCGTAAGTTCTAAAATAGCTAAACATCAAATGTAACCATAAGCATAATATTTATGATTATTTAATACTTTCACCTGTTATTTAATTGATAATAGAGTAATTTATATTTCTTGTGAGATATGGCACATATAGGTTGTAATATATATGTAACTAGGCACCTCATTTTATTAATTTTCTCCTATAATATTCGTTTTTTTTTTGTACAACATCAACAATTCGTAATGTTTCCATCATAAAAAACATTATTGTAACAAAATTAAATAAGTATGAAAATATCAGCCTCCTCAATAATAAGGAGAAAAAATGTCTGTTATTGATAGTAATATCTCAAAAAGTATATAGCTCTATTTAAGGTCAAGGAACCCACCATCGGTCAAGTATATTAATTGTCAAAAAAATGCAGTGATGTGCAATATTTAGTGAAATAACTAAATATATATATATATATAATATGTAGAAGAATTACAACAAACACGAGATGCAATCAACATAGTAGAAAAACCACAAGAAAAAGGAAAACAATTGAAATAAATCCTCTAAGACCTTTCACTTTATGTCATCAGAGCGACTTCTAATGACATAAAGTGAAAGGCCTCAGAGCATTTATTTCTATTCTTTTCCTTTTTTCTTGTGGTTTAAACATTATATATATATGATCAAACCACAATATAAAATGGGAAAAAAAAATAAAAAGATCTTTCAACAACAACAAGCGTTCTTCATCAGAGTCAAAAACTCAACTGCTTGTAATTTTATATATATATAAAGCATTCACATAAACACTTGAAATAACAATCAATGATCAAACCACAATAAGAAATGGGAAAACAAGACTAAGATCTTTCAACCATAACAAGTAGTCTTCGTCAGAGTCAAAAATCCAACTGATATACATATATATATATATATAATATATATATATATATATATATATATATATGGTGTATACTGGCAGCAAGTCTTCTTTTAACAAGTGTTGTTAAAAAGCATATCGGCTTCAGCATTAATAATATATATATATATACACCATGATAAACGAAAAACGGTCCGGCAGGACAAATAACAATTAAAATAAGCAGTGCCACATAAACAGAAAATTTCACAGTCCAAGTTCTTAAACAAGTCCCCAGTGATAACAGACAAGTTACTCTAAAAGCTTCTGAGGAAGCCCACATTTGGCTCCTGGGGGCACGCTCGAAACCTGGCTTGAATTTAAATCGTCAGTTTTTTATTTATTATTTTTTTTAAATATTTTTTATTTATATTTTTTTTTTAATTGTTCTATATATTTTTTCTTTTTTTAACCTTTTTCTACCTTTCAAAAACATTTTTTTTTCTCTCAACTTCCTAGTTCCTTTTTTATTTGTCTCCTTTGCGGCAGCACTGCTTTAGCCCTCACCCAGTGAGTTCTTTAGATGACTGTCGTCCCTCCGTCAATTCACTTCTTCTCCTGAGGACGACCGCCATTACGGTCGAAATATTGAAAAGTGAGTCTTTGTTGTGTTTCTGTTTACGTGTCACTGCTTATTTTAGTATATATATATATATATAGCAGATGCAATAATATATCGACCGTTTGATAGAATAGGTGTGCTCTTTAATCGGGATTCAGTCAAAATTGACCGAACCCGATTAAAGAGCTCACCTATATATATATATATATATATATATTGTTAAAAATCTGACCATATCTTGCTGATACTTGCTTCTTATTAAGTTTTTCAAGTTTTCTAAATAGAGTTCTTGTCACTATATCCACAGTATACAATATTCTTCCGATAGTCGGAAGATATTCTTGACTATCGGAAGAAAATTGTGTACTGTGGATATAGTGACAAGAACTCTATTTAGAAAACTTGAAAAACTTAATAAGAAGCAAGTTTCAGTAAGATATGGTCAGATTTTTAAAAATGTATGTTTACAGGAGGGACTGCTACCAAAATTTACAAATATATATATGTATATATTTCACTTAATAAAACGAACACGATCCAAACTGGACACAATACGAGTTTGGAAGTCAAGAACAGTAACACACAGTGTAAGGAAACACACTTACAGACTCAAATTTTTGGGTAATCCGTCTTCAGGAGAAAAGAAAAAGGGAGACCATGTACGTTGCGTCTATAACGTGCTTGGTCTCCCTTTCTCTTTTCTCCTGAAGACTGATTACCCGAAAATTTGAGTCTGTAAGTGTGTTTCCTTACTCTGTGTGTTACTCTTCTTAAATTTTGTACTCGTATATATATATATACAAATATATAGGAAGGTTTGTAGGCCTATGAAAAAGGTTTTAAATAAAACCGAAACGTTGGCAATGAGGGTTTGATTTTTTACCCTGGAAAATCGATCGAACCCCGATTAGAGAACACACCTATAAATATAAATATTGTATATATATATATATATATATATATATATATATATATATGCTCACAACCATAGAAACAATAACAGAAAGAACATACCTAACAGAAATCACAAAAACACTAGTACATTTCGATTTTTAAAAAATAAAATAAATCATAGTACTCTTCACTTTTTCTTATTTATTTAATTCATGTTATCTAACATGTTATTTGGTCAACTCCTTTCCAGTTGAACCCTGTTAGCGGGAAATTGGTTTGTATTATCGAGTCTATCAGTCTAAAGATCATGATTCTGAGAATGCGGTTAACATTAGTGAAACATGTATAAAAGAAGTTCTGCTGACTATATGTGCCAATATATATATATATACAAAACGAAAGTTTCTCGGGACTCCGTCAGTTCTTCAAATTCAAATTAAATTCTCACTGGCAACATATGGGTTTTTATTTAAAAACCTAAACGTTGGCAATGTGAGTTTAATTTGAACCTGAAGAACTGACCGAGTCGCGATTAACTTCAGTTTTGTTTCTATTCCACGGTCGATACTTTTTTTAATAGTATATATATATATATATATATATATATATATATATATACACATTCAAATGAAATCAGATCCGATCGGACTATACCATTTAAAACCTTTAAGAAACGCAAATAAAAAACAGAAACTAGGACTCGAATTCAATATTTCAGCCCTTTTAACGTTCATCCTATATATATATATATATATAGTCTCGTTCCTGAAGACGAGGACATCGAAATATAGTAGTGAGTTCAGTGGTTTCCTTTCTATGCGTTCTTTTTTAAATTCTAGTTTATATATATAAGATCAAACCATAATAAAAAATGGGAAAACAAGACTAATATCTTTCAACAATAACAAGCGGTCTTCGCCAGAGTCAAAAACCCAACTGACACTAGGTGCAGAAAACATCTGGTGAGGGGTAGAGAAGAGTGGGAGGGAAGAGTGGTATTTTAAAAGGGTGAAAGCGCAGGAAAGAACTAATGTCCGCCAGCGTATTGGAATCTGGTGGTATTTATAGAATTCCGCGCAAAAATTTCCATAAAAGTTATATTGGTCAAACTGGTAAATCATTAAAGACACGTGTAAAACAACACCAATGCAACGTAAGTAGACAGGAAAAAAGTAGTGCCTTATTCTTGCATATAAAAAATGAAAATCATCATATTGATTGGACAAGAGCTAAATTTATTACTTATGAAAAATCAATGTTGTTGAGAAATATTATTGAATCGTCTCCAATTAAATTTAATAGATCAAATATTATAAACATTGGTAACGTCTCTTCAAACTTGATACTTTCGCTACGAGGGCAATAGCCTCTTCTAAGAGGTGACAGCTAGTGGATAGTTTTTTACTCTTTCTTACTGTACTCCTTTGTTTCCCCAAACTTCCCTTTCTGAACATTAGTCCTTTCCTGCTCTTTGACCCTTTTAAAATACCACTCTTCCTTCCAACTCTTCTCAACCCCTGACCAGATGTTTTCTTCATCTAGTGTTTCAGTTGGGTTTTTGACTCTGACGAAGACAGTTTGTTACGGCTGAAAGATCTTAGTCTTGTTTGCCCATTTCTTATTGTGGTTTGATCATTGATTGTTATTTCACGTGTTTATATGAAATCTTTATATATATATATATACTTCTGATAGCATACTACTAAAATAAATTGGACTTGGTTAGTCGTTCATGTTCAAATCAAAATCTGAAATGTCGACATTAGGTTTTTAATTAAAACCTTTTTCATATAAGACAAAGAGGACAAAAATTATACCAGTACAACAATGAACAAATTTACACATAGAAAAAAATGGATTATTAGAATGCATGGAGGAATACAAATTAAAGAATATATTAGTAATAGCAGAACCACCTTCAGAAGTTGGAATTGTTTAAATAAGAAAAATTCTATACTTTTGCGTTACAGTAGGAGTAACAATATTAACAAGGATTAAACCTTACATCAAATTCCAGTATATATATATATATATATATATTATATATATATATATATAACAAGATTTCAGAACATTTCTAGTTTGGTTTTGACTCTGATGAAGACCCCTTGTTACGATTGAAAGATCTTAATCTTTTTTTCCCATTTCTTAATGCGGTTTGAACATTGACATAAATATATAGATATATATAACAATAGTTCACAATAAACACTTGAAACAAGAATCAACGTTCAAACCACAATAATGGATATATATAAACCAGATTCAAAGGAAAAAAACACATAAAAATATTATAGAAACTGTTTACTATATTTCAATTGGCTTGTCATTACGAAGATAGATGTCACTCGCTGCAAAGTCACTAGGGAAAATTCAAAAGTTTTTGGTTTGGTGTTCAATTTCTATTTGCTCTCCGATGATATAAAATTGAAACGCCTCAGAGCTTATTTTCTGTGTTTTCTAATTTTTCCTTCTGTCTTTTACTCTCATTAATTTCTATCCCGTGTTTATTGTGATTATGTAGATTAAGAAATAGAAAAATTAAAAACACACTATTTTTCTCTATGTTTCTTAATCTACATTGAACTTTATATGTTTGTTTTGGATAGTTTTTTCATGAAAAAAGTATATATATATATTCAAACACACACACACACACACACACAACATTACTACAGGTATACTATATGTGATAAAGATGATATTGAAAATGGGTTTAGTGGACGTTAAACCATAAAAATATAAAATATATGTACTTTGAAACATATATACAAGAACTTGAAATATTTTTTTTATGACTAATATATTTTATTACATGAGAGTATGAAAGTAAAATCTTGATTATTAAAGCTTGATTTTTTTGGACTAAATCTATGATTTGATAAGAAATTGAAAAAAACGATAGAGTTAAAAATTTCAAAAGTGGCAATCATTTTTAACTTGGTTTGGTTAAAGGATATTTTTTATATATTCAAAATTAAGATATAGAAAGTGATAAGTGATAATAAATGAAGTGCTAAGAGGATGAATTTAACTTACGTGAGACGTTGGTGAGAGCGAGAGACGTGCAGCGAAGGTGGTATCCCGACTGGTGAGAGCACGTCACTGACCTAGGACCCCCAACAGTCGTGGCCTAGTCCCAGCAAAACCTTCACTACCTCCCACCCCTCTCAGACCTCTTCTCACCAGCTCTTCAAAGCGCCTCTGCTCCAATCGCAAGGTCGTATCCAGCCTCCTTCTTGCAGAAATAACCTGCTAATTACATAACCCCTTGTTTCACTTATCAAAGAGAACTGTCTACAATGGATAAACATTTCAGAGAATGATTGTAGTAATTCTGTCCTTTGATAAAACCGGCTAGATTGCAAACATCTAAGTGATAAGTATTATCAGAGATTGTATCACGTAGTTCTTGTAAAAGTCCTTTACCGGATCTAGTAACAGTATGGAATCACAAAAATAAAGCTTTCTTCTCCATTTTTACAGAAATAATAAAATATATTTTATTATTATTCCATATAGTAAGTGTAAATTATATAAAGAACATAGTCAGAACTACAAATATTACTGCATGCTAATAACTATTTTAATTCTAACTTATAATAGAAAATGACACCAAATTTAGCTGATACTTGTTTCTTCACAAACTTCCCAATTTTTCTAAATAACATTCTCATTATTTCGTTTATTATATCTCCCTTAGTTGGTATGTTTCAAATGATCAACATAACACAAGAAGTTATTCACATCCTGAAGAAGAATTTTAAAAATATTATTAGTACAGTGTTCAGTAAGTGCCTCTGTATACACCATATTAATTATCTGACCTCCTGGTGGATGGAAAAACAGACAGTTGAAACCTCTGACTTTGAGCAAGCAATATACAGTTAGTTAATCATGTGAGAAACACTTGGTCTCAATCATTTCAATTCCTGCCGTAGATAGATTTTCGCCTTCCGACTTATTTAGTGTCATTGCAAAACAAGCGCTGACGGGAAATTGCAACCGTTTGAATGGAAATAGATAGTTGCTTGGAATCTGGTATGCGTGCTATAGACGCAGAGCAGGCAGTCCAGGAGCAATTACAGAGCTAAGAAATTCAGTTGGATGAGAACACTGCTCCTCATCACTAATCACTCTGTTTACTGACTTGCAACATCTTTCTTTGGCTTAATATAGCGTAAGAAACTTGTTTGTTGCCTGTTCATTAGTAGGGGTGAAAACTACTCGTTCAGAAAGCCAGTTATTCTGAATAGATGGCTGATCTTGAACTCCGGGAAAGACTTTGTCAATAAGCTTTTGCTGGGAGCTTCAACACGAACATTCTACTTGATACAGTGCTAGGCACCTAAAAGTACTTGGACACTTTTCAAAGAAAAATGTCTCTGTTACTAGCCACATATAGCTTAAAAGTCCATAATTTTGCTACTACGTTGAATGTTCAATCCATTCAAATCTTAGGTTTTAAGTTAAACATATAGAAATCTACAGTCAAAGTTTCAGCGTGCTATAACTTATGGTAGTCTAGTTTGTTCGTGACAAAAATTTTTGAACAAACAAACAAAACAGACTTAGAAATTTTTTCTAAGGGTGGATTTTATAATTATAAAACGTAAAGATATCTTAAAAAGAGTCAGTTCGAAGCAATGTAAAGACAAAACTTGTCTTTTATTTATATATATTATTATTAATGTGTAACTGTACCTATTATTTATTTTTATAGATCACGTTCGATAATGTCTAACAATCAGGAGTAACGATGACGTACTATTAATGCACAATTCTATAGCAGTATAGATCAGGAACTATTTTTGTAAGACGACTAAATACCAATTACGTGTAACCACCATGTACAATTTACGTTTAAACTAGGGTACTTCTATATTATTATAGCGTACTATTAATGTGTATCCGAATCACAAGTGCATGAACTAATCAAACAACCTCAGTTGCAACATACGAGGAGGCAGTTAATTGAACTCGTATTTTAAATGATATAACATGACTAAGTTAAGGAATTCAAAAATAAATACAATATAAACTCGTAATATGAGTGCCTTTCGCACTCATTGTACGGGCAATTCGCTTAACGAGCAGCCATTCATAACAATTTTTGTCTCGTACAATGAGTAAAAATGTGTAGTTTGAGTGACCGTCTTTCTCACTCCTAGATGGTCTCCATTTTAAGTTTAGTAGATTAACAAAACATGATTATTTTGTGCATGCATTTATTTTTCAAGTAATATTGTTCATATTACACGTACAGTATTATTTATTTTTTCGAATTGCACCTTTCCTCTTTAAAAAATAAACATTAAAACCGGGAATTTGGACATTGAACTGATTATTTATTTTCATATTGATTTCAATGTGAAAAATTGCTTCGTAATACGAATAAATCACAATACAAGCTCGATCTGAGAACGAATTAAACTGCTATTGCAAGGTTATACTGTGATTAACTGATAAAGAATGTGTCTTTAAATCCTCAACAAACAAAAATTACCAACAATATACAAGGTATCCATAAAGTGTATACATAAGTTTCAATTATTCCTTAAAATGAAGATGGCATTGTCTAATAAAGATGCAGTGCTCTTTAGAGGATAGGAAGGATTGTTTCAACGGAAAAAGCAGAATTGCAAATTAATAGTACGTGACCATTACTCCTGTTTCTTTAAACTTCTTCATCAACTGTTTTTACAACGGTGGTAAAACAAATAGGTTACCTATAACGGCGTCGAAGGTTAAATTCTTCCGCAATTTTGCAGTGAGACCACATCCTTCACGTCCACTTAAGATTAACAAATCGATTCTTTCTACTTTAGAGAGTGTTATCTTCTTTCTGAGAAGGAGTCAGGAGAATAATAGAAATAAAAAAAATGTCAATGTACCCTGACTTTATACATACCCATGATTCATGGATGACTGAAGTCATCCATGAAGTCAAGCCCAAGTTACAACATTAATCAACATTATTAAAATCTAAATTTACTATTATTTACTATGAATAACAAGATTTTACATAAACACGTGAAATAACAATCAGTGATCCAACCACAATATGAGATGGGGGAAAAAAGGACTAAGAACTGACTTTTTGACTCTGACGCAGACCACTTGTTACGGTTGAAAGATCATAATCTTTTTTTTCCCTTTTCATATTGTGGTTTGATCATTGATTACTATGGATGATTCATATTTGCTATCATGATTTATGGACGACTTCAACATTTATGAAGTCAAGCCCAAGTTACAACAGTTTGTAAGCCCATCTACACATTTTTGTGTAAAATATCAATTTGATCTATCAAACACCGAACAAGGACCGAAAATAAACTGAATTAACACAAAATTTGTTAATTACACATGCTAAGTTAATAAACACTGTAACAGACAGTTTTGTTTATATTTCTAGGTAATTAATTATTTGTGTAATCTGTTATAGTGTCGTATTTACTAATATTGGGGGATTTCAAAAATTACGTCTCCATATTAAAATTTAATTGCATGGAGACGTAATTTTTGAAATTTCCCAATATTTCTAGATAACTTCAGGGCTTTCGTATATTTGGTTTACTGAAAGAGTATTGTGTAGTTTACTTCTGTTTTATTATCTACTAGAATTCTAATATCAGACTGTAGTAAACAAAAATACGGAACTAATCAATTCAGCAAACAAAAAATACCAAGCCCTAGACATGTCTAGAAATATAGTGGAAATGTTAATTAAGGTTTTTTTAAAGAATTTTTGACGCTAGAATAAAAAACGGCAAAGGAAAATATTGTAGTAAATATATGGGTAAAATAAGAAAACTTTCGCTACTAATAATATTGGTTTGGCAAGGAGTTAAAGTCGAATTTTTATAATTTGTTACTTTTATTTTTTGATCTGTAAAATCTTTGACACTTTAAAAAAACAATAATGTTTAAAGAGGATTGACTTCTACTGTGGATATAATTGGATGTATTCCTAAGCAGTAAACAAAGAGATTTTGAATAATGTGTTAATCAACTCAATTAACACTTGTCAGACAGTGAGAGAGAAAGAAAGAGAATGAGAGATACCAGCTTTTCCTAAGTTACAACTTTTGAATCGAGCCAAGAAAATTCCAAAATATCATATTAATACCCCAAGCTGTCTTAACTCACAAATTAGTTGCTGCAGTCACCCGACCGGTTTCGCAAGTTCTGTATCTTTATGAGGTGACTAATAATAGTCAAAGAATTTTGGATTTAAAATCATAAAACAAGAGCTGCCAATATATCCTAAAGTTTTTCTACACTCGTTTTTTATCTGAATTACTTGGTAGCATATTCTTGAATATCCTATGTGACTAATTTGTATGTGTAGTCCTATTAATATTTTTTATTCTCTAGAATTTATTTGTTAAATTAAAAAAAGGCGATTATTTTCTTTTAATAACTATTTGGGTTGCAGTTTTAATAATGTAATTCTGTGTTTATGTTGCATGTTTTCAATACCCACACTTAAAGTTTTTTTCTTTATTGTTGTTCTAGAATGTAGAAAGAGATTTTTTTGTAATTCCACAAGCAATTACATTTTAAACAGTAAAAAACTACAAAAAACGAGATTAACCTGTATGTCTCTCAAATAAAATCAGTACATGTTTCATAAGGAGTGGTCGATCTTTTACATACCATGTGCCGAATTGTTAACACAGAGTTTCAGATGAGTCATAAATCTTTTGTAACCCAACGTCTATTTCTCTTATATATATATATATATATATATATATATATATATATAAATATATACAAATATTTTATTCACAATATATATATATATATAGTTCACACAGGAAAGAGAAAAACAAATAAAGACACAACACAAAAGACTCACAACGATATTTCGACAGTCGTCGTCATCGGGCAGAAGTAGTCCCTTTGAGTAGCTGAAGCTAACTAATATATATATTCTAACATAATAAGTCTATATATATATATATATATATAATTGTTATATGTCGCAATATTAAATTGAAAATAATAAATAGAAGTAATACTTGATAAAGCTGATCAACTTTACGCACCTAATGAGACTTTTGAGGTGGTTTTGATCTTGCCAGTTTTTCAATACTCGAAGTTAAATTTGCCAATGAAAGCAGAAGTGTATTATTTCAATTGAAATGTGTCAGTCGCGACATAGTTTTACTTTTAATAAGTTTCATGGCTGAAAATGGTTGTTCACATTTATATGTCATTCCAAAACGATATATAAATCGCTGAGCAGATTTCTTATCTCAGGGGAATTTTTAAATGGTAATGATAGTTTTCATAAAATGGAAATTCATAAAATTCCACCTTGTTTGAATATTGCAGTATATTTAAACTTAAAGCAAATTAATGAGAAAAAAATAGCGTTTTTTTGAAAACTACTAAAAATTCATTTTTATCTCAAGGAAGCAATGTGCCATTCTAAATCAAATCTCGTACAATGCGCCACGTTTGGCGCAAGCGCCATAGATTGGTCACACCTGTGGTACATAGTCAAAACTGTGGATATATGATCCCCAAGAGTGTACCAACCAAATGTAAAATGTAACAAAAAAAAAGTAATTAGAATTTACAAAGCGTACGAATTTCAAAAAGTGTCCTTACTTTTTAAACACACCTCGCATTATTAATAATAAGATAATAACCTTCTTTATTAATAACTTGTTTTTTGCTTAGCAACATCTTCTTTCTTAGCTTAGACTGTGAACTTGTTTACAATGAGTTTCTCGTCAAGCCGAAGTATAAGCATTTTCCGTCCTTGTAACACTCGATCGGACATGTATATGTCACACAATCAACTTCCTTCTTTCAGTTTGCACGTCTAGGTGATAATGCTACTTGACATTATTTAATTACTCGTAGCAGCAAGTTGATAACACGTAACAAGGACAGTACTGTCATTTGTATTATCAAATTTAACATCCCACTTTAAGTTAATTATAAATACTTCTATATTAAAATATATTGAAAATATAATAGGATCATTGTTATGTAACCTCTTGAATATTATATATATATAGTTCAATATAGAAAAAGAAACACAGAGAAATCAAAAGAACACACTTACAGTCTCTAATTTTCGGTTTGAACCGTCTTCAGGAGAGATAAAGAGGGAAACCAAGCGCACCGGTTCAGAGACGGTTGGAGACCTGAACCAGTGCGCTTGGTTTCCCTCTCTTATCTCTCCTGAAGACGGTTCAAACCAAAAATTAGAGACTGTAAGTGTGTTCTTTTGATTTTTCTGTGTTTCTTTTTCTATATTGAACTATACGAGTATTTGTCCGTTATGGATCGTATTTTCAACATACAATATAATATATACAATACAATATAATATATAATATATTTGTATAACATGCAATAATAATATATACAAATTCTTGTATATATTATTATACAAGATTTCCCATAAATACATGAAATAACAATCAATGATCAAACCATAATATGAAATGAGAAAAAAAGAGTAAGATCTTTCAACCGTAATAAGCGGTCTTCGTCAGAGTCAAAAACTCAACTAACATTTGGTTTGATCATATATATATATAATTATTAGCAGTATTAACGCCAAGTATTACATTAAGTATTACATTTGCACTGCTGAAAGGCGAATTTGGACTTGGCTATTGTTATGGCAATGTCAAAACACATAAGCCTGGCAATCCCCTTAGACCTATCATCAGCCAGATCCCCACGCCCACATACAAGCTTGCCAAAAAACTTAATGCACTTCTCACGCCCTTTGTTCCATCTGAATATAATTTATCTTCTTCTTTAGATTTTCTTGAATTGTTGAAGTCATCGCCAACTAATGGTTTTATCTGTTCATTAGATGTGGAATCCCTTTTCACTAACGTTCCCGTTGACAAAACTATTTCTTTTATACTTGAAGAGATCTACCCTCTCAATCAACCAGCTAAACTTGACATCCCCAAGCCCGCCCTAAAAAGTCTACTTGAGTTGTGCACAAAAGAAGCTCCTTTCCTCTCCTCTGACGGACGTATGTATAGACAGATTGATGGCGTTGCCATGGGGTCACCCCTTGGAGTGTTATTCTCTAACTTCTACATGGGCAAGATAGAAAGAGATGTGTTTGCCACTTTACAGAAACCAACTGTTTATGCCCGCTATATAGACGATATATTCGTACTTGCTAACAACAACGAGGAAGTCGTATACCTTCACCAACAACTCCAACAAGCTTCAGGCCTCTCACTAACTATCGAGAGGAGTCAGGACGGACGTATACCCTTTCTGGACGTCCTAGTCAATATAAACCGCGAAGGCTTGAGTACGCGGGTTTATAGAAAACCCACTAACGCAGGACTTTGTCTTAATGGACAGAGTGAATGCCCAGACCGATACAAGCGAGCTACCATCAATGCTTATGTGAAGAGAGCCCTGACTCATTGTAGCAATTGGACTAGTGTACACGAAGAACTAGAGAATGCTACAAAAATCTTAGTTAACAACGGCTACTCTAACAATGAAGTTAGCCAAGCGATTGCCAGAGTTCTTGATGAGTGGTACACTAGCGTTGACAAAAAGGGAGAGACTCTGCAGACCGGAGGACAAATACCCTTGTTCTACAAAGCCTACTTGTCTACGCAGTATAAGGAAGATGAGAAGTCCCTGAGAAAAATTATCGATGGTCATATTAAAACCACCAACACTAAGGACATAATCGCCTCACCATCTTCTATAAGACTAATAAAACTAGCAATCTACTCATTAAAAATGGCAATAGAGAAGTAACGCCCGACCTTCAGCGTCGTCACCTGGTGTACAAGTTTTTATTTACTCAAGGGAACTGTGCAGCCCTTCCTTCTACCTACATCGGTATGACAACAACGAAGCTGTCGAGGCGTCTAACCCTCCATCTCTCCACAGGAGCCCCTAAGGATCATGTTAAGAAAGAACACAGAGGTGCCCTCATTAGAAATATGCTAGTAGAGGGAACCTCAGTTTTGGCTGAGAACAGTGATCGAGGCAGGCTACAAATACTAGAGGCTTTATTAATCAAAGATTTGTGCCCCGCGCTGAACTCTCAAATCAATGACATGTTCGTCATCCCGAGTTCTAGGACCTTCGAACCTAAAATAAAATTTGTTCGGAACTCTCCCATGTTGTGACCTGTCGAAGGCGAGAAGTGCTGGAGTGATTCAACTGTCTAACGCGTGGGTGCGCGCATGTAGCGCTGCTTTGACAGTTACACGCTGCCACTATTTGAACTGTGCTAATTTAGTTTGTTGTTAATTTTTGGTTTATGTTTTAATTGTTTCGTTTTATTGTTTACTGTTTACCTGATGATGGCCAATGTGGCCGAAAGCTTGTTTCCCTTTAGTTTTTTAACCTAGTTTGTGTTTGTGTAGTGTCAAATATAGTTTGTTTCATCAGTTTTCTTCAAGATTGTTTTCCTATTCTTGTTATAGAATTAGGTAGATTAATTTTTGAGCTACCAGTAAATTACAAGAAAATAATAAGGCAAATAGAACATCTTTCTAAAAAGATTATTAATGCTGAAGCCGCTGTGCTTTTTAACAACACTTGTTTAAAAGAAGACTTGCTGCCAGTATACACAAATATATATATATATATATATATATATATATATATATATATATATATATATATATACGTTCAAAATTGAGGAAGAGTAATACACAAAGTAAAGAAACACGCCTACAAACTCAAATTTTTGGGCAATCCGTCTTCAGAAAAAAAGAGAAATGGAAACCAAGCACATTGCAGACGCAACGGCAAGCAACCCGTTGGGGTAAGTAAGTAAGTAAGTAAGTAACGGGGTTACTTGCTTGCCATTGCATCTACAACGTACTTGGCCTCCCTTTCTCCTTTCTCCTGTAGACGGATTACCGAAAAATTTGAGTCTGTAAGTGTGTTTCTTTACTCGGTGTTTTACTATTCTTCGATTTTGAACTCGTTTTGTGTCCGGTTTAGATAAAAGTGTCATTTTATAATTATAATTCCATTTCCATGATTCTCATCATAGCCTAACAATATTCAAAAAAAAAAAAAAAAAAAAAAATAGGAGCAAACAATAATAATCTTCCTCAACAATCTACTGAAACAAGTCATAAAAAAAACTGAACGATTATAACATGAAAAGTTAGGAGTTAAAAGCGGAAACATTTCAAGGCAACTTGTACATGTATAATTCTGGCCATCCTGTCATTAGAGAGACTTCTGGGACACATACCATTGTCCTACCAAACTAAACTGCGTATCTACTCCTGTCCAAACGTACTTCTTGTGACAAATTTTGCATGTATTTTTTTTTTAAATTTATAAGCTAAATAAATTTTAGAATAATCAAATCATTGAAGAAAAAAATATTTGAATAAGTTGTTTTATAGTAATAGGAAATCTTTTTATATATAATTATATGTATTAATTAATTAATTAAACATTATATATATATATATATATATTATATATAAATGTTCGTTATAAACTGTCACCTTCTAGTTTATGGTCTCTTTTATTTGGATTAAGTTTTGTACTAACTGTTCATTTATATCCAAGTTTGGTGGCATTTCCATTAAAATTGTGTCAATGATGGAAGACACACATAAGCACAGTTAATTTGAAAGAAATATTGTTTTGTTTACCAAGGCCCACACTTCATAAGCTTTCACTTTCCACTGTTCTAAGGGAAGAAAGTATGACTAATTTATTATGTGACACCCATTTTAGTAATGGCAAAGCCAATTTACTGCGGAGATTCTATATGGGAAGCTTTAAATTTTAGAGCTCAGATCTAAAGCATAGATTTAAGAGATTTTAACCAACTTTTAGAGTAGATTACTTTAATTAATACCTGACATTTCACAGTCTCGAGACCGACAACCCATATTTTGCACCTTCTTTATGAAAACATATAGAGCCAGAGTAAGAATCGAACCAGGGATCTACCAATACTAATGCAAACATTCAAGCTACTGATTTACCATTTTTTAGTAAATATACTAACGACATGAGGAGTATTTTATAAAAAATATTCCAACATGGGTTGATAAAAACAAAATGAAAGTATACTTCATGTTATGACATGAATGTTATTTTATTTTTTATTCTTTTATTTAACTCTAATGAATAATAAAAACTAGAAATATGTTATGTTATTAAATAAAATGAAATTTATTTATAATCTCATATTTTCTGCACTATATTGTTAAAATATATTTATTCCAACTATATAGTTAAATTTTATACAGTTAATCCATTTTTTTTTAATTTAAATAATTTATGATTTTCTTAAATTAAAAAAAAATAAATATTTTCAACAACCTTAGGAACTCTTTCAGATAGTCATTAATATTTCTATTTACAAATTATTACTAAAGTCGGATCGGGATATAAAGGGATATAATGTCATTTCATTCTTCTGTTTAGTTATCAAACATACATAATTTTATAGCTTTAAGTTTGCTTTCATTGCCTTTCTCTATTTTTTATTTTTGAATTTGTCTTATGAGATTATTAATTGTGTATTATTTGTATAGTATGTGTTTGTATTACACAAATTTTGTATTATAATGTATATTTAATAAAACTGCAAAATGTATGATCAAAAACTTCTGTCCATAAAAAATTAATACACAAAATTATTTAAACAACTTTGCAATTCTAATACTATTTGCTCAAGAGAAGATTTTTTTTTAAATTATATGGTGAAAACATATATTAACAATTTACATGTAGATTAAAAATAAAAATTAACTAAACAATAAAAATAAATTATTTGATATTCAGTGTAAATACTTCATTGAAAAATATATCACTAGTGAAAAAAGCAAATGAAGTGTTACTTTAATGGTTGGGATAGTAATGGAGTGATTAACACTCAACTCCGACTTTCGGACTTCACGAGGCTACTCTGTTAACCTGCTACTATATATGCAGGGACAAACAAAAGAGGAGGAGAAGGTGATCAGGGGCTGGGCCTGACCACCTTCGTTTCCCATCTTTCCTAATCCCCAAATCCCCTCCTTTTATCTCAGCCCCAATCTAAGGTGTTATATGATCCGTGTTGAAGGATGGATGATACAGGGGTTTCTGTATTATGAACGGAGCCTCAAGGGCACCAAGCGAGCCCCTTGAGTAAATAGCCTTACTCCGGTATGCGGTGCTCTGCCGGAACGGATAGAGCTCCATAAATACCACGGATAGACCTTCAGGGATTTTCCCCTGTAAGGAGAAGGAAGTCTGGAGACCCTCCGGAAGCGCAGAGGGTCCAAAAGCGCTAACTAGTGGTAACCTCCCCAAGTGCACCTGAGGACCCGAAGAAGGAGAAAGGAAGTCAATTTCTCCCGAAACATAGGGAGCCTGAATGGACATTATCAATGATGGTTTATGCTGATTCTGCAACGAGGAAGAAACACCGTTGCACCTGCTGATAACTTGTAAGGCAACTTTACTGCAGAGAGGCAGGTGCTTCGGGACACTCAACAAACCATAGAAAAACTTTTACCGCTGGAACCAGCAAAAGTGCTGAGCTTCTGGGAGGCGTTGAAGCTAACTACTGGGGTACTTTAGTACAGAAGAGGGGAAGTACAATAGTTTTTTTTTAAGACGCAGTACTATAGTCACCCTCAAATAATAAAAATAAAAAATAAATACTTTAATGGTTCTCTACTTAAATAACCAAGTATTAAAAAACATGAAATATGAAATGAATTTGAATTCATGTTGCACTAAATACTAATTTTATTTGGGTGGCAGTGATTCTTATTGTTATACATATCCAATCATTCTTATTAGATATGTAAATATTTATAATATTTAAATTGGTATAATATTTAAAGTAATATTTATTTTTTAATGTTCTATATATTTTATAATTGAATGCTTGTACATTAGGTTACCAAGTTTGTTTTAATTATTACATATAAAAATAAATAAATAAAAAATAATTTCTTGAACCTCAAAACACTAAATGAATGAAATGAACACATATTTTCATAATGACTGTACTATACTTATAGTAAAGTAAAAAACTTGTTATAGATTATTAATAATCCTTTATGAAATTAATATTACACATTGTATATGCATTATATTTTTCATCTAATTAATTATATCTAATTGTTATGTGATATTGTGAATGGATTTTTATCTTGAACTCAAAAACTGAATATATCATTAAACCAGTTAAATTATATGTAAGTAAGCTCGGGAATGTAAATATCATTGTTCCTTGAAGTATGAAGAGTATATATATTTTATTGAGTAATTGACTGCATTTCGATGAAGCCATTTCTTAATTAGTTTTTCTAGTTCCCTAAAAATTTTCTTCTTTTGTTCATATAAACTTTGAAGAAAAAAAGAAGTTACTCGTATTTAGATATCTAGAAAAACTAATGACAAAAATAATTTTATGTTACGGCAAATAAAATGTTTTAACAGCATAAACAAATAATAATAATAATATAAAATAAATAATAATATGTCACAATTTTAAAGAACTACTCTCAAATTTTACAAATAAATATATGTTTATATATATAAATTTATGCTACACTATTATTTTTTACCTAC